>VXBA01002242.1:0-37260 GCA_013399895.1 Serilophus lunatus
CTTGCCTATGGTGATGTGGGGACTTTACTTCCTTTATTTCAGGCCACTTCTCTGGCATTATTTTTCAGGTAATTTCTTGAAGTTGACTTAAGGTAAGGTTGGGTTAAAAGTTATTCTCCTTTATCTGGATATATTAAAATCAAAATCTTTTTTTTTTAAGAGTTTTGTCTTATTTGAGAAAAATGTTTACTACAATGACAAGATGACTTGTGTAGATTGAGAGGAAACCAAATGAATGAAAAAGCCTGTCATACCTGTTGAGCATAGTGAAGTATTTTTCTAGGAAAGTAGAGTGCTTCATAAGCAAGAGAGGCTGAGGGTAATATCATTCACCACAGTTAGAATTCATGATAGATTCAGTTTAAAACATCAGATCTCCATTGGCAGTTCTGCTTTATTCTGAGTCTCAATTCTCTTTTTACAAAGTCACAATTCCTGTCATGGCTTGATGAGGAAAGAAAAAGCTTTAACAACATGACTACTGTGGTGGTTTAAGCACCACAATATTAACTAGGGGGCACTCTTAGTAATGACGAGAAGAATGACAGAATGTGACAACAGCGAAACACTTTATTTGTCTGGAGCTCAAAGAAAACACAGTTTAGGGAACCCCAGACTCAACACATAAAACAAGCACCCAGCAAAACCACAAAAAGGAAAAACCAAGAAAAAAGGAATAAGGGAACTGCTTTCAAAGGCCAGCCAAACTGGCCACAGAGAGGCAGTGGAAAAGGAAGAGCCACTTTCTCTTTCTTCTGGAATCTCTGAAAAAAACAACAACACAGTGAAAGGTTCTCCCCCCCCCCAACCCGGGATGTTATTTGGGGAAGCTTTCAACCTGTAGTTGTGCTCGTGTGGCTCCAATGCCGATGGAGGTGGGCTGAGTCAAGCTACGGGGCCTGGGAGNCCCCCCCCTCCTTGATGAGGAAAGAAAAAGCTTTAACAACATGACTACTTGACATGGCTACAAATGATGGGATTTTTATTCTTTTAAAAGGTTTTTCTTGCATCTAAATCAGAACAAAGCATATAAGGAGACTACACTTAGCATGTTGTACTCTCAAGGTTTTAGCAACTTTAGTGTTTGAATCCCACATGAGTAATAAGACTACAAGTCAATCACTTAGGTCACACTGAGTTAAAATGCATCTGACAAAGAGATGAAAGTTTCAAAGATTTTAGGAGTTCTAAGAAAAATTGCAGATCCCACTTGTACAGCTATCTTCACATTCAAGCCATCCAAAGTAATAGTTCAAAAAGAAACTGCAAAAAGATCAAAAAAACCTGAAAATGACCCAAAAGCAGTACTTTAAGGTATATAATAACCTTGCATGCTTCATCAATGAAGTTTTAGCCAAAGTAATCTTGCACGTGTATATTAGTGATTAAGAGTAAGCAAAAGAGTAAGGAAATGTGATTCACTGTAACCAATGAAGAATTGTCTGAATATTTAGATATAAATGTTATAGTAAGTTTGTTTTTCTACCAGCCTAATAGAGTCGCTTTCATTTGAGTAGAAAGCCTTAAAGGTGAACATATATGATAAAATTCCAATAAATTTTTGAACCATATCACAAATATATATGCTCCTTACAAAATATTCAATTAATATTATATGTAAAATTAATGTTGTATATACAATATTTCACTAGTACTACAGCAGATGGTCTGCAAGACAGTTTTTTTTCTCTACAGAGAAAACTCTATAGAGATTTCATTAGAACCAAAATATATGTGCAACAAATTGTAAGAAAGTCTGAAGCCCTTCCATCTTTCAGTCTGGATATATCATAGTAAAATAGAAATATCTGATAAAAACATAGGATTTATATATAAAGCTATAGTAGAACATAGAAGCTGAATAGATGGCTAGATCATTAATCTCTGCCAATATAGATCTGTTGCCCTGAGTTAGTGGGGTCCAGAGCTGCAAGGTCCATGCAGACACTAAGTAAATGTGTGCTACATTCTGAAAATTGTCTTCTGAGATACCTCCTGCAAAACCACCGCAAGAATGTTCTTGTAGGTAAGAAATATGGATGAATTCAGATGTGGACATCAGTCTGGTTATGCAGAGACGGCCATTGTATTCAGATAGAACACATACTAAGTAGACAGTGATTTTGATTTTGTTTTTGTGGAGAAATTTGTCTGCAGTACAAATTCCGCATTTGCATGTGTAAGGCTCCATATGACAGCTGTAGCCCTAAGCTTGAGGTCCAAGTAGGATTTTAAAATGTCAGTAAAAGCCCGTAGCCTGACATCCTGGATTATAGTGTTAGACTATAAATATTTATACCTATACTTTTGAAGAGGTATTTTTATACTTTTACAGACACTTGTTCCACCTGTACTTTAAGCCAACAATGTAACTCTCCAGCTTTAAACTAAAAGCGCCATGCTTGGAGTGATATATTAAGCCTTGCTCAGAACAAAATGTTGCCTAATGAGGCTATGTGAATTCTGGATGACACCTTGCTTGCATCCAGCCAACTCTGAGTACAAGCAGAACAAGGTCAGGACTGTCTGCAAAAGATCTAGCAGATCCTGAAATTAGATAAATTACAAGCTCTTCAGTGAAAATTTAAATAATGGATAACTCCCCAGTTCTGGGGGCAAAGGTAAGACCAATCTGTTTTTGAGCAACAGTAGCCTGAAACTAGTATTTTCACTTAATTGTGGAGTGCTCATATGTAGTTAAGCCCATTACTGCATCCTAAGGTGTGAATACAGCAGAGGTATAATTCAGGTTGATTGCCATGGTTTAATCCCAGCTGGCAACTCAGCCTCACACAACTACTTGCTCACTTCCTCCTGAGTGGGATGAGGGAGAAAATTGGAAGGGTTAGAGTGAGAAAACTTCTGAGTTGTGATAGAGACAGTTTAACAGCTTCAGCAAAAGATGTACACAAAAGCAAAGCAAAGCAAGGAATCAATTTACCATTTTCCACTGACAGGAAGGTGGTCGGCCATCCCTGGATAAACAGGGGTCCTTCACACGAAACAGTGCCTTGGAAAGACAAAGGTCATCATTTCGAATATCACCCACCCCTTCCTTCTCCAAGATTTATATGCTGAACCTGACACTTTATGGTACTGGATATCCCTGTAGTGTCAGCTGGGGTCAACTGTCCTGGCTGTGTCCTCTCCTGACTCTTTGTGTACCCCCACCATCCTAATTGGTGGGATGGGGTGAGAAGCAGAAAAGTCCTTAAATCTGTTCAAGTTTTACTCAGCAATAACAAAAATATTCTTGTGTTATCAACACTGTTTCCAGACCAAATCCAAAACATAGGCCCACACTAGCTGCTAAGAGGATAATTATCTCCATTCTAGTCAAAACCAGCACAGTATTAAACAGTTTTTTAAAATTATTTTTAAGTTTTTAGACATCTTAATATTTTTATTTTTTTTGGTGCATGGTAGCTCTTTTGGATCAGAAATATGGAACCAATACATACCTGTTTGTTTGCATGTGCAATGCTTTCATGTAATTCTGATTCTCAATGCATATATTTTTTTCATTCTTAGATGGTCCAGGAGAAAAACAGTGAATGCATTAGAAAACAGAGGGGAAACAGTGTCTAAACATAGACACTGGAGGCAGAAGGCAGAATATTTTTAAGAGTGTCAGGTGAAGGTAAAGCTAACTTCCCGATCTAAATCTTGATTTTTTGTTTGTTTTTCAGAATCCATACTTGCATCATTCATCAAATATTCTCTTACTGCAGGCAGAAACCATGCGGGAAGAAATCCTGAAATCCTTATGCTTTAGTCAAGAAAACTATGAGAGGACTCAATTACTCCCGAGTGGATTCAGACTAGCAAATCATGTTTGTTATCTGTTGTTTTCCACAAATTCCATAGGATATTAGTATGCTGAATGCAGATTTCAGACACAAATAGATCCTGCTGTGCAGAGAAGTGCAGCAGAGGGGGTCGGACTCTTTGATGCCCAAGGCCTTATCTCTTCATGCTTCCCTCCTATCCATACTGCATTAGTGTAGGGCAGTTGATGGAAGAGGAAGGGAGAGTCTTTGTGACTAACCTGCTGATTTGGTTGTTTTCTCCCAAAGCAAGGCACCTACCAAAGATTGCTTTCTCATTCTCTGAGTCTGAAAATTCAGAATGCTGTGCTCCTGAGGCAGTACAGCTACATGCTGCTGGCTATTCAGGGCTCACAATAAATTGACAGTCTCACCCTTAAGAACCGATGGATTTTCTCAAGGTGAGCAAAATACACTTGGAGAGAAGACAGACACATTTTTTAAATCCTATAAACAGTTTAGCTCTGTTCAACTTTGTGGAATTTGTCTGCTAACATCAGTTTAGGATTTTGATAATATTTTGGCAGAAATGAGCCTTGAGGTTCGGCTATAGTGAGTTCATTGTTACTGTTATTTTCTCTCCAGGTTTCACATCAGGGAGAAATGAAATGACTGTGAAATCTTGTTAGCTATCTGAAGACCATCTGTATTTTCTTAATGAATGTTGCATTCCTCTTGGAACTATGAAATATGCAATATTGTATTTTGAGTCTAAAATAAATTGTGTGGACTTTAAACTTTGCATATGCACTGAACCTTCCTTTATTTAGCATATTCTCTTGTGATATCTACCAATGTGGTATTAATCATTTAGCAGCTGCTACAAGGAAGAGCTCTTTGAAGGTTTGACTTAATGTCTTGCATTGGAGTAATTACTTAGCAGCTATAGGCACTTGATTCTGTGCAGTAAGGAAGTCTGAATTTTAGCTCATTACTTTTTATGATGACTGTGTCCTTTAATGTAAACCTTTCATCGGTTGTAAGCAGCCTATCTATACTATAGCTATAAAACACAAGGATAGGGGATAAAGAATTATACATGCAGCCTACCAGAAGTACTTCGAAATTCTTTGAGAAAACCTTCAAATAGTATCAAATGTTAATACAGAACAGCACTAAAATATTCAACTGAGCTTTCACAAATGAAGATGGGTATTTCATTAGTGTCTCAGAAGACCTACAAAATGTCAAACCTTATATGCCATTAAGTATTAGGATGCTTTGATTCTGAATTCAGAATTTGTGTGGTTTAATTTCTGCATTGCCATTAACAAAATTATGCCGTACACTGAGGTTTCACAGAGCCTTTTAAAAACCAAAACAGCATGAAACGTCAGAAGATAAGAAGAAGTCTTTGCCAGAGAATCTCCATTGCTCTCACCAAAATAATTCACACTTCATTATATGAATATTGCAGGACCTGGGAGACGTTCATGCCTCCTCAGAGCAGATGAACATCCAAGCCTCAACCTCACTCCCTGTTACAAAGGAGACAGGCATAAACCACTCTTGTACAGCTGCCTGATCCTGGTTTCCATTAAAAGAATGTTTGTGCTACTGAGGTGAAGAACCCAGTCCAATTTGTACAATGAGGGATTAGGGCTGAGAAAGGTGACACAAATCATACCCACACTATAAGAGAGGTGGTCAGGGAGACAAAGAACTTTTTGATAACTCCAATTGAATTCTCTGCTGTACACACCTAACACTTGCTTGACCTGGTCCACTCATTAATTGAAGAAATGGGATAGAACAATAGATTTTGTAATCTGTAATCGATGGTTTTATAAGAAACCATGAGTTATAAATCATGTATGGGAAAAAAAATCTTGTACAAAGTAAGGATTCTAAATATGAACTTTCAGGGTCCATTTGCTTTAGGTATTGTTACCACTCTGTGAACATTGTAATTAGGCATCTGCTTAATTTTGAAACATTAAATAATCTCAGATTAAATGAACTAACTGCTTGCATATTCAACAATGAGTGTAAAATATTTTCCAGCCCACCACCACAGTGGTGAATGTAGATAGCTGCTTTTGACTATAACTTTTTCTTATATGATTAAGTGAATTTTTTCCTATTCATTTGTATTCCTGTACATGGGACCATGTCTTGGAGGAAATGTCACATCTGCATCTATGGAGATTAAGGCATCTGACAATACCTCTGTGTAAAAGGATATTTAATTCTTGAAGAGACCTTATCATTGGACTCGATGATCTTTATGGACCCCTTTGAGCTGAGATTCTGAGATTCTGTGATTCAAGCCTGGAGAAGCAGAAATCCAGGTGAGGAAGCTCCACAGGAATGCTCCTATATTAAAGCATCACAGAGAATGAAAAAAAAAAAGAGTCAGATGTTCCCTACTTAACATCTATATTCAACAAAGCAGTAAAAAAAAAAACAAACTGGCAAGAAGTAACTACTGTGTTCTTACCTTTATTTGCCTTTGTTTTCATTGTCTTTTGACTTTGTGGAACCAAGGAATGTTTTCTAGTCATTGTGTTGAGAAGTTTATTATAATGGCAAATAGAAAATAGATGTATATAAGGATTTTTTGACTGATGGGTTTGGGGGACTCTCAAATTTTGTACCTTTCAAAGACACCTGTAGATGTGCTTGCATAATATAAATTCTCTTAAATATTGATTGGTGTGATACATGAATTCCATAAAGAAAAATCATTTCCAAAAATTGGGAATGTAGATAAAGAATTTGGATATATTCAAATGGACTGCTACATCTATTAATTATGACTATGAACTGTCTGTTTGGACTCCGTGATTAACTGATATTTTGGTTCAATGGCCAAACTGAAAAATTTAAAGTTAGGGGAAAAAAAAAAAAAGGATTAAAAGGAAGTGCATGTGAATTTAACTCAAATAAGCTTATTTTGATGTTTCTCTCTGAAAAAAAGAAAAAAAAAGCCAATGGAAGCTGTGCATTTGATGTCAAATGAGAGAGTTAGCTTTCTAGTTGGGTCACATCTAACAAAAACAGTTCAGTGGAAATGTCTTGTAAGAATTAAGTACCTGGTACAAGCTCTGCTCTGTGTAGACTCATTCTTTTTACTGAGTGCAGTAATCTTTTGTTGTTCCTGTTTTCATGCTCGATCTCTTCATTGTGGTGAAATGCGGTGAGAGTGTGTGTGTGAGGAAGCAACATATATATAAGTGGGCAACTCTTTTGCTGCCTAGAAGTTCTTCCTCCTTTTCCTTCTCCTTCTCTCTGTTTGGTCTTGAAGTTCTCTTCACCAGAAGTCTCACACAAAAAAAATGAAGTGAATAAAAATCAGACAGAAACCATTCTCACACAGGAAAATGCACACACAATTTTGGAAAAGAACAAAATAGAGTTTTTGAGGGCAAATGGTTGTGCCTTTGTCAGGGATTGGAGATACTACTTGTTTGGAATGAGTGGGCATTGGGAGTTTGTGAATGTTTTTGGTTAGCAGAAAGGTTGTGCGACATGCACTTTAGGGATAGGATCCTGCCTCACCTCTGTGCCCGTCGTGTCCAGGCACGATGACTGACAGCACATCTGGATCACAAACTGGAAGCTCGGAGATGAAATCTCAGCCAGACTCTAATTTACAGCAGGGCCTGTCCAGTGGCCCTCCTGCTGCTCATCATATTATCCACTGTGACTGTCGCAGAGGAGAGATCTCAGCACAGCTTTAGTAGGTGTGTGATGACTTCACCTGAAGACTGCTGCTTTAGACGGAAATTAATTTCTGCTGTTGGCCAGCCCCTGGATTGTTCCATAACTTTACAATTAGCTGCGCTGGTGTTTACAGAATTGAGAGATGCTTCACTTTGTGTCTCCCTGGAATTTTTGCCAGTTCTTAGAAGGAGCACTTGTAAAGAAAACATGAATGTTTTGTGCAGCTTGACCCTCATCACAGACCCCAATGTGCAGGGTTAATCTCTTAAGTGAAATCCTGTGTAGATAGGAGATCTGTTTAGAATTATCCATCATATTTATAACACTGTAATATACATAAGCTGTGTCATGGGATGTTGTTTAGATCATATGTTCACTTGTTGTAATATATGCATCGTTAATCCAATTATATGAGGTGCTCGAAGGTGGATAGGACTAGTTACTGGCTCTGTTTTTGCTAGCAAGAAGCAATTCTTTATGTTCCATATGTGCGACTATCGAAAGTGAAATGAAAAGCAACGCTGGTAGCAACAGTAATTCAGACTGAACAGAAAATAGTATGAAATGAGGCCTTATTGAGTTTACTGTTTGAATTTTTTTTTTGAATTTTTTTTTGAAATTTTTTTTTCACTATTTGGACTTTACCATGGGCTTTGAGGGTGTTGGTGCAGACCTGATGGCCTCTGCATGATGATACAAGGGGCCCCTGTGAATTGGAATTTTTTATCTCACAGTGATTCAATATTTTTTCTGTAGACTTCAGAAATCCTGAGCCTTCCTTGAAGCTAATTCTAACCTGCACCTTTCCCCAAATCCACAGGCACACATGCAGCAGAGTGAGGGAGAGATTAATTCCATCAGCTAGAAAGGATTCCATTTTGTGACTTGTTGGATGTCTGTATCTCATCTCAAAGACAATCAAAGCTGAAGGCACTCAGGCTTCTCCAAGTTAGAATAAATAGAAATCTTTGTGTCTTACTGAAAGGGAAAATAAACTCCATATTATCCCTAATCCTGCTTTCTAGAGTTGGTAATTCTTTTGAAAGAACACTGGTGTAGTGTTTTGTGATATTTAATTTATGGTAACTTAATATCTCTTTTTCCCTCCTAACAATCCATTTGTAAGTACTCCTACTAACAGTTTAGAATTTTGAAATGAAGTGGGACCATGAAAAATCTTTTTACTTTAAATCAAAAGCTAGGAATTAAATCAGGCCAATTCAAAACTATTGATGTCTTTTTCAAGGCTACTCCTACAGTTGATTTGGATTTTAAATCAGCTGTAATGCTTCTGCCCATAAAATATCAGGTGAAATTCTACACATACCAATTAATTGTCATTTTTGCACTCAATTCACAACACTGCAAAGCAAGGCTGTTTTTAGAACCCCAATGTTTTATTCATAAATGCACCTTAAAAACCAATAGATTTTAAATGCTACTCAAGCAAAAATCATTCAAGATAGAAGAAGCTATAAGCATTTCCTTTCAATCAAAAGAATTAAATAGGGGTTACAGTATGATTTAGTTTAATGTACTTGGAATTATCCTTCCCCACACACAGGCTTTCCACACTGATTATTTTAAGTTAAAGAGAAAAAAAGAAGAGAAAATAAAAGTGAAGTGTCCAACAGACAACTTAGCTTTGCATAGACTTAAGAGCACAGAGAATGAAATAGAAACCATCTCTGCAGAAAAAGTCCTTCATAATTTAAAAGTACACAAAAATCAACCACTTTGTGTTTCTATGCCATACAAGGGACGTTGCCACTCAAACTTTTTAAATAGCTCTTCAAAATGGGCTTGTTCTGTATGACATGCAGCTGTTTGCATTTTTATAAGTCTGGAGGAAATGCACAAATTATGTATAGATTTGCACCATTCATCTTTGTATCTCAAAGATGTTTTAGAGATCAGGCCACTGTAAAAAAAAAAAAAAGAAAGTCAGCAAGGAAGAGCAAGCTTGGATATATTTGACTTTGCCTCACAGAAATGGTACAGGAAGACAGCTAGGTTTCCTTCTCAACACCATAGTTTATCTTAATGTCAATTCTGAAAAGTTAGTGATTAAAGACAGGGATTTTAACACAGAACCTGAGTAATAACATTAGGTGAGCTTTATCACGGATGATATAGGAAAGGCAGAAGTCAGTCCTGTAAGACTCAGTGCAGTTCCTGGAAGAGCTACTTAACTGGTTTCAACAGCCATAAGGAGTGTATTTTAGTTAGCACAATGCCTTCCTGCATCTATGTTACCGTATCTAGTAATTGTACACTTTGACTTTCAAATGCAATGCTGCATTTGTCTTTCAGAGATACAAAGTGAAACCCCAACCACATTTTATTTAGAATACATGATAGAGTGTCAAGGTGAATCACATCTAAAATGTTTCATTTTGTAATATCTTCTCAGATTTCAGCCTTGCCTCAAGCTTTTTAATTGCAATCATGGATTCTCCTAGTTTCCAAATAACCCTCAGATATAACTAACCATTTCATGTTCGCCCTTCAAAACTAACAAGAAGAAAATTGTTTGCACCTTGATTCTACTCCTTGTTTCCCACAGAAAATCTTCCTTTCCAATTCACTACGTTTTACTCACACCATAATCCCCTCCCCTCCCCTTACACTCATTAATCCTTTCTGTACACCACAACAGTTATTTGATCATTCAAGACTGAAAAGTCTGCACAAATCAAAATGATGTTATTTCATGCCGGACTTGTAAGGCAAGCTATGCTTCGTCTAATTTAACTGTCCAGGTTTTATATATTTAGACTTTCAGCCATTCACCTAAACTGCATTTACCGTTAGTGGAGAAAGATAAATGTCTTTAAGTATATATTGATCCCACTGTCTTTAGTCATTCCATGGACATATTGCAAGGAGAAAGCCTAGGTGACAAGACAGATGTTAAATTATATGCCCTGCCTTAAGACAACTAAAGTTAGGCGATATAGAGCAACTTTACCGAAAATCTAGTTGGTTCCCAAATACTCATTTCAGCTGGAAGGCCACTGTTGATGTACACTTCCAAATTACTTCCTGGTTTTTACTTTTTCTTTTCTTCCAAGCCAAATCATTTTGTGTAAACATATTTCCAGCCAATCTTTTGCCAGCTCTTTAGATGAGAGGCAGACAAACTCTCATCAGATAATACATCTGAGGATGTGTCAAAATAGTTAGCTTCTTAGTGTGGAACAACATAAGAAAGTGGTAAAAATTGCAGAAAAAGTGATCTCTTTTGAGTTGCTTAGATCTACCCAGCTGTTTTATATTGGTTTTGACCTAGATTTTTTTAAAAAGATCTTTGATTTCAGTAATAATTGATGTTTAAATAAGCCTAGAAATTTTGTATGTGGAACAAATGTATGGAATAACATAAGGGGCACTGGCCTTCTATTATTCATTCCTTGAAAATAAATGGAAATAGATTAATAAAAATGCAAGAGATCTGTTTGGACAGCACAATACCAAACAATAAAAGCTTGTGGGTTTTTTCACTTGAAGTATTTTTTTCTTTTACTTAATTTTTTTTTCTAGGTCAACTAATAAGTTGATACCAAATTTTGTGTACTTTGAATTGTATATTCTAAGAAAGATGTTAGTTTTAGCTTTACCTTTCCCAGGCAGATGTTTCTCTTTTAACCTCTCTGGTTTCTATAACTTTCAATCATTTTCACTCCCATCTTTTATCCAAGAAAACCTAATTTCCCTGTGTTGTTTCCTTCTGCTTGTAGCTCTTCCAGAACAGAAATGACATTCTATCCCATTTCCTACTTGGCTGCTATGACACCAAAATCTCTGTGTTCCCTGTCTGAAGCAATGTCTTTTTTTGTGTGCAAGCGGCAGGGTGTTGGTGATGAGCTGTGGTACTGCAGGAAGAGATATCTTCTGTCCAGTTACATCCATCTATCATAACCCCACACATTTGAGGAAGGATGTGGTAGGTTGAAGTGTTCCCTTTCCACATGGTGGGACATTAGAAGAGAGAATTTCAGTCATTGTACACAGTTGCAGCCATTCAAACTTGTTTCTGCTGCCAGTACACTTTTGAAAACCACCTAGGCTTTGAGTTTAGATCCATGAGCTTCCTCAGCTTCATTTCCTAGTGCAAGCTGACATGTGATGGGTGACAATTCTGTCACCTATAAAGTAATCAAAGAGGAAGATGAGATTGCATTAATTTTTGTCTGTCCTGGCTGCTAAGTTTTCTGGTGCAGCTCATTGATTTCACATAGTGGTGCAATGAAAGCACTTTGAAAAAAAGAAGAAAGATTAGAATACAAAGGTTCTTTATAAATTGAAAAAAATAATTTAAAACAGAGAAAACAGTATTCCCTAAACACAAGTGTATAGTTCAACATTTAGGAAGGCAAAATCAAAGGTGTGGGTACAAAATCAGTAAAACCTGAGTTGTCAGAGATACTGCAGTGAAAGCTGTGCAAATCATAGAAGATCACAAATGAAACATGAATCCTTGTTCGGATGTTATAATAAAAAAAAGGTATCTCTCATTCTGTGGTGTATTAGCAAGAATGGTGTATAAAGGAACAAATTACTTCCACTGTTAAGGGCTAGTGAGAAACTAGAACTTGGGCAATATATTTAAAGAAAAATCTATAAAAAACTAGAGAAAGACCACTGAAATGAAAGAAGAAGCATTTTGGAAGAAGTTTGGTTTATTTAATCTAGAAAACAGAACAGATGGGAAGACTGTGGCAACTAAAATGTTAGTATAAGGATGTTCTCCATAATTATCAGAGGTAAGAGAGAAGTCATTTTGGAGTAAGGGGGATTCAAGGTAGCTATTCAGAGGAAAAACAGTTTTATCCCTCCTTTGGAGTATGAGAAGGTCTTTCCTGGGTAGTTTCTGGCACTCCATCAGCCAGAGATATGGCAGTTAAAATAAATTTGTCTCCAGACACCACATTCTTAAGTTCTCTCCTTGACAAAAATGTTTTTGATCCTATAACATAAACTCTGAAACCAGTCAGCCTTTAAGGACAGTGGATATTTTGTTCATTTACTGTGAAAATGTTTCAAAAGAGATGAATATAAATTGTTTTAACTTGAGAGACAATGGAAGTACAAACAGAAATACATGGAAACTTATTTATTCTATTCATAATTTACTGTGGATTCTTGCCAAGATAAACTACTTTCTTCCAAAATATTTAGTTAAAGGATGAAACAGATGGGCAGGGATTTTTTTGCTTGCTATGTGTCTATTAAATTATAATTTATGCCTACCAGACTATCAGCTTTGTCCAACAGGGAATACATACATATGCAAATTAAGTTCTACTAATAGATTTTATACTTAATGGATAAGTAAGTGGGAATCAATTGAAAATCAACACAAAAGAACTTAAAAAGATAAACTCAAAAGATACGCTGACATAATTTTAGAAAAAAATTCAGTTAAAATGACTTTATGTAATTTTGAAACCAAAATAGATTTTTCTCCAGCAGACTCTTTCTTGAGCCTCATGGATCCTGTGTTGTTGCTGAATGATCTAGTGTGTGGTATCTGTATGCAGTACCAATGATGTTCCTAGCAAATAAACCAGGAATTTACCTGAAAAGGCTGCTTGGACACAATATCTTGATAAAGAATTGTATTTGTAGATATTACTAGTTGAGTTTAGAGGCTTACTACACGTGGAAATTGAACTTGGCAAAATATAAATGAAGGATCAAGTAGAGTATTCTCCTCAATGAATTCAAGGATGAAATAGAAAGATCTTGTCAGCAAATTGAGGTTTCTGCCAGAGACAGAGACAAAAAGTAAATCAGACTTCGGAATATACACTTTTCATTCACTCTAAGCAACATATCAGATGATATCATCTTGCTGCCTTGAGGGTGATTCAGAGCAGTTTGGGATACTGGATATAAATTCAACTCAGCTTCATCAGACATGTATTTAAGAGAGATTTGAGCATTCCTCAGTCTATTTGGGAGCATGCAAAGAAAGAACGTCTGTGGGGCCAAAAGTTGTGGGAGTCCATAGAGCCAAGCAAGGACAAGTCTTCTGAAATTTATGAAAGGACCGAGAGGTCTGTATCTTTCACTCATCTGAGGCTTCACAAGACTAATGCTGGCTCTGGAATTAGTTGATAGAAAAAGTCTATATTTACAGAAAAATATGGTACCAAAAAAATCTATTAGTGATTCCACCCACAATGTCATGATGCTGATAACAGTAGTGAGGTAACTATCCACACACTGCTGCCTCTAAATTGTGCAGTTGGCTTGCACATCCCTGGCAGCATGTTTAGTGCTTCTGTGAGTCAATGCAGGTCCAGCCAGGTAAGCTTTCAATTAGCTCACTCAAGAGACTTTGAGATAAATGAAACCTTTGGACAGTCAGCCTCTGTAATATCTGAGGCTGGCTGAAAGAGGCATGTACCACTGGGATTGCTTGAGGAGTGCACAAAGACTGTTAAGTGCTTAAGAAAGGGATTTTAGAAGTCGACGAGTGAATGTGTTGCTGCCATTGGTCTCCAGGAATGAAAAGATCTGGGACCTGTGGATCAGTTTTGAGGTGTTGTCATGGAGAGCTCACTATGGCACTCTTGTGTGAGGACTTAAGAAGGATCAAACTGAGTTAAACTAGGAGTCTATCTAGCCTGGTGGTCTGTCTCCAAGAACAGACACAAGCAGATGCTCAAATGTGCACTATTGTAGGCTGCTGAAGACTTATTTTTTAATGGATATTTGTCTGAACACATATTTGTGAGCAGCTTGTGTTTGAACAGTTGGGGAATGGTTATTTGTTAGCAAAAATTCTTAGCCATCATTCTTATGTTTAAAACATTTTATCTGGACATTTGTGGAATACAGTTTTTGTAGGTGAGACAAGAGGAGAAATAGTATGTGAAAAGAATTTCATTTGATTCTTGCAATATCTAGACAGTCTGGGAAAGAAGGAAGAGGTTTTAAATTGGGTTAAAAGTGAAGCAGCAGTTGTTTCAGCACAGAGGCTGGCTTTATCTTTCATGTTTCTCCATGAAAGATGAAAGGTTGAACTTCTCTAAATGTGTGCAAATGGCATATATTTATACTGCTGTATGGAGCAAGGAGATATGTATTAGATATTTTAGACATTTCATAAGGATATGTACCTTAGGTCATTAGCTCCTCTCTTTCTTTGCTTGTTTCTACCTGTGTTTCCCTTTTTCATGCTCTCTTTCATGCTTTCTGTCTTATCAGCATATGAGCCGATTTCCCAGTGTTAGTAGATGCAAAGATAATATGTTCACATTATGTTCATAAAAATGTGCAACTAGGTAGTTCAAGCAGACCTCTGAAGGCCCCCATCTGAAAGAAAACCTGATTTATGGAAGCAACTCCCTAGAGACATGAAGGATTTCACAGGAGAGAAATATTGTCCTAATGTGAGAAAAGCATTAATCAGACATCATGCCTAATTATGTGCTAGAGAATTGAACTACTAGACCTGAATTCATACACTAGACTTCATTGCTTCCTCTGCTAGAGGGTCTTAAAAGAAATATGTCTGTTAAGATGATGAGACTGAAGACTGCTGTGGAGAGGTATTAGGTAAATAGAGTGAGAAAGAGCAGCACGTTGGATACGTGAAAAAAATGAAGGTAGAGTGGGATATTTTGAGAAACTTTTTAAAAGCAGAACTCATTGTGAATTAAAACCCACAGAAATAATTAGCTCCAAAGGAGGTAACAAAGCTCATTAAGCATGTATTCTGTCTGGGGGATGTAGTCTCATACAATGAAGATATTGCTGCTAGTATTAGAACAATGAAATCAACAATGCCTTGAAATTAATGTTTCTGGACTTCACAAGCAATTTCAATTATATTATGCTAATATGTTAAATTGGGAAAACAAAAGCTGTGTAAGGCTTTTTGATAACATTAGGGTCCTGAGCTGATAAATGAATAAAGGGAATTCTACTGTAGTGGGAATAAGTGACTGAGAAACTACTAAAGGAAAGTAACTGGTAAATGCCTTCAAACTAAGCAATCTGCTCTTGGGAGAAAAATAAGAAACCATTACAAGACAAGAGACATCATCAATAAAAGTCTTTTTGGGGAGGAAGATGGAAAAGATATCAATAATTTTTGAGATTTCGTAATGGCTATTACCAAGTATCTCAAATTCTGTGTAGGTGTCTATTCATTCAGATTCAGGAAAGATACATTCCTCTTGACAGGTAAGAATATCAGTGCATGGCAAACCTGTGATGTGAAAAGAAAATGGAAAAACTAAGTGACACAACACTCTGAAAGCGTATCATCTGCATAAACTTAAGGGAGAGACAAGAGAGTATTTTCCCTCTTAAGATGAAGAGGTCTCACAAGAGGAGATGGTCTTCCATGACAAGGAATGCTTTAACTTGAGAAACACTGAGGGTCCAGAGCAGCAGAACGGCTTCATAAGTAATTTTAAGCTTAATTATGAATAGTGCACACAGTTTTGCTGGCAATTGCTAGTTCTGGGTGTCCTGGCCTAGAATGTGCCCTTTCCAGTCCAGCCTTAAATATTCTATATGATGTTGGCAGCAACTGATAGAAGGCTACTATAAAAATAATTCTAAGGTAAAAGACAGCTATCTCTTCAGTAATGGTTTTCCAAAACCTCTAAATGTTTCACTGAAGACAAGTTACAGTTGTCTTAAAATGATTGTGCTGAGAGTTCAAGGGAAGAATCTCTGATACATCTTTATTAATATTGTGGTCAGCTGTAAAAGTATGTATTAATATCCACCACAGGGAGGTGCTCCCAGGTAAATTAGTCACACTTTGTATTACAGATTAAACATTTAGAAAACCATATAAAGCCTATTTCATGATCAAGTTTCTTGGAGGATTCTAGAGATTGCCTGAGTGGAAAAGTTTAGTAGCTCCCTTGCAGAAGTGCAATGGCTCAAAGTGAGTTTGCTCAGCTGCTGGACCAGTGCAGACAGGGGGTAATATTGTTATAGAGCTATGCTGTGCAACAGCTGAGCTAGTTCACTCTGCTCATGACTGTAGAGGGTTCTGCAGACAATGCAGCTGCCTAGAGTGTAATATGTCATTCATCAACTCTGCCTCAGCTCTTTGACACAAAGATGAAAACATGATACTTATATTTATATAATACATTTTATGTAAAAACAAAATATATTTATAAAATACAATATTTATGCAGGACATCACATTTTCTGGAAAGTAAAAGCTGCAATTCTGCAAACACTTGTCCAGATGCTTTATGTAAGTGTGGAAGGAGTCTCAAAACCATTTAAGCCTACACTTTACAACATCAAGTAAAAACATTTTTCTAGATGCTGAAGGGTCAGATCTATTTCACCAACTCTTTGATCTCCTTTGTTGAATGGGACTTGTGGCAGTGAGAATTATTATAATTATGGTACACATTTCTGCATATTTTTTCTGATAAGATAAAGCTATTTTCATTTACAAATACATATTTGAGCCTTACAAAAAAAGGTAAATGAGCTCTGCCCTGCTATACAGTATGTTTACCTATAGAAAAAATTCTTCTTGAACACAAACTAAAATGTAATGCATCAGAGACATGTAAAATCATTACAAAGATTGAAGTTTTAGTTCTGTAATATTTTAAGAGGTTTGGAGTAATCATATTAAGTACCATTGCTTACAGAGCTTTTTAATGTCAAGCAAACAGAAGATAAAGGAATTTTTCAGACATCCAACATGAAAGACTTGAAAAATAATGAAAACAAAGAAAGCTGCACTTTTGAGCACACTCTCCTGTTGATCTAGTTCTCATATGGCTAATGGGTGGCCTACAAGCTTAATCCAGATCACCAGGCAGTGCTATCCAGCTCTGAAGAATTCTTGGAGGTGCATCTGCACTTTAGTATTCCTCGGAAGCTTGTCCAGGGTGCTTGAGAGTTCAGTGGATCCAGCTGGTACCCTGCACTTCAAAATCATAACTGCCAAAAAGATGCTAAATGCAGGTTCATGTGCTGTGCTGAGACAGAGCTGATAAACCCTGCTGGACAGAAAATGAACCTGTGCAGGCAGATATCAGAGTAATATATTATATGGTATACATCTAGCTGTACTTGTGGGTTTTGATTGTTTGGGGTTTTTTTCCCCATTAATCAGGGAATATCAAATAACTGCCTAGATAGTTATCTCGTGTCATTGGTCTTGTCTTCTTGGTTTTACTTGCTGTCTTTGAGCTCAAGACTGGGACTAGTGTGGTATAGCTGAATGACAGCTTGAAGTTACATTTGAATAAGAGGTTTCAAGGTTAAGACCACCAGTCTGGATAATTGGCACATCCTGTTTATTGCAGCACAATATATTTGGTTGAACAGCAAAACTAATTAAAAAGCTCCTGATTATCCATGTAACTTGTTACATTTCATTTCAGTGGATTAAATTTAATGTAAATTAAATCTAATTTAGTGACAATGAAGGGGCAGTGGTATTAGGGTATAGGGCTCACTAGTCCAAGGTTACAGAGGCTTAAATCATTAATAGATTCTTTTTTAATGCAAAATGTTGACAGACAATGTAGAAATATAGAGTTAGTGTAGAAGGACAGGGCATGATATGTCTGAGGAAAACAAATGGGCATAAGGTGAACATAATGTTAACAAATGCCAGAAACAATAGAAACAGGACAGAGCAGCTTAAAGAGCAAAGGAAACTCCATAACTTGATAGCATGTGTCTGAAAGATGTCAATCATCCATTAAATGATTGAAGGAAAAACATAATTGTGGTATGGCAACAAGTCTGTAGCTATATAGAAGTTGTTTTGAAATCTTTTGCAACTCTTCTTTTTTGATTATAACCACATCCCACTGAGTATGTGATCTTCACACATAAGAGAATTCCGATGATAGAAGTCAAGAAAGAAGTGAAAATGCAGTTGATGATATTTCCCTCATTCAAGAATTGTGTCATAGAAAAATAGACTCCTTTGGGAAAAAGAAGCATTTCAGAAAAATGTGTTACCATTAGTATGCAACTTCTCAAATTAACATTACTGAAATCTGACATTTTTGATTAAAGGCAAAAAATCTTGAGTGATTTTGATCTTTCTTAAAAGCATCAATTAGAAAATCACAAACAACTAATTTTGACTGAAAAAATGAAACTTGATAATTTTCCACATTTCAACACAGGCAGTTTTATTTTCTTTCATTTTTCTGAGTAGTTATACACAAAAATCAATTGTATAACAATTTCCATTGAACTGTTAGCCAGTAATTTATTTTTTAATGTGATCTTAGAGGAGAGATGAGGCCGCACCTGGAATACTGTGTCCAGTTCTGGGCCCCTCAGTTTAGGAAGGACGTGGAGATTATTGAGCGTGTCCAGAGGAGAGCAACAAGGTTGGTGGAGGGTATGGAGCACAAGCCCTACGAGGAACGATTGAGGGAGTTGGAACTGTTTAGCCTGGAGAAAAGGAGGCTCAGAGGTGACCTTATCACTCTCTACAACTTCCTCAAAGGAAGTTGTAGTCAGGTGGGGGTTGGTCTCTTCCACCGGGCAGCAACTGATAGAACGAGAGGACACAGTCTCAAGCTGCATCAAGGGAGGTATAGGTTAGATATTAGGGAGAAATTTTTTACAGAAAGAGTAATAAAGTTTTGGAATGGACTGCCCAGGGAGGTGGTGGAGTCACCATCCCTGGATGTGTTTAAAAAAAGGCTGGACGTGGCACTCGGTGACATAGTCTAGTCTAGTTGAGGCTTTAGGGCAAGGGTTGGACTAGATGATTTTGGAGGTCTCTTCCAACCTAGTGATTCTGTGATTCTGTGAAGTTAAAGATGAAGACACCCTGAGTATGAGAGCTGAGTTACTCTCAGACTCTATTTACTTTTTTAAGCTTGTGACTGCTTTACATGGAAACTGAGGAATTCAATGCACCTCTATACACCTACACATAGAAATCTGTTATGAGATGTCTTAAGCTACTGCCAGGTCTTTTACTTAAAGTCGTGTAATCCTATCCAAAGGCTTTATTGGAATTAAAATGTATGTTGAGATGATACATTTCTTGAAAGAAAGCTTCTGTTTTAGTGTAAGAATTGACATGGGGTATTTTGTATTTTGAGAGGTGCTAGCCTACCCTCAGACTCGCACTGGCAGCGCTTTTGGTTTAGTGTAGTGCTTTATGCAGAAGGATTAGCCCGTGTAAAGATTATGTATGGTTTATTGCTTGTTTCACTGGATGACGAAGTTGTGCCAGCAGCAGCCTTTTCACCCGCAGATGTAGTTTCAACAATAGTAATAGCAACCTATTGCTGGCAGTGTGAGAAAACTGCACACCTTTGCCTGACTTTTATTTCTTTTCAAGTTTCACTTCAGTGATGTGCTCTCAGAATCATATCATTGATCTGGCATAGACCTGGCTTTCCAAACACACAAGGCTGTGTGTTCAGTAGGTTGGCATACCCAGTGAAAGTTTGTGAGAGGAAGAAGAAATGGATAATTTAGGAAAAAAAGTTCAGTTTTAAAGACAGAAAGTTGTATGTTCTGTCCTAGGTTGAATTTTTGATGTGGAAGGTGAAGCAAGAATGAGAAAGCAGGGTGTGTGTATGAGTGAATTGTGGCAGGGTCTACTGCAGCATGTACTATTGAAAATTAGTCTGTCTCTGTACTTGCTGAAGATGAGTTCAAGATGATAAGTTTGCTTTGAGTAAATGGCAAAGTTAATTATGTTTTTAAAGAATGTATTCAAATTATCAAAGGTTTATTAGCTCAAGGAGAAAGTAAAATTACCTGTCTGATAAAAAGGAAAAAGATTTTTGAAGACCCCTAACCTATTTTTTAAGCTGCACAGTAGCCAGACATAATAGTCTGTCTTGGATAAATTACAATTGCTGCCACAAAATGATTTTTCCTACTTGGAACACTGGATTATTTATTACATTTATTTCAATGGCAGCTATTTAATTTTTTTACATGCCTATTTAAAATAAAACTGATATTGTTTAAGCATTTTCTACTTTAGATACAGTTAATCTCTGCAAATGTAGGTTATTTTTATAGTAGATACAGCAATTACATAGGACCATATAAATCACTACTCCATTCTTTTGAAAACTTTTAAAGATCATTTCTTTTTGTTAAGATTACAGAGACCTAGTAAACCCCACTTTCCAGCAGCAAATACCTTATAATTTCAGAAAATTCAAATGATTGCTCAAAGACTGCTGCATAATTATGTTGCTAAAAACAGGACAAAATAGCCTTATCTGTAGTACCATGCTACTTCAGCTTTGCTGCTTCATGTACACATACGACAGTCCATATGAATTAAATCTGACCCTAAACACTTACTGCCAGAAGTCATGGTTATGCCTAGCAACAGTCTTCACATCAGGTTCTCGATGAGAACTACTGCAAGAAGAAACAGGACGTAGTCAGACCTATAAAATAAGGATCAAACACTATAGTACACTTGGAATGTTCTCTTTTTATTTTAAATATACCTATTACAATAATTTGTTAGGCTTATATAGAGCACTATTATTTACATGATTCAGTATTTATCCTTTGGGGAGAATTCCAGTGCTCAATAAGTCAATGAGCTGCTTGTTAACCATGTTGGAATCGGTGTTCTGAAATGTTAATTTCACATAAACGGTGAAAGTCCTTGAGATAGTTACAGTTACCTGTAGTTTCACTCAGTAGATATCTTCGGACTGCAGTTAAATTATGTTGAAAACTCTAAACATAGCTATAGGTAATCAGAAGAAAGTTCAACAACAACATCAAATTAAAAAAATACCAAAAAACATCGGTGGCTGACCTCTACATTTTTCAGATACATCTCAGGGTGATGGTGGTGTTCAAAGGGAACAAAAAAACAGTTTCTGGTAGACTGCCTGTTATAAAATGTCTAGATCATGGGGTAAAATATGCAATCACTAATAAAAAAAAAGATCTCCTTTTAATATGACATCTTAAAATGTGCCTGCAGATAAGAATGATTTTCGTTTTTTTTAATTAAAATTCAATTTGCCATGATTGATGTTTCTTACACATGAATTTATCCATTATATATACTATATAAAACACATAAAAGATTAAGTTGTCTGCTTAAGGAATATCTCTTTTCTTGAACATGAAGAAAGGGTTCATATCAAATCCTATTCAATGTTACATGTGTAAGTTCAAATGTGCAAGAGAGGGAATTTGGTCCTGTCTTGCACTGAAAGAATAATTGTTGTCCCTGTGTTTCTATGTACAAAACTTACTATCTCTGCTGATATTGTAGCAGATCTGCATTGAAAATCATTCCATTTTCATGTGTTTCACCACTGAAAGCGAGTCTGAATCAGGAGAAACATCCTGGGTCTTTTACTTCCAATTCTCAACAACGTGGCTCAGAAGTCAAATCCATGGCATATTATGTGACTGGCTGAATATCTATGACGTTCAGCTATGGCACATAGTTTTGTTTCCCCAACATACACAACGACAGCAGGGAAATGCTGTCTATTCTTTATTGACATTGTGCCTGGTTTTCAACAAAACATAATTGGTTTTAGTAGCATTACAATTTGGCAAAGAATAGTTTCTGAATTAACTCTGTTACAGTTTTGAATCTCTGGCACATTTAAGACACTCACCCACCTATTCAGATAATATTTTAAAGCAAAATCAATGTTTGATATAAAATAACAGTTGTGTTGCAAATGTGGAAAAATAGTCTACAAAAAATAAGTATAAAAGTGATCTCAGATTTATGAATATGTTTCATATAAACAAGTTCAGGTGACTAATCTGTGTTAAAAATGGCCCTTGGTAGGCTGTGTCACAACAGAACATCACATTTTTCACAGTTTACAATAACACAGTTAAATTCACAATGTGATGACACCGTATATCAGAAAAATAGTATTTTACAAACTATACATTTGGCATCTATTTTTAGATTTTTTTCTGTTTCTTTTTCAGTTCCTTTTTTCTTTTTCCTTTTTTTCTTTTCTTACAAAATAGTGCAAAATTACAGTGCGTTAATAGAAGATTCGCAAATCCTAATAAAAAGTCAGTATATTTAACTGTTTTGTTTGTTCACTGGAAACAGTTTGGCACATTAGGATTTTGTATAGATGGAAAAACTTCACACTTGCTTTTCTGCAGTATATCCATTGAATCTTTAAAACATTAAATTGCACCAAGGGAGTTAACCTTCCAAACTTTCTGATCTCAGCTCTTACAATATTTATGTTACAAAGTGGCAAAGAAAATGCAGATTTTACAGTTAATTTATTTGACAAAACAGCATATATAAGACTGGCTTATCATGTTATAAAGAGAAGGATTGATGGGAACATTTTTCATCTGGTAACTGCTAAAGTGTTTTTTACACTTTCAAGGTTCAAGGTTTCAAGGCTGTAAAGGAAATGTATCCCAAATTTACACACAAGCACACACACACACATATGCATATATATAAAAATATAAATATATATGTATGTATGTATGTATGTAAAAGTGTTATCATATATCTTCAAATTTTGCTGTCAAGCATGTCTCTGTATCTGGATTCAAACAGGCTATAACAAGCCAGGGGGATAAATTTTCATCCATCACTCCCTTCCACTGGACTAATTCATAATACAGAATAACAAACAATCGCTTTTGCTGCCAATTTGAAATGATTAAATGATTTTCCTACTAATAATTTATTTAGAAATGTTAATGAAGAGTTCCCCTGTGTATCAATAATTCATTTGTACAGACTGGCACCACATCTCAAAAAAATGCCAATTCTCTTATTACTTGGAAGAGCAAAGTCTCCCGAGTAATCATAAACAGGCTGAGTATGGGCTGCAGGAGTGAGAATGTCCTAAATCATTCCATGAGTGTATCAAGAAATGCACAGAAGGTGTCAGATGAGTATCAGGTCAATTCTTTTCCTTGTTGGCTGAAACTAGGAATGAAACTCCTGAAATCACTGAATCATCTACTAGAGGTTGCCAAGAAGTGGTCTGTACTAACATACTCATATTTCAGGCTGTTACCCTTGGGGTGAAAGGCTCCTGACTAGATCTTTGAACCGCCACAGGATCAAATCTCTGAACTATTTGCTCCACAGACTGTTGCGTTCAGTTTATTTTGTAGAGAATATAGCGACACAGAAGACTACCAATTAATTACGTTTGCACTAGAGTAATGAAGTGACTTATTCCACTATGAAAACTGCAGGCAGGGTGATGTCTGTAGGCCTAGTTATTTTTCACAAGTTTACAGTTTTATCATCTGTATCACTCTGTGGCAATTGTGCCATGAATTAAAATTAATACTGCATAGTTTGTTTAATCAATTTATTGGAATTTCTGTGCCTTTTATGAACCTGCCTAAGCAGTATGCAGTTTGCGCCAATCCTCTGGAAGCAGAATTGGCTATAGCACTATATTAGAAGGGAAATATCCATGAATTAGATGGTTGTTTTTTACCCAAGCCCTTCCACCCTTGGCTCAATCTTTTGTTACCAGTAGAGGAATCTCCCAAATTATGTACGAATTATGGCGGAAGATTTGCCCAAGCAAGGAGTAAAAGATAAAGCTGAAATAATTATCTTGTATAAAATGGATTGATTAATTTCTAACATTTAAAAATCACTTCTATTAAAACCAATCAAAAAGCCAAAACAGAACTACAAGACAAAATTAGTGAAATAGCCTACAAGCTATTAGACATATAAATACTTCCTCTGGTCTGTCTTTTCAATAACTTACTACTTTTGATCAAGGAAACACTTGAGCGTTTGACTAACTTTCATCATTAGTTTTAAATAAGTCAGAAGCCTCCATGTCAGCCTGCACAGAGACGCCTCTTCTTCCTGTTTTGCACACACAGTGAATACTCACTGTCTCATCTAGACTGAACCAAATAATTTCCTCCAAAAGGAAAATCAGGAATGGCTGAGAATGACCCTCTCTAGGGCACACCCAGTCCAGATTAAAAGGATCCACATATGATCAGGTTTTATGCTTTCTTCTTAGGACAGACCTCCTTGTGTCACAAGGAAGTTTAGTCACCCTGCATAACACACGCAGGCTGTAAACTGAGTGCTGTGTTGACGGGATGGCATGAGGCAGTGGTGAACATATAGTAAGCTGAAGCAGAAGAGTAGGGCAAAGGTTTATTAGATAGATACTAAGCCAGAATTGATGCAAAACAGTTTTCAGTGTGGACTGAATGGAATGGAGGCACTCACTGAATGGAGGCACATGATGCAAAAGAGGCCACAAAAATCAGTCTCTGTCGACTATAGATTGCACCGTTTGGTGCAATTCCTAAAGGTGATAAAAGTACACTGTTTGAAGCTTCAATTCATTAAAGCATCTAAGATGTTCTTAATATTAAGCACATCCATAAGTCTTGTGGTCATCTACGTGTGCTTAAGGTCTCTCTTGAGTCAAGTCCAAAGCATATTACTGCACGAGGACTTCAAAATTAGAAAAGAAGAATAGAGATTCTTGAATTTAGAAAAGAAGTATGACTAGCTTACCCACAGACATCACTCTGCCCTGAGTGTCATTTTTTGCTGAATGAAAAAGATTGTACGAGAGCAACAGGGGTCCCATTCTTGAACAATCAGGAAAGAGTAAATAGCTGTTTACTGTGATCTGTAGTGTAAATTTCCTGTACCTTGCTCACTTTACATGAACTCTACAGATCCCCACATCCATACTTTCTCAATCCAAATTTTACTTTATCTGTTTATTAAAAACCAAAAATGTTGTTGGATGTCTCACATGTTCTGTGGGCCTCAGTCAGGAATTCCTTGTGAATACATCCATCTTGTGTGGCAAGAGGCATTTAAAGAAACTGGCAACAGGATTCACTAGGGAATGGAGATTTCATACTGAGAGAGCTATTGTCATTGAGTGTATGTGAAATGCTTTAGAAGGATCTGCTGCCAGTTTTGTCTGATGTCTGTTCACATTCATTGGTGTAGCAATGCATCTCCAGTCAGCGTTTTATTGGATTTGGGCCTTATTTTTCACACTCAGAAGGGCAATAATATTGGTAGCACGGTGCACGACAGAGGGCCTAAAAACATCCAAAATAAGCCATCATAAAAGAAAAATAATTATTACTTTCTGTCTTCAGTGACTGCCCAGCTAACTTGTGACAAGGGCTTATGCAAGATTATTGCGGGCAGGCAAGTAAAATAAACTGATTGTCTGAAGTAAAATTGTTGAAGAAAATAGAACTGATGTGATTTCTCACCTTCTTGTGCTCTTTTCTGGTACAACTATCTTCTTTTGCCAATGGTATGAAAGCATATCTTGTTTTTTATTTTGTCTAATATATAATTTTGCATTAGATTTCTCTTCTTTTTTATTATTCCTTGAAACAATTTTAGCAATGTGTCCTGAAAGCAATGTATACGAGCCTTGTGTGGAGTTTCTGTGAAGGGAACTCTCTTTCCAGCTCCATCAAAAGAATTTTCATAATTCCTAGAATTCAGCTCGAGATTAATCATGCTGACTGGATCCCATGCTAATAGTTAATGATATTACTTACAGGTTTAAAATTCATTGTATATTTCAAAACTTTTCCTGTGTATACACTGATTAATATTTGGAGCAACAAGTCTTACATCTTATTTTTATACTGGCTTATAAGAACTTATCAGCTGAACTTGATACCAAGAAACCAGTCCTATTTGACTTATAACATACAGCACAACTCCCACGATCTGAAATGAAGAATGAAATAGGGGATTGTGTACATTCGCCTTCCAATGAGATCAATGCGAAGAACTTCCAAATTCCAACACTGAAGGAATCAGGTTATTGAGCCAAACTAGCGGTATGTTCAGTGACTGAGAATTTCACAATCATCCTGGAAACAAAATGCTATAGTGTCCTCTAGGATAGCCTGTAAGCTATAGCCAATTGCCTTCAAAATTATAAAATACTACTCATATTACATCCATATCAGCTCTTCATTTATAAAAGACTTTGTTTTGTTGTATTAATTTTCAAGGTAAGCTCATCTTGTTTTGTTATGGAATGCTGATGATTTTAAGTGATTCATATCATATTGAAAAGTAGTTTTTACAGACAGTAATAAATAGTATAAATAAATATTTGGCTCAGAATACCACTTTTGAGGCCATAGGGAAAGCAGAAGCGATTCTATAATTTTTCCACTTGGTTTTTAGTTCTAGAAATTTAGCTACTTTACTCTTACAGCCTTCTTTGTTTCCATTACAGCCTGGAGTGAAAAAGAAATAAATCTGGCAAGTGACATTATCTTCTGCTAAATATTTATCATTTTTTATCCCTCATTTCCTTACTTCAGTAGTGTTGTTGTCTACAAGTTTAATTCAGGTACTTGATCAACTACTTTGCTTGATCACCTTCTTATACATCTCATAAACTAAAGATTTTCTAGTTGAACTTTTTCTTTTCCAGTAGAAGGTATGATTTGAAGTATTTTGACCTGAAAATCCAATCTGACTGGCTTTCATTTGATACCAAAACATATCCATACATTTATGTCATTAAACCAATCTTGTACATATGAATTTATATGGCAATCATATATTTGTGTCCTAGCTGAAAAAAAAAAAGCAGTAATAAAATCAAATGACACATTAAAAGCAGGCATTTTAAGCAATCATGACAATAATCACAATTTATATTTGCTATTAGAGCAAATTTAATACTTAAGAACCTATTTATATTATCGAGTATTGATAGCAACTTCTGCTCTGAAGAGTGCAATTTTTAAACATGTCATATAAAATATTGTCAGACCTCCAAAATTCATTAGCTTAATAAGTTGAAAGGTTGAATATGTCAGCCTGATAGCTTATTTACTGAATTTCAACATATTTCTTTCAGAAAATGAAATATTTAGTAATTTCCCCCCCACATTTATGAGTTATAACATCAAGTTGTCCAGCTACAATTGACAGTCTTTACAGAACTGGGGAAAAATTCACTATTATTCAAGAAATTTTATGACAGAACTTTCTAAAATTTGTCAGCAAGATATTTCTAAAAATCCATTGTTACCAGCTGTATTCAGTACATGAAGCTGATGTAGTCAAACACCTTTGTTAAAATCTGTTTATGTCAGTGCAACTCCACTAAGAGCCCCACTTCATCTTAACAACACTTGAGACGCGATGAAGCTTAAGGGCATGCTGCATTTGAATACACATAAAAGTTGGATGAATGAGGGCTTTGATCACTGAGACTGGCCATCTACTCTCTATCTGACTTATTTTTTCTTGAGAGGGTAAGAATAGGTACATTCCTCAAGCAACTTAATGGGACTATTTGATAGGAAACATCGTACTTTTAGAAATAAAAACTGTCTACCATCCTAATACCTTCAAACCTCCTATAATTCGAGGTTCGTTACCCTTAAAAAGTGGGGCAATTAATCACACTTCAGTAATGCTGGGTATTGTACCTTACTATGCTCTTAAAGTGTAAGATGAATGTATGAAACTTTACTGTCTTTTGAAATGTTACACAGATTTCAGACTGGAACAGCAAATTATGTTTTTAAAGTTTTTTCTGGCATTTAAAAATTGTTTCTTCATTTTCCAAAGAGGTTAAAAAATAAATGCAATGTTAAAAATAAAACCCCCAATTTTTATAAATGACTAAGACTGAGACATGTTTCACAGAAAATGTTTAAAATCTTCTTTTGAATTTGTAATAATCAAATATTCTTCAGTGCAAATAATTAAGATGTCTACTATAATTTGAAACTAAGTATTGATAACAGATGTTGCTGATCTTTTGAAATCTTACAAAGTATAAATAGGAGAAACAAGAGAATAGCTGATAAACCATGACATAATGTTCTCCTCTCTTCTCTTCTCTTCCTTTTTTTAATTCTCTTTTTCCTTTCCTCTCCACTTGGACTGACGCTCCTTCTGGCTTCTTCAAGAAAGTGCAAAAACACACAAACACACATACACTATTTAATTCCAAAACCATTTTTCTAAATTTCCAATGGACTTGTATTCCTGGTGTCTTTTCACATGATCACAAGCAAGACATGCATGTGATTCCCAGAACCTAGGAAGATGCACTGAAAAATCCTTCTTCCAGTTGAAATAAGTAAGATACATCTTGTTATTTTTGTCAAGCATCAGAAGATATTCTGCCAGCTCTCTGGGGGAGAGAAAATCTTCCACATGTATGAAAGAGTCTGCTGGAATGTAATTCTCATAATTTTCTCTGGAAGGGCCCAGTACAACTGGTACTGATCCAGCCAGAAGAGCATTGTAAAGTTTCTCAGTAATGTAATCTTTGTGGATTGAATTTTCAAAGGAAAGGTAGAATTTGCAAGTGGAGATAGTTGGGATCAAGTTTTTATCATTGACGTAGTCTCCGAAGGCTTGTCCATAGGTGTGGATTTCAATGTATTTGCTAAGCTCATTGTAATATTTGACTCGAGCGTGCTCAGGATTCCAGTTACTTACAACCCAACAGACCAAGTTTTCCTTACTTGGTACTTCAAATGTGAAGGAACTTGTACCAACCATCATGAAGCCATAAGGCACCTGAATATCTGAATCACGCCGATAAGTCAGGGTCAGGTTAAAGAGGTGTTCAATGCCACTCTTTTGTGGAGTATGAGTTGGAGACTCCAAGTTCATCCAAATCCACTTCTGGAATGGTGGCCTGGCTTGCTGAGGTAAATTAGTCAGATCCCAGCTAATGTCCCTGTGATGAATGAGAACAGCATGGGATCTGTTATATAGCGAGCGGTCAATAGTCAGATGGCACCCAGGGATATTGAACATTGTTTGGCAGGATGTTAAGTCGAATGTCTGACCAAATGGCCAAACCCAGATCAAAACAGTAGTTTCATTAAGATTATCAGTTTTGGAAGAAAAGAAGTTCTTCATTTTCAAAACTGAACTGGCTGATTCTATAGGACCAGAAATCCAGCTATTTGTTGGTTTGATATAAATTAATATAAATGCCATGAAACAACCAAGGACAATGAAGATAATAAAAAATGGACGGAAAATTCCTTTAGATGTCGATGTCATAATTTGTTCTGGGAAAAAAAGAGAGGAAGAGAAAGAGAGAAAATAACATCAGGTATTAAATTACATATATATGCCCTGTCAAAGCAATCAGATATCAAAATGGATTGAACTTCAGTAACACTGAGCTTCAACCTCAGAAATTTGATTTGAACGGAGAAGGCATAGTTTCTTGCATGCAGTTATCACAACAAAGTGATAATATTTCTCCTCTTCACATTGAAAGTTCATTGACATAAATAAAACCCAGAATTTTGGCACATCTCATACTTGATGTGAATTTGTACCTATATTGAGAAATTTTTTTTGCTCAGCACCTAGGCCAAGCATTCGAGACACACGAGACAAACAAAATTATCCTTTGATTCTATCCTTGTGTCTGTATAAGGGATAACATTCATACCTTTTCCAAAAGACTCCTAAAATAGCTAGGTAAGGAAAGCAGCAATAAGGAGTTCCCCTGTGCATTCTCGCATAGTCCCCACATAAAGAAAAATAAAGAAAAAAGGATAAAAAGACGTCCTTAAATATTTGATTAAATTTTTAAGCCACAATCCTGTGTTAAAAATTAGGAAAAGTAGAGATAGTTGTATCTTTGTGAAATATTGTTTTTCCCACAGGGAAAAAGATGGGAGGAGTTTATATAGCTTCCTTTGTCCTCTCTCTGGTTATCTCTTCTTGAGAGAAGTCACCAATCTCTTTTCAGAAATTCCATATGGTTCTTGTGAAACGTTATAAAGTTAAGGTTGCTTATTGCTAACCTTTGCTCTTGAATGTAGTCACAGGAAGCAGAAAGTGAATCACAGGTCTTTTAAACCAGTATCATAATTCATCTCTTGCTATCTGCGAAATAAGTAGTTAAATTCAGAATGAAGACATAGTAGAATGTGATTCACAAGTCCATTAATACCACATAACTTTTCCACGTTTGTGAATGTAAAAACTGATGTATGAATGTAGCCCTACAGTTACAATAGAAATGTTTTCTTATTCATTGTTGAGGAAAGGAGAAAAGAGGGAATGTCATGCTTAGCTTTGCTCTAACGCTGTTCGTCGAGGAAAAGGGAATTTGCCACAATATATTCCTTTGTTTAGGAAAGGCAGATGATCTTAATTCTGGTTTTAGTTATTGTGGTGGGTTAACCTTGCCTGGCTTTCAGACACCTACCCAGCCACTCACTCCCCCTTCTCAAAGAAACAGGGGGAGAAAAGAAGATGAAATTTTTGAGGGTTGAAGTAGGGACAGGGAGATCACTCACAAATTATTGTCACAGGCTAAACAGACTCCTCTTAGGCAAAATAATGTTATTTATTATCATTTAAAATAGATCAAAGGCAAAAATGAAAACAATATCTTTCCCTTCAACTTTGCCCCAGGCTCAACTTCCTCTTTCATTCCCAACTTCACTTTCTCCCTGACTCTGGTCAGTGCACATGCATGGGGAATGGATATCTGTGATTGGTTCACAATGATTCCTCTTGGCTGCTCCTTCCTTTTCACGCATTTCCCCTACTCCAAAATGTGTCCTTCCTATGGGATACAGTTCCTTCTGGAAAAAAGCTTTGGCTCCTGAGTGGCTGGGAATGCACATCCTCCTGCTCTAGCATGGGGTCCTCTCCAGGCTACTATGAACTGCAGGGGAATATCTGCTCTAATATCTGAAACACCTCTTCCTATCCCTGTTCTCTGACCTTGGTGCTCACAAGGTAGTTTCTCACACTTTCCCCCCTCATTCCCCACTATCTGTCCCTTTCTTAAACATACTTTCCTAGAGGTGCCACCACCTTGACCGCAGGGCTTATCTGTGCCCTACAGTTGAGTGTGTTGGAGTGTGCTGGAATTGGCCGTGTATGGCATGAGGCATCCCCATCCACTCTTCACAGAGGCTCCATAGCAGTCCCTATCAGTGCCTGGGCACAAACACATAATACAGGTATGTAAAATATAGTGATATGTTGGGTCTGGTGCTTTTTCTTAAGACAGTTTAGCAGGTCTTCTCTGTGTTCAGCAAAAGGACCCCGAGGGGAGTAAAGGGGAGGAACTGTTGTGCCCGTGGCTTTTCCGCTTATCCTCATCAGTTTAAATCCCTATGAAAGAAATATGTGGGTTTACAGCAACGTCACACTGCCTTCTTTTAGCCTATGTTGTTTGTTGCTGGCAAGTATGTCTAGAATGGAGGTTATGACCTATGAGAGCCAAAGACTGCTTCCTTGCCTTACTACAGTGAAAGCAAGAAAACCAAGAGACTGAGCTGATATTCATGTAATGCTGCACTTTGTTTCTATGCTATTGAAACCAACACACAGAAAAGGTATAGCTTTTCACTGAACAGATAGAGTGAGCTGAGTTTTGACAATAGATTTGGAAAGGTATCTATTCGCAGGGACTGATAATTTTCTCAGGATTGAAAAGGATGATGAAAAATCAGAAAAGCGCTTTAAAATTATACTTTGTAACATAGTTGCCCACCAGTTAAAAGCTCTTTAACTCAAGTCTCTCTGATAGGGATCATTTTACACTAAACTTTTCTGCTAACTAATCAAAACCGCCTGCATTATCACATGGGAATGCTTGCTACATAGGAAATGACTAGATATTGTGTATTCTTTTCTCTGTTTGAAATTCTAGTGTGTCCACAGTGTTGCATTTGTGCATGAAGCTTTTGAACAGGAGTGCCAATGTGAAGATAAACGGTTGTTTATGCTGCCCCAAATACCAATATGAACATCTCGCAGTGTTAAACCGGTGAGTTTTATCTATTTTTACCTCTTCTAGATCGATTTCCTCTCATAGTTTTGCTGCCCTGTGAACTCATATGCCCCCTCCTGATCTGGGATCATGGTTCTTAGATTTTGTCTTTTGCCAAAACACTAGACTACATCCACGATAGTCCTCCATAGTTTTTCATTCTCTGGATTCAGAGAACTAAACATTCATTTACAGACTCATTGGTCCAGTGGATGTATAGGCACATGTTTTGCTCTGAAACTGCTGCTAATAGGATGGTAGAAAAGGGTTCTAAAACAAAGACCTATTAAAAAAATTAAATGAGAGGCTTGTGAGGAAGCAGAAGACCTGATAGGACTCCTAAAAATACCTGAGGATCTGGACTGGATTTTTTAATGGAATTTATTTTTTTCCATTTTATGTTAATTGCAGTAATAACTATGAAGATGTACACTGGGAATAACAGTAATTTTTTAGGATGAAGTGTTAACAGAAACAATAACTCCTATGCTTCATGAGGCAGATTGAGGAACCTCTGGAATGGATCAGCAAACTCTGCTTTCATGGCTTTTGGGACTGAGTTCCAAAGTCAGGCAACAGTAAGTACAATGAAAGTATGTAGGAAGCACTTGTTGACAAATACTGTTTTCATAGCATCATAAAACGGTTTGAGTTAGAAGGCATTTTCTTGAGAAGTAGCTTGTCTGTACTGCTAGGACATATACATTGTAGCACACTAGAATTCATAGAATATTTTTTCATCATATTCTCCAGAACGTGAATTTTTTTCTTATATTCCTTTTTTCTTCTTCATTTTTGTACTAAAGAGAACTATCAATCTCCCACTGTAATTGTCACTATAAAGGTCACACTAAAGAGACATTGGTTGCAAGACATTCAGCCAAGTAACCTTAGATCACCTTTCCTCTTGCATAGCTTTCCTTCTACTGCAGAATCACAAAATTCCTTTCTGCAGATCCCTTCCCCCACGCATGCTAGACTCTGAAAAGAAAATTTTGTGTTTGCTGAGACTTTTGACAACTGGAAGAATTCAGTAGTTTTGATAGTTTTGTTATAAAGTATATTTCATAGTGTTGTGTTGTAGCAAGTATTTTCTAGGTGCTTTTTTTCCTAAGTTGAAAGTACAGTATTTCATTAGTACAAGACTATTTTTCTCAGTACAAAACTTAGCAATGTTCCTTTTTAAGTGAAAAACTTGGCATTCTATCAGCAAACAACTCCATTTAGCAGCAACAAAACCAGGGAGATAGTTACAGGGTATCGACAATGTTAACCCCAAGTACACCAGGCAAGGCTTGCAAAATGTGTCTATTTTGTGAATGTATTGTGTTCAGTAAGAAAGAAAACAGAATTTTACGCAAATTACTTTATCATGGATTCATTGTAATTGGGACTTCTCAATCATTCCAGAAGGCAGAGATACCTGTTTTTTTCTGGTTATGCAACACTGCAGGAGGGAGAAAATGCAACCTTGTGGCTCAATAGTGTCAATGATTCTTTCCCTGGTGTACTTTTGCACCAATTTCTCTGATTTCTCAAGGTTTTGCCAGTAGCCCAAAAAATATGGCTGCTTGCAGAAATATGGCTTTCATTAGTACTGAGATTTTCCAAAGGAGAAGGACAGGATTTTAAAAGAAAGCTGAAGCCAAGACTCTTGAAAATGTGGACGCTGAATAATGAATAAGAAAATCACTTGTATAATTTTCTCCTCTTAAAATTCGTAAGCATTCAGGGCTAACTCTTGTCTTCATCATCATTTGGTCTCAGAACAACTCAAGTAGAATTATTTAACAATCACAAGTCTCAGGGTCACTCCTGGGATCAGAGTAGATGTTTCTGGCTCAGTGGACTTACATTGAGGCTAACAGAGGTGTCAGTGGTAGACCCATTTATAAGCAGACAGCTAGCTAGGTAGATTCTCCAGGACTGTAAAAAGACAGTTCAATGCAGTGGGAACTGATAGGAATCACAAGCAAGAAATTACTGTTAGAAGAAGGTTCATTTGAAATTGTTATCCCTGCCCTCTGTCATGTTTTACCAGCCTTGGCCATGGTTTATCTGTATTAATGTGAAGAGCTGTATTTTCTTAGACCATGCTTCCAATTAGCCAGACCTTTTCTACCTGCATTATAAAAGGAAATTTGATTGTCTCAGGAAAACCAGCCTATGACTTCTTATTTCCAAGTCACTGCTGTATGGATGTGCCCCAAACTGCTTTTGCTTTAGCTCTCCAATACTGAAGAGTGCTTCTTTTTATTGGAATTAACTCTCGCTTTTCCCAGTTAAGCCTCCTCTATTACAACAAGAATACTGGATTTTTACACTCCACTATGCAGACACAGGCTTCCACACATTTCCATGCCTGTCCACAGATTTCTGAAAACAGCCGAGCATGAAAAGCCTCAACAGAGCTGCATGCAGTTAAATGGCTGAAAGCTGAATGAGCTGATGATCTCAGACTGTATATTTTTATTCTGTTTACAACATTCTTTTTCTTCCCCTAGCCATCTCCTTTGCTTTTTGGTTGTTTTTTCAATTTTTCAAATTCCAGTTTTGTGTATTTGCACTTTGAGAGTAGTATAGAATTATTTTATTCAGTGGTGGTAATTTTCATTTTGAACGATTTCCTTAGAAAAATTATCTAAGAGCACTCTGAGGACAGGTAGCCATTAAGACAGACTGCTTAGGGATGATGCTGAACCTATCACTGGAGACTGGTAAGGACTGGTTAGACAAGCACCATTAAGAAATGAGAGATCAGATTGTGCCCCCAGGTCCTAGGGGTGGGCTAGATGACCTCATTTGATTCCTTCTAGCCTTGTACTCAGTGGTAACAATAAACACAGATTCTTATAACACGTGCCTAATAAGAACGCAAGCTGGCAGACTAAAATTGTAAAGAATTGCTGAGTAAATAAATAAATAAAAACACCCCCTATCTTCAAAGTTGTTTTGCAAATTGCAAAGTAGCAACACTGTACACAGTGGAAATGTAAAGGAAAGTGAAAAATTGTGTGAACAACAGCAACAAAGTTCCTGTTTTCAAAAGCTAAGCCTAAATCTTCCTGTCAATTGCTAGGTGGGGTACTGCTGCTTTTTTTGTGAATATCTGAATCTTGACCCCTCAGGCCTTGCTGAGGAAAACCATATTCTTAGCTTACTTCTCCAAACTGCTGCACAATACATAGCATGCTGCTATGGCTCAGCAGCTTCCAGCCTTCCCTTGTGGTTGTCATCCATCCTCTCTTTCTCCCCATGGCAGTCACACACTGTCACTCTCCAGCTGCTTATGCAACAGCTCAGTGGTTTCTTTCGGTGACATTAGCCAGGGACACAGAATCTTTCTGAATAGCAGAGGAAAATGGCTATAGCACTGTGGTCATATATATATATATACTGGAGTGACCCTATATCGAGCTTCACTGCCACATATGGAAAAAAAATAAAGTCCTATCAGCGAGAAACTTTTCCAGACAACCTGATGCTAGTGTCAAGACATGACAGCTCTATTGCTTTCTAATTATGAGCTTTTAAGTTTTTGTAAGAGGGTGCAGGAGTTCTTTCCATTCCTTCCCTGACTCAACTGAAAAATAAATGCATGCAAAATGATCTGAACTTCAGCAGCATTGCCAGCCTTGGTAACATGTAGAGACAGAACCTTTTTTACCTTAACTTCCACGCTTGCTTGTCCACATCACAGCTAGTTTATGACCAATAGCGACCCGTGAAAGGGGTGGTGGCTTTTCATTCTGCACTAGTTACAGAAAATAGAGTTCTTCACCACCGCAGCTTAGTAGCAAATGTTATTTGCCTTGCCAGGAAAGCGCTTTTTATCTTCCAGAATATAAAGCTCATCTTAGATATGCAGCATGAGCCAGACCATGCTTCTTTCCAAAACCCTGAAAAGGCTTTACACAAAATGAAGCTGATCAAAGAAGAAGTGCTCCAAAAGCAAGTGGTCTCTTCCTCCCTTCTTTCCATGTGGTTTGGAACAGCAAACGGCTGTTCTCTGAATCTGCCAGAACTGCAGAAAGAGCTCTTCAGTAGCTTTGTGATTGGCTTGTAAAACTGCAGCCAGCCAGCTAGGTAAATATGGATAACATACCTGCACAACTATGTATTTGTGATGGCCACCAGCCCACAAGAGAGCCCTAATCAACTCAGAGAAGTTGTGATAATAGCCAAACAGAGATGGGGCGTGAAGTCACAGAAGAACTACAGGCATTCCTGTGCATATGAGTTAAACTCCTCGTCCAAGAATTACAGTAGCTTCTGGCTGGTAACAAAATATGTAGTTCCCTACCATAGCAGAAGAGCACCTCCTCTTGCAAAACAGACAAATCAGAATCAGGAATAAGTAGAGGACTCCTGCTTGGAGTACTGAACACTTACTGTGAAGTATATTAGTTCTGTTACACACCTATATCTTGTTATGTAAGCAAGATAAATTTTAATTGGAATTTAATGCTGGGGGTTTTCTTTGCACATGCAACTGCATAGGTCTGGAGGATTTTGCCAGTGGCAACATAACACCTAAGGTGGCTCTGTAGACAAGAAAACAAGCCTGAGAGGCCTCTACAAAATACCAAAAAGTCCCCATGATCTCTATGTAACATTTCACTTCTCTGTTTGCCTACTACCTTAAGAAATTCATTATGTCTCTGGGTTAGGGATCTGTACTAATGTAACTCTTTTTTTTTTAGGATGCAAGTTCAATGTTCTTGCTTTAATTTGCGAAGTTTTTTGTGCCATGGACACTAGTTGCCAGAGCGACAACTGCCCTGGAGAGAAAAGAAAGCAACTGAAATGCTCAAATCAGTTTCAATTTGCTCTGCAGCTGAAAGGGAGAATGCCACTTACTGATACATTCAAAGTGGAGAAGAGGGGTGATGATTTATAGGCCTATTATTAAAAAATATTTGCAAATAAGACCTTCCTTCCTTCCTTCCTTCCTTCCTTCCTTCCTTCCTTCCTTCCTTCCTTCCTTCCTTCCT
>VXBA01002242.1:37420-70353 GCA_013399895.1 Serilophus lunatus
TTCCTTTCCTTTCCTTTCCTTTCCTTTCCTTTCCTTTCCTTTCCTTTCCTTTCCTTTCCTTTCCTTTCCTTTCCTTTCCTTTCCTTTCCTTCTTCCTTTCCTTCCTTTCTTTCTCACAGGGTAGAGGGATGGGCATTTGTTTTACAAGTATAACGAAAAGAATTTCTTGACTACTCTGAACAAAGTGATAACTAAGTATTGATCAACAGTAATCAGGATGGCCAAGAGTCCTATCCAGGTTCTGTTCACCATTGTATAAATGCCTCGAGCAGAGCTCCTCACTCATGTAGCTTCTTGAAAGCCCATCTGTGAGTCCAAACTTTATGTTAAAGTCAGTGTGTAGAGAACAAAAATCCTTCATATCATTATGTACTGAATGCCAAAACCGATGGCTGCTTATTTTCCATCAGGAAAAAATGTAATCTGAGAAAGTGGTGGATTGTGGAACACTTGTGATTTTCAAGACACTAGGACTAAATAAAAGCCGTGGAAAGACAGCCCTAATAATTTTCCCATTGTATATGAACAGCTATCTTTTCAAGATGAACTGGTATTGGTAGTGCTAAACATTTCAAGGAAATAAGCTGGAAGGTGTAAGATAGAAGGTGATTATAAAAAGACTTTTGAATGAAACGCTGTGTCCTGCTGGAGCAAAAAAATTAGTAACTCACTAGAAAAAATATCCAACTTCGGACACCGTAAACAAGAACTGAAGAATTTCAAGAGTCTGATCAAAGTGCCTTTTTATTCAAGCACAGAGAAAAAGAGCAAGACCCACATAAAGTTAGTTCAGAAACATTCCTAATAAAAAGTTTAAATGTTACACACACAAACTGAAACAATAATCCCCCCAAACCTAAAATTGATATAACAAGAATGAAAGCATATTTTAAAAATAATATATACTTTAGATAGTATATATAACAAACCCAACAGAAATAGCAATCTCTAAGACCTCAAAGTGCATACTCTTCTAAGAAAACAAAATCACAGTTGAAAGAAACCAGTAGTTAATTTCTCGGAGTGTCTTTTTATGTGTATAACAAAAGGAAGAACACAGAACTGGAACTATCAGTATAACAAGCTGAGCAATACAAATCTTAGGAGAAGAATCCTTCAATCAAGAAACAGCAAATGCATAAGAGGAATGGGTTGAAAGAACAATTGTTTGAAAAAAATCATCCAATAGTTACAAACATCTACATGTTCTAAGGTGATGTTTTCTTTTTACTACTTACTGTCCAGGTTAGTGTGTATACCTACGTCTCTGAGAGCAACTCTCAAGGTTAGAATATGGGATTGAAAAATATTCTGCACAGAATGTTGACAATACATTGTACAAAACAGTGCAGCAGCTAGTGTAGAGATTGTACTTCATTTGAAAGGACTCAAGCTATTTGCTATTTCTTAGCTTATTGTCTTCCTTTTATGCTTGTTAAAAAGAGACATTAAATATTTGTACTATAAGTGAATGCAATTGATTCTAATGTTCAAATACTGGATTTAAAAGCTATACGTTATTCTACTCTTAATAAAGAAGAGAATTCCATAATGAATTAACAAAATTTTTTGCACAAGAATAACAATTCAATGTAAGATTATTTACTATATCTTTGAAATACAATTCGACAAGTAGTCTTTTTCCAGTCTTACAGTTTGCAGCCTATAGTCTTTCTCTGGTACAGCTTTACTGTACATATTAAAACTAGGTATTTAAAAAGTGGAAAGTTGTCCTTTGTTCCTATTATATGAGAAAGACTTTACATAGAAATTTTAGTCATAAAGTAATTTTCTAAAGAAAATCTGCAAAGATATTTAGGAGGAAATACAAGGAAAAAAGCAAGAGAGAAAGGGCAATAAATTCTAAAAGGTAACTAAGTATTATGCCAGCAGCACTTAATTCTGTACTCCTTTGGTGTAAAAAAGTTGATGGCAGGCAGTTGCCTTGTAAAATAGCCTGTGAATTCATGCAGTTGACACAACTTAGCCAGTGTGGGTAGGACTAATTTGACAAGAATCATGAGGGACTTAAACTCCTGGTTAATTAGGCTATCTCTAGTCCCGAGGAGCCCCAAAGCAGAAACTAGTAGGAAATGCTGGTAGCTGGCTCTAAAACTGCAACCCTGAATACATCTATTCATTTATCTTTTAGTGCTGGTCATGCTTAACCCCTCTCTGGCACAGACTTCTGTGCTCTTAGCTGCCTGGTGCCAGCACATCCCCAGAGAGGCTCATTCTTCACAGGGAAGGGCCTTTCAAAATCAATAAACTAGCTATTACCCCAGCTCTCAGCCCTAAGGATATAGATGTGCCTACAAGAGCAGACTCCCTCTTAAATGCAGTGGTAGCCATTGCTTTATTTTTTATCTGAATTTAAAAGAAACAGGCATAGGATGAAGTCCCTTTATGTAGCAATTGAAGCTATGACCTATTAGATACGAATCTTTCTTCAGCCTGAGTGATTCAGACTTGATATTTCAATTTCCTTAAGGATTTCTTAGCTCCTACACAATAATGGATGTCGATTTTAAAATGTGTGAAGAGCTTTAGGATTAGAGGTGAGGAATCCTTTCTTCCTCATTGGTGTCCCAGTTGCTAATCAAGGCACTACTATTTTCTCTTGACCTCCTTCTGTCTCCTGTCTACTGACTCCCTAATGATTTATGCCTGGGGCAGCGGTAGAGGGTAGTCAAGTTCCTTCCCTGTTCAGTTCACAACCCTGTAAAACGAAGGTGGAAGAAGCGGTTTAAATTTCCTTTGTTGGAAAGATCGCAAAAAATGGTCTATATTTTGAGCAAATGCTTTACTGACTGCGTTTGAAAAGGTGTAATTCCCAAATTTCTTCATTAAAGGAAGGGGCTTGCTCTCTGCTCTCAAATGAAGATTCCTTGCTTTGTATTCCAAGAAGTATTCATTCAGTATGTGCCTTGGTGAAGGATGGAGGAAGGCACAATCCAGTTCTGTTCTGGGCAGCCTCTTCCAATGCCGGTGGTGTGTGTCTCCATTCTCAAGTGTCTCACTGATTTCCTGCATTAGGTAAGTGGTCTAGGCACCCTAATGAGGCATTTGGCCTTACAACCAGACCTCAACCTGTCAACACTCATCACAAAAGCTGTTTTTTGAGCCTTTGGTCTATGTGGTCAGCTGCGGTCGAATGTCACACAAATCAAATGTTAATGTACAACAAAGACTTACTCACAGCCAAGGTACACGGAATTTCTGCTAGGATATATGTGTATCGTAATTCTTGTAAATGGAGTTTAATTGAAAGAAATAATAATAATGTTAGGACTTCTTTAGCTCACGGACAAGTATGTTGGTCTGCTGAAGAACAGCACAGTTTTACCACGGCAATTAGAGCCTGGTGGTGCCCTGATGAGTCATATGAATACTGCGGATAACAAAGTGGTAGGAGGACATCCTAGCTCTTCTATAACTTTAGTCTGAGATTAGTCGAGTGGCATTTAATTTGAGTTAGGTGTTAATCACTTTCAACATTGTAGCTAGCTACAGCATGAGACTAATGACATTTCCCCTCCTTTAAAAAAACACTTTAAAACCTGCCAATCAAAAGCGCTATACAAGCAAAGTAAAATGCTGCTCTTATGATAGCACAACTTCTGAAATGCCTTTTCCTAAAGAATCCTTTGGAGTTTTACAAGCATAAAGTTTTAATCGCCACACAGTCAGTTATTATTGAAACTGTGGTATGTGGAGTAAAGGAGGGATGTAAACCAAGTTCTAGAAAGATAAAGCAATTTTCACAATATCAGGAAAATTTTAGTATGTTTTTGACAACTATGACTTAAATTTGCATCAAAAAAGTTGTATTTGTGAGGAAGGATATTTTCCTTCAAACAAACTTCACCAGAAGCTAGTCATATCACATTTATTCACATCAGATATCTTTATTACGTATCTTTGTTTCAAATCTCTGAAAACACATCCTAATCTTCTTGATAAGGTAAATTAGTATAGGAAATGGAAGATTTAATCAGGTTAAAGTGAATGATAAATCCAACCCCTTGATCTTTAAAACAAAAAATCACAATCCTTTTGCAGAACTATAGTTGAAATTCCATCAGAAAAGCTGGATTTGCTGAAAGACAAGAAATATCAGAGATGAAATCTTGCTTACAAAAACACTGGAAAAAATTCCATTATTTTCAGTATGGTTTGGATTTTGTCCTTTCAATTGATTACAGAAACATGTAAGAGCTTTAAAACTATTCCTCTGTGATTAAAGTTAGCTTAGAAATAAAAAACCTAAGGCAACTCAGGAGAAAAAAAGAGAGATGCAAGTCAGAGCTCAGGGAATCTAAAAGCTGGAACAAGGTACAAGTAATAAATACTCTCCCCTATACAGATACACTTGCACATACCATCTGTGACTTCAGGAAGATCTAATCATTTGTTAAAAGTGTTCCTCTGTTTTCATATGTGCAACATTTTATAAATAGAAATATATATGTGTATACCTACATATATACATCTCTTTCTCAATCTATCTACCTATCTACACACACACACACACACACACACACACACACACACACACACACACACACACACACACAATTTATGTAGTATTTGTAATACACTTAATTGCTGGTCATGGGCAGAGGCGATGGTTCTAATGAGATGTGCTACTGTTGCATTGCCCTGATGAGATGTGTTGCGATGTGACGCCAGTGGGCGCAAAAAGCGATGGAGTGACTACTACTGCCATCCAGACAAATAGAAGGGAGGGAAACAGAGCATTGAATTCACTGAGGCACTGAGCTGGGGAGGGGTGGGTGGGACAACATGGCAGAAAGTGGAGTTTATTTCTTTGTAATGTACCTTAATCCTTTTATCAGACAGGACAAGAGAAAAGACATTGCTCTGAAGCACAGCAGCAAGCTGAATCCAGCAATCTTGAAGTTCGTTTGCAGCATGAGATACATTAGGCCTCCACATAAATAACTGGAGAGGGGAAATCTGCCTTTAGACTTTCAGAAAAACTGTAGCAAGGAAGAGAGGGCTGTCATTCAGAGTAGAATGCTGATGAAATAGGTCATGGGAGAACGGGAGGGATTTACTTCCCATTAAGCAAACAAGCAAAGCTTATTGACATAACTGACAAGAACGAAAAACTTTAAAGATAAAGGATTCTTAAACTCGTTTATTTGTCATTCATATTCTGCTCCTTTTTACATTATCAATGTCTGCAATTATTTTCAGCTTCTTTTTTATTACCAGTCAGTTTCTTTCAAGTTTTCTGGGCTTTTAGGTTTTGAGTCAAGAATAAGACAGATATAATTGTTTTCAACCAGCTATTTCCAATAGATTAGCTTTAGTTAACAATATAAAGTCTTAAGATTTATGAACATGTTTAAGGAAAAGTAAATTTTAAGGACATGTTAAAATAAAGTCATTTCTATCTTACATCAAATCTGTTTGAGCACATATTTGAAGTGGATTCATGATTTTGTTTCTTGGATGGTGAAGGAGTGGCAAAGACCACTACAAAGATATAGTTGCTGGTGGCAGCTGGCAGTGAAGAAGAAAGTATATATAGCATGTTATAAGTGGGATTGCCCTTTATGAAGTCTGAGAACCATTTCAGGATGCTGTAGGGTCTCCAGCTGTTTTGGAACTCCTGTGGTTCAATGCAAGCAGGGTTCATGCTACAGGACTTTAGAGTGGTCCTGTCCTCTCCTTGGTTTGCAGCTGAGTATCCTCATGAACCTCTGCAGAAGTTTTGAAACCAAGCCTCTCACGACTTCTTCTTGGAAACAAAAATAATTTATGCGCTCCTAATTCACTTCAAGAACTGAACAAACAGACCAAGAAGAGAAGCAGTCTATTTCAGAATTGCAATATGGTTCCAAAGCAGATCACTAATGCAGACAACAGCCATTGCAACAAAGTCACAAGAATAACTAACTATGCCAAGACCTGGTATTTTTGCAAAAGAAACAGAAATAACCTGACATGACATATTAGCTGCAGGCCTAATGGTATGTTAGCATAGTCAGTGTATTTGCAATTTATTTCTATGCTTATAGTTTCCAGTTTGCTCCCAATGACACCTGTTATTAGCAACTGGTACAACAGATCTGGAGAAGGACTGTTTGACAGTCAAAGGATTATTTTTAAATATTAAGTTACTTTGGATTTTAGAGGTGCAACTACATGTGCAGAATATTTTTTTTATAAATTCCAAATAATTTCATATTAACTGGAAAATATAGTTTTTAGTTACTCATTAGTTAGAATATTCTTAACAGTTTAAAAATCAGCCTTTCTGCTTTAGGCTGTTTGTTCGAATGCCAAGCAAACATTTAGTCAATATCCATAGTGTAAGCATTCAAATAGAAAGTAAAAGATTACTTAAGAGAACTTGTATGAGAATTAGAGATATTGGAATTTGTCTGCACTCTGTGTTACCTAAAATGATAACAAATGAAATGTGTGCATCCAGAAAAGCTGTTTTTGGATGGATGACCTTTACCTGCTGGTGAAAGTAAAATGAAATAAATTGTGTTTCAGCCTCTCTGAAACTGGCATGTAATACTGAACTGAATTGTAAGAATTTCACTAGGAGACTTCTAATAGATTCTCTAAGATTTTTTTTCCCAAAGTAGAGAACAAAATTCAATAATCTCCCAGGAGACTTCTAAAAAGATGCTTTAAATTGTCATTTTGTGCAAGGAAGCAAGACAGTTTTGCAGAGCTGAGATGTTGATAAAATGATTTCTTTAGCTGGATTTATTTTTCCATTTGGGATTTTACATCACTGTTTTATGTAACTGTTAACTATATGGTAAATTACCTAAAAGGGATAGTATGTAGGCAAATGTGGTACAAAATTTAGCTTTGGAATAACTCGATTTACAAAACTTAAGAAGAATAGAAACATTTCCACTGCTATAATTGTTTGAAATGCAGAGCAAAATTTTTTATTTCTTTTACAAAATTCTGCGATACATAACTTGGTTTTTTTTCTGCTAGTGGAGAACAAACTCAGAACAAACTGCACAGTAGCTGTAAAAGATGGTGGAAATTACTTCCTTGTTTTCTTTGTACAGGATAAATAAAAAGTTCTTCATTTCCCATTCTCTCTTCATAAACTGATTCTCAAATGATATTTCATTCTGATGCATTGTGCAAAAAGTTATATTTTGATCTGTGAAAGTTCAAAGAGACTTGATCACAAAATATTGTGGTTTGTGTTTTTTTTTTTTTCTTCCATTATCAGTTTGTCAACAGAAAAATCTACATTGAGAAATTTGGCGTTGTTAACATTTTCTCAGGGATATATTTTGGGTCAGATTTTAAACAATTTTTCAGCAAAGTCCACAACTGATTTAATGTCAGTGGACCTCACTAGGGAAAGAATGGTTTGAAAGAGTTCAATTTTGCCCTGAACAAAAAGAGAACATTTTCAACGTCACAAAAATTTTCAGAAACCATTCCAACTATCAATTTATGATTCCCTTAATGGCTGGAAGATTTCTATTAACTGTTAAGCTTGGAGGAGAGGTGTACAATCTCACAGACTGTCAGGACAACATCATCACAACTTTTTCGTGAGCTATGCAACTGAATTATGTTCTAAAGGAAAGCAAGGGTGGAAGAAATGTATCTTACTTTGATACAGACATAGCCTGAGTAATTAGAACTTCTATCAGGGTCCGATCCAGCAACTGTTGCTCTAGCAACAAGTACCCAGAGGAGTACCATGATTCCCAGGGTCCCCTAAGCTTTCAGGTAAGGGTACCTCAAAGGACCTGCCTTAAAGAGCTCTTATTCATAACATGCACATGTACAATGCTTCTGAGCCTTCACGTGGTCACAGCCTCACGCATCACGGTTCCTACTAACAGACTTGAATCACTCTCTTAACTGCCTCTCTCTTCTTTTTTTCCCTTCTACTTTGACTAGTCCCTTTTCTTCATTTATCTGTCTGTTTTTGTCTTCACTTCTTTCTTTTTTGGGGCAATGTCACATTCTTTCCATTTTTCAGAATTAGCAACAATTAGAGAAATCTGCCAGCTCCAACGACATCCCAACAACTTACTGAACTGTCCAAATAACATTTCCAATGTCTACATATCATTTTTCCTATTCTTTTTTGTCACCTAGGATTTGTTATTTTCTGTGCATTTGCCTATTTTAAGGCATTTCAATAGAACTTTGACTGTTCTTGATAGCACTCAGAATGTTAATCCAACCACAACTATTACATACATGGAAATTGATGGAATAAAAGACTGAAAAAACTGCTTGGAAGCAGTGTATTTTTTTTTTTTCCCATTGACTACTGTTCCTCTGAGAAAGGGGAAAGATGATCAGTGATCAGACAAGTAACACTAAAGAACTGGAAGCATTAAAGAATTCAAGTGTGTAGCAGAGACAGGATCTACAACTGGCCCAGAGTAAATGTGGCAGAATAGAGCCAGTTTCTTGATAGCTATTTTTCTGTCTACATATCATATATATACGTGTCCTACTATTCTATTTTTTTCTGTATTATCGAATCAGAATTGAGGAAGTCATGGCTTATTGCTCACTGTGCAGGATTAATTTGCATGTGTACAAATGTGTACACTAAGGATGTTACAATTACTTCCACGGAGACATGATGGAGTATGTTTTACATCCCTGCCATTTCCTGTAGACTTCTTTCTTAATCTTACATGCATTTCTTCCAGCCTCACTCTGCTCATTATTCATTACTAGAGGTAGTCCTTCCTCCAGCAGCAGACACTCCAAATTAAAAATGGCTGCAAGATCTAGATCACTGACAATTTACGGTGTAATTGTTATCCAGTTAATGAACATGGTCCAAAATCCCATGAATGGGGTTATAACACTGGTATTTTGCATACACTTTCTGGACCTATGATTGCAGGCTTTGTGTAGATTACTATGCAAATTCTTCATTTGAAATAAGAGGCATTATGCTCTTCTGACTGTGTTCAGCTCTGTCTACTCCCAACCCCAGTTCCCTTGCTGTCCTGGTTCTCAGATCACCTGGAAGATTCTGGCTGCAGGTGACAGCACTGCCACCAAATGATGCTGCTCTGAGCCAAGAAATTGCTTTTCCTCATATTCCCACGCATGCCTGATGCAGAGCTCTGGTCTGGCCCAACATCTAGCTGGCATAGGTCCTGTTCTGATGTTCATCTGGGCTACATACTGGACTCCATTTTTAATATGTTCATATTATATATATTTGTAAATATACATATATACTTGTAATCTTTTGACATGTTTATGTAATTGCAAAACAATTTGAAATTGTTCTCAAACTTTCCCTAATTTTTGCCACAGTATAAATATGACCACTAAGCTTTCAAGGTATCTATACTCCAAACTGGTCAAGTTATGATGCCATAAAAAGCAGCATAATAAACAAAGCTGTAGAATGATATAGAGAATAACTATTATCAAACTGAGTGCAACAGAGTAAAATAATCCATTCTGTCTCTGCCAAGGAGAAAAATCACTTAGATAAAGCAAAGCAAGGGAAGCTTAATAAATAAATGATGTAGTGAAGGTAATTCTTAGCCCACTCTCTTTTGTCTTTAATGGAAAAGTCTCCTAAGGAGAATAATTCCAAACTGAGGATTGGAAAGAGACTTTTTTCTAAGGGCAAAAAGATATAAGCAGATGTCCTACAAATGTGGGCTTTCCTGGTCCCCAGTCATCAGATCTTTGCCTTTTGCTTGGCAGCTTTGAAAGCTGTTTTTACTCCTTGAATAATAAGCCCTGCTTTCTCTGTAATAACAGTGGCAGATGTTTGCTATGGCACATTGTAAGTCTGAAGGTGTATTTTCATTGTAAATACAGAGTATGAAACCCAGAATTTGAGTGTCATTCCCACAGCTCAACTAACAGTGTCACTGTCATTTCAGCATCCTAATTACACCAACATTGTCCTTTGTGACTCTCACTGCAGATTTCCAATCAAAATGTCTCTGATGAGGGTGTAGCATTATTGCAATCAACAGGACAACACCTTTAAATAATCCTAGCTTGCTCAACTTCCCTGTCACACTGTAGAATAGAGATCTGAACAGTTAAACATGGCAGGAAAGTACACATACACTGGGAATTCTCTGTCTTTGACAACACTTGAGGAGTAGTTAAATATGGATGAGAATTGCCAGAAATCAATGCATCTCATCTCTAAAACCCCATAATATTGAAGGATGGTAAAGACACAGCAAAACAATATAGTTTATGTCCACATCATAAACTTATTACAAATGTTTTCACCAGTTTTTTATTCAATTTCATGGTAAGCCTAAATCCAGGAAGTCTATGGTTCCTGGGTTCTGCGGCACTGTGAGTACATAGAGCTTCCATTTTCCTAAGGAGATACATTTGTAGGAATCACAGCTGTATTGCAAAGCTTGGAAAAGTAATGTGTTGTACCTCAAAAACTAAGGCGAAAAAAAAGATTACAAGAAATCCTATTATGAGATCGTATGAAAGCAGCTCCTGAGTTTCAATGTTTGGTACATCTAATACAGTATAAAGAATTCACTGCTTGCCCTCTCAAGGCAGAGGACTTTTAATGTGAAAGGTCTGAAATAGCTTCAAAGAAATGCTCTTTTTTAACTTTTTTTTTTCTTTTCTTTTGATGACACATGGATCTGAATCATGACCGCAGACTGCAGTGTCTGGAGCAAAATCGTGCTGGATACACTTGGCTGCAATGCTTCTTTAGTAGCTAGTTTAACAATTGAGTAGGCCCAGAGGAGAAAAATGTTTGAGTGATATTCTCTGTGTTTTGGAACTCATCAGAGATATGGAATGGATATAGTGTGAACAGATTTAGCTCCATTACTATTACAGAATAACTGCTATAATTTAGAGAAATCTGCCACTGAATAAATACTGCTGTCCTGTTTTACTGTGTGTTAGGGCTATGTCCATTACCATGTGTGGTGAAGAATTTTCTGCATAATTTTTGGATTTTTTTTTTGTTTTTCTCCTAATATGATCCCTGAACTTTAGCAGTGGGAAGTCTCATCCTCTGTTGACTTCTCTAGCAGTGAGAACACTGGTAAAACAGGCTCCTGCCTAGGCTTGTCTCTTCTCTGAGAATGGTATACACATCCCTGTCTGCACATTTGGTAAAAGCAATGGCAGGTTTGCCAGCAGCTCTAAAATCACTATCCACACTCCTAAAATATCAGAAATACAAGAATACATGTAACTTTTATTCTTCTGGGGAAAGATATTGAAACCTAAGGGAAAAAAAAATTTCTGCACTACTTATGCTATAAATAGCTAAAAGCGTCTCCTTATTCTGACAAAAAAGAAGAAAAAATCAGGATTCTTACAGAGCTCTCAGATGTGTTTTTGGGCAAAAGCCTCATCCTCAGTCATCAGTATTATATGTTCTGAATAAGACATCAATTTGCAGCAAGTCTTCCCAAATGTACATATACTCCATGTTCACATTCTAGTGTCTTCCACAGATTTTTCCTCAGATTGTCAACCTTACTATTTAATCAAGGTATCAGTTTTTAACATTGCTCCCAAAGGATTGTTGACTGTTTCAGCATTGGTCGGTAAATGCTGGTATAGTTAGACAGAGCTCTTGCTTGCTGTCTGCCTAATGTCAACTCCATTACACCTGTAAATAATTCTTTTGTGTTTTTTTCAGAAATTTTGGAAAGCCTAATGAATAGACTGGTATTAAATTTTGCTATGAAGGAAAGATTTATTTTATGTTAATAAAATCTCTCTCTATACCAAAAGAGGTTTATTACAGTGTAAAATCACTTACATTTTAAAAATATAATTTAATTCCTTTGCATATACAGGCATTCTTTAGACTACCATAAAAGAGAAACTATGATGGCACTTTTGACAAAAGATTTGAAATGAGCAACCTATTTGAAGTTTGAGTGTTGATGACATTGAACATGGTTTGCTTGAATGGTGGGACAGGTGATGGGACACTGGCAAGTAAGGTCATATTTCTAATTTACTTTCCTCAAACATCAAACGAAGTTAAAGACACTCACCTTCTTTATACAGTATTCTGAAAGTATGTATAGAAATTATTGTGTAACTAAGACTGTTTCCCTCATACTGACTGAATCCTCTGTTAAGTGAATAATTGGGATTTGTGGCAGCTTTGGACTTGCAAGTCAGAGCAGATGAGATTCAGCAGACTGGAAAAGTGAAAATCAAAAAGTGATCTATCAAATTTCTTCCTAATCTGTGTCATGTCAGAAGCACAAAGTAAGTTGTACTGATTGCAGAAGAAACACTGATTTGAATCTCTAGGAGGTCCATATCACTGGATTATAACCTCAACATGTTTGCCTTCCAGATAAGACTAAACCATTTTAGTTCAGATATCATGCGAGCACAAGCTGTAATTTACCTGAGCTAAGGCACTCGACCTTTCAGCATGATTTTGGAAGTGCTGACTGTACCAATGCCCTTGAAAACAACCCAGAGGAGAGCTGGCTTACTTCTTGAGCATGGCTGGGGCTATTATACAGCACAGATCTTATATAGCACTGACATTGTGACAGTCCTGATGAATCACAGTTCATTAACACTTCTATTACATTCTATTAATGAGTCCAGAACTTTGCTCAGAGAAGGCACATACAGGTAATAATATGCTGCACAGCACTTGTGTGTAAAGGTGTTGCTGTTTCAAAGAAAAGAAAGTCATACACTTTCTGAAAGAAAAGAAAGTCATACACTTTCTTTTATGGACATCAATTCTTTTTAGGTTGACAAAATACAATTTCTGTTTAGTATGACTTCAACATCTGAAAAAGCAGTTCATAGTCTTAGGATGATATGAAGATTTCATATAACAGATATGATAGATGGAATTGGTGGGTACAATGGAAAAGCAGACTAGGTAAATATACCCCAAGCTGATATGCAGTACAGATACTATTTTTACATTTTCTCTCCCTTTTATACGATATGTTTAGAAACTTGGTGAAAAGTCAATCAATATGCTATAAAATAGCAAATGTTAAGCAAAGATATATTCTTCAAAAGAAAATTGTCCAATCTTTCATTCTGTTTTCTGAAATATAGGAGTAAAAAGTATTAGCAATCTCTGTTCATCTGTTCATTGCTTTCAGAAATGTTTTAAGTGCTTTTTTAGCTGGCATAGATCTAAACCCAAAGAAACCAATAAGAAGAAGTAGACTGCAGCAACTGCCCATTAGAAAAAAAGAGAAAAAAATGTATTAATGGAGATCTGTCCGATGTTATTTTTGTACTTATGCCATTGTGGATGTTGCTAGCAAAATTCATTAATAAAAAAATATTTCAAGAAAGTTTATAAAGTTTTTGGTTGTGATGGACTCCACTGTCCTCAAGGCAAAATTACCCGAACTGCCTTCTTTAGTTTTCTTCTCTCAGCTACTTCAGATTATTTCCCCAAAATACAGCTTCCAATTCAGAGTTCTCTTTTTAATGACATATGAATTACAGCAGAAATCACAGGTAACTCTTTTTTCTGTATCTTAACTTTGAAATTGTCCATTGGAAATCTGTAAGATTATGCTGTAAGCAAACTCAAAATATTTTTTTATAAATTTAGTTGTAATGATCATAGGGATGAATAAAGAGCCTTATTTCTATTTTCTTTCAGAATCTCTTCTTTGTGGGAGCTAATAAAAAAGAGCTAAGAAAAAAAGATGTTGCAACAATGAAAATTAAATATTTGGAGTCAGCAAGTATTTCCATTTGTCTTTGCAAAGACATAAAATACATGGGGCATACATAAAAGTATATTTTGAAAGCTTCTTATATAGTATTTTATAACTGTTTTACATGGAGTATAAACAACTCACTTAATTTGAGATTAGAAACTAAATAATTATAAAGAATTTTATTGAAAATCCTTTACACAAATAAAAATGAGAAATGATTACAATTTGAATCTCTTGATATTCACATTGAAATTCTTCATTTATAAGACATTCTAAAGGTTTTGAAAACAGGCATAATTTAAGCTATAGCTATATGCTGCAGAATTCTGCAAGTTAAAACAGTAAGCTCAGTGAAACACATTTGCGTCCTATTTGTGAAAGGACTGAAGACACACTTGTTAAAAGCACCTGTCATCCATATGAATTAGAAATCCATCACTTTTCAGAACTAACCTCGGCATTTTAACTGTGACTTCAATCTTCTAAAAGTTAGGCATCTTTTCTAAGATGGTTGTATAATCTACTTTCACATTAGAGACTTCTCAGTAAGTAATTCATAAAATAACTGTATGGGAGGGAGAATAGATGTTTAGTTCTTATTTTTTTGGGAATATATATAGTTATTAATCCTCCTTTGGAGTGAAGAGGATGAAGCAACGTCAGTCCTTTCTGATTTGGCAGGTGGGGAATATAAGGAGCCGTTGTCTATAATGCTGTTCTGGAAAATAATTTCTCTGTTTGATCTGGTTTCCTATCTTCTAGGAAAGAAACTTAACCACTAAGCTTAAGGAGGAATGCAGAAGTTAAGATCTTTGTGCACCACAGGTGAAACTTAAATACTTGACTGCTGTACTAGAATGTGAACCTCACCAAAACGCTCTGGTTGTGGAGACAAAGTCTTCCATCTGTGATTCATCCTAGAATACAGCAGCTTCATGTGACAGACTGCAGAAGAGTTTAGTATATGTTTTAAAACTTGAAACAAAACTTGAAACAAAACACATCTTATGACACCCTATGTTAGTGCTTTCAGCTACATGTCAAACAGATATCTTTTCTCTCTCTCCATGCTGACTTCTGAGAAGTTCAGTCATGCTCCAGGAATAGTGAGGGGGTGTGAGGTAGCACAGGGAGAATGTGTTTTGATCTGAGGCTTCTAGTAGGATAATAAGATGTCCCTGGTCTTTTGATATCTCAGTCACAGTAAAAAAATGTGTGGTTTCCTCAGATCTCAGGAGACAATCTTCAGAACTTTGATGCTGAAGACTTCACTGACAACTTGGATGCATGGGTCTCCAGGGATGGCGAATCTATGTAGCACCTGAGAAGGTATGGTGTCCCACAGATGCTTAAATTTTTGAACTTAAGAACATAAAGTAGTTGCCTAAGTCATCTTCAATGAAACTTTAACTCTTTAGACTCTACATGAAATATTTAGGAGAAGGTCAAATGTTTTCCTTTTGCGTCAGAATCTAAAAGTTCAAATAATACGGCAAGGAGAATTTTCTAGTTTCTGCATATTATATTAAGCAATTGTATTCCTGCCATCACATTCTGCCCTCTCTGCCCCTTGTATTTGCTTTTGAAACCGAGACTTTAGAAATTGTTTTATATCATGCTAATAAAAACTACCCTCTAATTTCACTAGAAAAATGCAGAGGTTTTGTTGATTCAAACATTTTCATGACAACAGGTTTGCTTAAAATGTCTTGGAGAAGAAAGAAAGAAGGAGAACGAAAATGCTAGTCTTTTACAGCTTTGATATTTTTGAAAATGGAATCTAATTTAGCCTGTTTGCTAATCTTTGTCTTAATAAGGTTGCTGTGGGTGTTATTGGCTGTTTATATCATGAAAACATGGAGAAACAACATGATTATTTTCAGATTTGTGTTTAGTTTTCTGCCATCACAATCACATAAGAAAGCTGCTTGAATCTATTAAATAGAAAAATCAGTAAATAGTTTTAAAAAGGAGGGAAGGTAATTACCTTCTCTTCTTAATGATGCTCCTAATTTAGACTATGCAAGAGATGTATAATGAGTGAGAGAGGTGTTGCTGAAAAAAACCTGTTCTTTGGCTAAAAAGCCAAACTGGGAATCAGCAGTTTGATTCTGTTTGCATATCTTCAGCAGACTTACTCTATGATATTAACCAAAGTATTTAATTATTCTGGTCTGCTGTTTTTCTATAAAATGGAAATCATTTCAGTCATCTTGCTGAGAGGCTGTTAATTGTTTAATATTTATAGCTCCCAAAACAATATGTATAGAATTGCAGAGTATGATGAATGTTGTACATTTCTTTGCTATTACCAAGCTCTGATATTTCACCCTGGCTACTTTGTCGTACAAAAATCTTTACTTTTTACAGTCCTGCATCCAAGAACTACCCTGCCTGAAGAGTATAGTCCAACAAGTGTAAAGTCCTTCTCTTGCCTCTTAAATCTAATTAGTTCCCAAAGTACTCTCAGAAGCAGAGGAAAACAATAATGTTCAAGTTCACCTTCAGTGCTTGTACCTGCCAGTTCCACTAAAGGATGAGTAAGGCCTGTCTTCCAGATAATGTATATTCACTACAATCTATTACTTTAAAAATCATCAAAACCAGCGCAGAGCACATTGTCTGCAGTCTTAGCATGCAGGTCCTGGTGACTAAAAAAACCCTCAAGCTTTCTGCTTCTCATTGAGCTGGTGAATGTGCTTAGGGGCAACAGACAGGATTTGTTTCGAAGGTGAGGAGTTCCTGAAGCACAAATCTGTCCCACATAGCTGTTGAGCCTGGCTAGCTCAGATAGCATATTAATCAAGTCTCTCAAGCAGTAGTTAAAAGAAAGGGGCTACATAAGTGCCCCAGAGGTGTGCCAAATGCACTCTAATTGATGATAATGAAATGTTTGGAGAAATTACAGATTAATATTAACGATGGACAAATACTACCATTTTGAATCAACAAGTAATTGCCAACTATATTTTTGGAATCTTTGATGATCTAGGCCATTGTGTCTGTCTGTTGTGCCAGTGCAGCTGGGTCTTTCAGCAGAGAGTGATGTGAACCTGTCAATGCCTCCCCAGAGAGGAGTTTCCACAACTGAGTCATTGGTGTGAAAAGAGACACTCCCCTGCCTTGCAGGGTTTGTCTCTTTCCTTATCTATTGTAGCCTGAGGTATGAGGTGTGCCCTGGGCAGCTGCTACAAATGCTTCATTATTAACAGCCCATCAGAAATTACATAGAGGGTATGGGATATATGGTTTTGTTTATACCTACATGATGATAAACTGGTCCTAGCCCCTGTAACTACGACAGCAACAAATGTCTTTAAAAATTTCCTGCATAGTTAAATATATAAATGTGAATAGCCTTCTAAATTCAAATATTTTATTGACATTATTGGATTTACTTCATAAATTGTTACTTTGGATTGGGGTGTGGTGACAAAGGTCTTCAACTTCTTCAATATCTGACGCACCTGAGCCAGCAGAACTTTGCACCTGAATTTGTCAACATAAACTAGAAGAAGGTGCATTTATCTTTCTTATCTTTTATCTTTTTTGTGGTTATAAAAGGAATGAGGCATTGAGCAGATGATTGCTATTCCTGTGACCATGTCCTGTCTACCAATGCCTCCTTCTGATGATGGCCAGGGCACACAGCAAATCTGGATTAGCTCGCAGCTCAGCTGTGATCTCTCCCTACATACATGCAAGGAAAAGTGATTTTAGCTGCAGAGCTGAAGCACAGTTTGAAGAACAGTGAGCTCATGCAACTTCTTTGGAGAAAAAAAAGAAAAAGAGAAAGCACAATTCCATTCTATCCTAGTAAAGCATACAGCAGGTTTAGAACAGACAAGTGAGAAATGCAATGATTTTATCTATGCTACTCTTATGACTGAGGAAAAGGGAGTATAAATCAATCTCAAATCTTAACAAGAAATTTTTACAAATGCATTTGATTCATGTCTTCACGAACAAAGAGGTCCTCTGTAGAAGGAAGATTAATTGGATAAGCCTTAGGAGACCACCCACTGTGGTGTTTAACCCAGGGACAACAGACAGGAATTAGCCCATGATCTTGCAATGACACTACAAGCAGAGATTATGCTATGCGCAAGAAGCTCTCTGTAAGGGTTCTTGAAGTTTGAATAAACTGTGCAAATGACTTTTCTTATTCCCTCAGTTTCTGCGAACTCCATTTCTGAATGTGTCAGTATAAACTCAGATAGTTTTCAATACCTGAAACTATACAAATGCGATATAGGAAAGATCTTCCAGTGGTGCCTTGAATCTCTCGCTATAATTTTATCACCTTTGAAGCTGGAAACTTCATTCCTGAGTAACCATACACCTGGAGCAGAAGTAAACAAGCTTCATCACATTGGGGAAGCTTGTATTTATTTGTCTTGATGGGCAAATGAAAGTCCTGCTAGTTCTATAGCATGAAAAGCATCTTGTAGGATGCCTTTTATGTGCCCTTGCAGCCCAGAAAGGTAGCCACACTCTGGGCTGCATCAAAAGAAACCTGTCCAGCAGGTTGCAAAGGGTGGTTCTGCCCCTCTACTCTGCTCTCATGAGACCTCACCTGGAGTACTGTGTCCAGCTCTGAGGTCCTCAGGACATGAAAGACATAGCTGGAGTGAGTCCAGAGCAGGGCCACAAAAATGATGGAGCACCTCTGCTACAAGGAAAGGCTCATAGTATTTAGATTATATAGCCTGGAAAAGAGCAGACTTCCATTATGTTAGGGAGTAGAGGACCTACAAGAAAGTTGGAGAGGGACTTTTTACAAGCACATATAAATAATAATAATAAATAAGACAAAGAGTAATGGCTTTAAACTGGAAGAGAGTAGGATTAGATTGGATACTTGGTAGATACTCTTCACTGTAGGAGTGATGAGATTTGGGAGCAGGTTGCCAGAGAAGCTGTGGATCCCCTACCCCTAAGGCTAGATTGGATGGGGCTTTGAGCAGCCTAGTGGAAGGTGTCCTTGCCAGGGAATTCGGAACTAGATGATCTTTAAGCTCCCTTCTAACCCAAACCAGTCTATGATTCTACAAAATGTGGGAATCAGAAGGTCTTAAATTAACCGTGCCTGCCCTTTACTTCTTGAGAATGAGATCCCACATGTGCTGATTCCCAAAGTGAAAAAGTCATCCTAGAACAACGATATTTTGTCCAGTAAAGACAATAAAGGAATCCAGAAGTTCATGCAGAAAAATATGGAATCATTATCAAAAGGATTTTATTTTTTAACATGGAGACTATTCTAGCGCTTTCACACAAAATATGTAACAAAAAAAACCCCAAACCAAAACCATGCTGAACAAAAATCTCCAAACCTCAGGGCATTAGGACAGTACATTTAACCCTGCTCTGTGCAATTTGCATACATGTATCCTCATGAACAGTAGTATAAAATGCAATGACATCAGAAACCTTCTATATCTCGTCTATAGACTAAGTTGAACTATATAACATGAACTGCTATGAACAGGGTGCAGTGCAGTGTATACACAACTCTTCTCTACAAGTTTTCTCTATCTTCTTTCAAAATAAAGATCTAGAGGACAGTATCACTGCCTAGGATGTTGCAGACTATGAAGAGCTCTTTATTTGACAACTGCCAGCACCAGCACAAGATATAAATTCCATCATTCAAAACACAAAATGAAAAAACCCACCAAACAAACAGAAAATAACAAATCCAAATACGGTCCATGAAAGTGTTGTGGTAAAGAAAATAACAGAATAAAATACTTCAAACATACATAAAAAAGATTACAGTTTACTTATTAGTTAAAATGATAATTTAGCATTTGCAATTTAAAATGGTATTAGTGACATGGAAAACTATAAGTAAGTTTTTACTGCAATGAAGAAAAAAATCTTTTTAGGACAGAATAATAGCTTATGAGTCTCAAAGACAAATAAATGTTTGTCAGTGTGATTAGTCTTAAATTCTTAGAAAATAAGAAGGAAAAAGATACAATGTCATATTATTGAATAACAGCTATGCACATCACAGCCACTGGACATGACAAGTGAAAATGACAGATCTGAACCATGTAAGAGATATGTTGAATAATGTCCTCAGCAAAGTAAGAATGCCAAGTAAAAAAACCCCACTATTTATGACTTACAGGTAAAAAAGTATGGAATGCCCTTAGGAAGACAAGTTGCAGATACTTCAGACCAATATGATTATATTTTTAGCACATCAATTACATTTACAGCCCTGGATACACATTTGCAATCTATCAGATTAATCTAACTAACTAAGTGTCAGATGTGATTTGAAGCAACAGAAGGAAGAAATGCAATTAGAATACCAAAGAGGCACAACATGTTTAGATTTTTTTTGTGCTCCTTTCTGTCCAACTTTGCCATGTGTTTTTCACACCTCTCTGATCATGACCACTAGGATAAACAACTAGATGTGCAAAACATGAGGTCTCTTATTTTGTAGACTCATTGCCTTTTTGCCCTTTCCAAGTCGTTTTGAACCCATTATATATTTAAGTTGTAGTTTAAGAATTTTCAGACTTAAATAAAAGGATTTCTTGTATCTTAAAGGTAACAAATGTAAAAAAAAAATAAAAAAAATAGGATTTTTGTCTGGTTCATGCACACTAAATGATTTTGTCCTAGTTCACTATCATCGACTATCTCAGTGAATGCCTCTTGCTTAGCCTCTAATGTTCTCTGGATTATGCCAACATCCTTCAAAACTGAGGTGAAAGCCTTTTGAATATTCCCACCTTCTCAGTTTGTAGGGCAAGGATTTTAACTGAGCGTTGTAGCTTGCATGAAAACTGTCTGGTCTGCTAAGAATACCGCAGTCTTTGGAGTGCAGCCCCAGGAGGTAATGACCACGCTGGACACTCTTACCTTCAAGGAGGTGAACAACACTTGGCTTAGTGCATTCATTAGATATGTGCTTGTAAGGCCAAAATGTACTGCAGGAATACATACTAAATTAAAATGGAATTAGCAGCTACTTGCAACAGTGAAAGACTCTTCTGGATACTCTGAGCAGTTTCTTACAGAAAATACTGAAAATGGATAGCAACGTGAAACCTCTTAGCTCTCACGCTTACCAATAGCATTTTTTTTCAACTCCCTCCTTCCAACACACTTTTCTCCTAGTGTTTCTGTTTACCACCTCAGGGAAATCAAAAGTGAGCACATACATTTGTTCTTTTTTTGCTCCATCTGATATCACATTAGCTCTGAGGCACCTGCATTCTCCTGAGCTCTCAGTCTGATCTTGTCTAGGAATTGTACTCATTAACTCTGCTGAAACAAGAGTTTACAAAGACATCACTAGTGTAAGGTAGGGAGTTCAGAGTCAAGGTCAAGTTGCTTAATATATTCATTTGTTCAGGAGTTTTTGAATTTCCTCCTGCAAATGTGAGCTTGGGGACTGAGTTAGCAAGGTGGATGCTCTTAGAGATCATAAATGGAATAATTAAAGATAAGATCCTTGCATCTGAAAAACAGTTTTCAGACTGGGTTCTTAAGATATTTTTTGCTGTTGTGTTAAATACTATTTTTTTAAATGTTAGCTAATACGTATAGAAAAGACAATGTTAGAATCCATTACATCGTCTAAGAAATACTTTAATACGTGCCAGTGATGGCTGTAATATAAAACACATATGGAAAATAGTAAAGTTAAGACTGCAAATGGCAGTTGTCATTTCCTGATGGCTCTAATTTAGGCTATATATCACCAGAAAAATTGTCACTATTGCTCAGTTTGGAAATTTGATAGACCTTCTTTTGTATGTAATATATTTTTGGGGGGATATTTATTTGTATTTACCTTTCACTGTTGTGTTAGGAGTGGTGTCTTGCTCATATAATAGATGATCAACAGAGCCTACCCTATAATTGAGTTGATTTGGGTCGCCAGATAGCTCAAACTTCTTTAATATTTTGCAAAACAGTATCTCCACAAAACCCATTCCTTTACACAACCATAATTTAACTGGCTTGTGTGTCATTTAGTTATAGGTTCTAAAATATTATAGTAATAATTTATCTTTTTTCAAGTTTAAAGTATTCCATCAGAAAAAAAAATTAACTGTGACTGCATTCTTAACTTTCCCTTGCAGGTGGAAAATTTGCCACAAGCAGTATTTTGCCTGAGCCAAAATACAATAAAGGGTTGCAGCAAAAAATAAGAATGATAAGACAAAAATAGCAGAAATAAGGTCATGCATTTAAGCATGTATGTCTCAATTGCTTTAGAAAACCTAAAATAAACCTATATCAGCCATCCTATTTGCTGGTGAATTCATATCAGAGTCCTCTGTTACAGAAACTTTATCTTTTTGATCTTTTTTTAAATTTTATTTTCTTTCCTTAGTTGTTAACGGGAAGATCAACTTGAGGAACCTATTTTAGAAAAAAGAGGCTACCTAGAGGGAATTTGAAATTCGTGTTTGTCACCATAGCAGCTAAGTGAATAAAGATGGATATGTTCCAAGGTGAGTGCAATGGCAGAAACATAAAGGCTGACTCTGATAAATTAGGAAAAAGGACAAGAAGATAGAACTTCAGAAGAGAGGCAAGCCTGTCATAAAAACTGACATGGTTATTTTGACAGTGGTATTTTGTATGACTAGGGGAATGCAGCAAGGAGCCTGGTTAAAAAGCCAAGAGGGCAGATGAGGGCTTTAGCAGCTATAGCAGGAAAAACGATTTAAGCTCCTTTGGAGGAAAACTATGGCTTTATCATGGACACAAATGCAATGAAAAAGGAGGAACTGAAATTTTCTCTTGCAAACTAAGGCGTCACTGATTTTTTTAGTATTTGCACGGCAATCCAGTTTAATGGTGAGAAGGGATGGATCATCAGGAAAAACACAGAGTATTCCCATGTCCACACACTAGGCTAATGTTCTCATCTCTGCTCCTCACTTCATTCCCTTTCTTTCCAGTGTACTTTACAATTGTTCCATAAAGCAAATATTTTCTAGTATGGTCTTCGGTCCCTCCAGGCTGAAGTGCTTAACGAATATCCTCAATGATCTGAAGTCTTTAAATCTAATTGAATTATTTATTATCTTTTTGAGTGGAGAACTAACTTAGCATATAGCCTCTGAGGTGTTAGAACTTGAACAGATACTGTTTTGTTTGTCATGGGGGCATTGTCTTCTCTTTCCCTTTTTGTAGTGTGGCCACCATGATGAAGGTGCTGTCCTCCTGACCTTTTTAATGAAGAGATCTTTTCTACAAGATATACCCTCTTAGAGCACAGGTGAGGGGGGAGCTCTATAAAAGGCATTTATACTCCACAAGTAGAAGCCAACGGGCACATAAAGGCAATAACATGGATGCTGCTTTTATGAATTATGTCTCAATGATTGCGTTGCTTCTGAGTTAATTTCCTTAGCCATTCTTCCATCATTTTTCTCCAACAAATCACAAGTATGTTATCTAAATGCAAAAAGCCCTAAAATTACCCTATAAAAATACAATCCTTTCCCAAACTGAAAGTTTCCATCTCAGGTTACATTTCATAAATCAGTTTCCCATCCTGCAACTACTCACTTCACTTTTAACATTTACCTCTGAGGCAAAATCACCTTAAATATTTTTTGAAATTAATCCTGCACAGGAGTTAAGAGTAATTACTTTTGCTCTGAACTCATATACATCCTCTATGCATTCCTGCAGGCAGCAGGGTGGCTGCTTTTTATCCAGATTATCTCAGTATAATTATGCATTTTCTTTCTTTAGTCAGTAAATTTTTGGCCTTAATTTTTTTTCTACTGACAGGAAACTGGAGAATGGTAGAATACAGTGCTCAGTGTCACTTGTCTTATAAACGAGAAAAGGGTTAAGGCAACTGGAGTTTAACGTTACAACGCCAGAGACTTAAACACTTGCAGCCAAGTGTAATGTTTGCACTGAGGAGCGCACTGCGCTCCTGAGAAGTGAAGCACCTGGAGTGAGGTTTGCAATGTAAAGTCAGGTGCCCCTGCTCCCTTGAATGAATGGGACATCGAGATACATACACACTTTAATGCCTAAAGCAGTCCAGAGCAGGATGAGTCTACAACTCTACTTGTCTTGAAGTAGGCATCTTCAAGTGGTAGATCGTCATGTCTCTGAAACTAGAACATAGGCCCTGAAGACCAGCTCCTGAATTTAGCTGCCAAATAAGGTGTCAACTGATCTTTCCTTCCAATGATACTAAGGATACATGACTTTAGAGTGCAGCATTCAGTTAGAATTTTAAGGTTGCAAAAGGCCTTTAATGTTACACCTTTAATGTTGCATCAAGAACAGTGTTGCCAGTAGGACCAGGGAAGTTATCCTTCCCTTGTACTTGGCACTGGTTAGGCCACAGCTCGAGTACTGTGTCCAGTTCTGGGCCCCTCGGTTTAAGAAGGATATTGAGTTGCTGGAGCGTGTCCAGAGAAGGGCAACGAGGATGGTGAAGGGGCTGGAGCACAAGCCCTGTGAAGAACGGCTGAGGGAGCTGGGATTGTTCAGCCTGGAGAAGAGGAGGCTCAGGGATGACCTTATCGCTGTCTATAACTACCTGAAAGGAGGCTGTAGTCAGGCGGGGGTCGGTCTCTTCTCTCAGGCTCCCAGTGACAGGACGAGAGGACACAGTCTTAGGCTGCGTCAGGGGAGGTTTAGGTTGGATATCAGGAGGAACTTTTTCACGGTGAGAGTGTGAGTGAGCCCATTGGAATGGGCTTCCCAGGGACATGGTGGGGTCACCGTCCCTGGATGTGTTTAAGGATAGGTTAGATGATGAACTTAGTGGTACGGTTTAGATGGTTTAAATGGTTTAGATGGTATAGATGTTAGACTGATGTTGGATAAGTTGTTAACCTAGGTAAAGGTTGGACTGGATGATCTCCATGGTCTTTTCCAACCTTATTAATTCTGTGTGTGTAATTCTGTGTGTGTTACCAAATCCAAGTAGGAGCAAGTAGTCTTAGAAGAGTGATGAAGCCAACAAGTAGTAACTCATTGTGGAAGGATGTTGGTGAGATAACTTCTATTTTTCCCTCTGTTGCAACTTTTCAGACAAACATATGAAAGACATGGAGGCAGTTTGAAAACAGAGCCTGAAAGGCTCGTGCCTTTCTTAGAATATCTTTCGTGCATATCTTGGGAGCACAGAGCTTTGTTTTTACAACATTCGCCTGTGGAAGAGTGTTCTAGAGGTCTCCTGCCAATATGCTCAATTGTAGCTACTCAGTAAATGTATTGTTTGACCTGGAGATAATTGAAAAATTAAGAAATAAATTCTCCCTGTGTTGAGGAGGAATAAAGCTAAAATAGTTATGTTGCCTTAAAACACTCATCTCTAACACAGAAGCAGCCACTTGTGAAGCTTGGATGCTGCCTTGAACTTAAGACTTGGAAATTAATATATTTTCCATTTGAACCCTCTGAATGATTGCACTTAAACTAAGCAGAACTACTCACGACCTTGACATTGAGAACAGACAAGGTATTTGGATGGCCAAGGACAAAAAGTACCGTATATGATGCTCAATAATGGAATTTTCAATCGTACCTGTCTGGGTTAATATAGACTTGTCTCCTTTACATGCTAACCCATACATATAACTAACGTGGCTACTTTGGCTCCATATGGCTGCTTCTGATCTGCTGGAAAAGTCCTCTTCTCTTCAGGAAAGAACTTTGCAAGTCTTGCAAGCCTTTTTAAACTTTCTCCAGCTTTGTCCAATATAGCCTGTTTATTATTGATCTCAACACGATGTAAATCCTCTTGATGGGAGTCAGGCTGCATGATACTCTAGAATGGAACTGGTCTCTTTAGACATGAAAGCCCTCCTACATTATAGTGTGGGTTGTTAATAATTTCATTCTTGGTTCATATATGCACAAAGATACCAATAAGAACCTTGGTAAATTCCAGTAAGCATCTAAAAATAATTGAAAAGTGGATTGATTAAGATTTACTAATGTTTTACTGCAAAAAGGTACAATATGCCGCATAATTGTTTTTATTAAGAAATACAATGTTTCAGAACTATATAACCTTTTATCTACTTGTGCTGACTATAATTTCAGCTCATATATAGAATTAAGTAATTAAAAAAAAGTTAAAGTGGATGTTTTTGCAAAAAAATCTGCTGCTTTAGCCTCAGGTAGTTTCTCTTCCTGCATGTTAAGCTGACTGACAGTCAACGCATTTTTTCCGTCAAAATTGTTGAGAAAGCTATTTCCACCACAAGTTCTTTTGTGTTACTTTTAAAAGATCAGACAACTTCCTTTATCTTTCTAGATGAAATGGCATTCATCATGTCTAAGTTTGGGGTTTTTTTGCACTTATCCATGGGTAACCTTAACTTGACTTTTTTTCTTTTTCCTTTTTTTTTTTTTCTCCTGTTCACTGTGTCTTTTCCATTGTCCTAATTTATTCCAGTCCCAGTGTTGTTGGGCTTTTTTTCCCTTGAAGCGATCTTTTTGCTGATTCTCTTAGCTGATATGATAGTTTTTCTTATGCTCTTTCATATGGTTTTATCTAACTAGTTATGATATTAATCTATTCAGCTCACAAAAAAGGAAGTTTGTCTATACTTTCTTAACCCACTTCAAGACATAAAATAGATTTTATTATAATTTGCAATATAAGCCAAACATGTTGTATAATTTAATAAGTAGAATCACTCTGTGTTTCTCCACAATTCAAAACATCGTGAAGATGTTAGTAGTCCCTATTGTACTAACTTTCTAGAGGAGCTATGAAAATAATTTACAATATTGCATATCAGTAATTTTATGGACCTGTTTCTCACAAGTAAAGAGTTAAGCACATGCAAAAGCATTTTACAGGAATATTTTTAAGACAATAATCATCTTTTTGTAATTATTTAGAGAATATTGTTCTGAAACAATTTGGATTCAAGTGCCCCATTTTTAGTTTGCAAAAAGCAGACACATGCACATTATTCCTCCCACCTACATATCAGTACTAAAATTTTTGGCACCTCAGTCTGGAAAAAAGTGAGCATTAACTTAGATAGCTGTAATGTGAGACAATATCATAGTAGCTTGGTTATACTATATAAAAAGAAAATGTGATTTTTTTTCCCCTGGAACTTCTATTTGATTAAAAAAATCATGATCAATTCCCAATAGAGGCTTACAAGAATATTGTCCCCAGCACATATCTCTGTATCATGTGTCCTTCGAACAACAGATAGACAACAGAACATGGTTAATAAAAATCAACAACAGATTTTTTTGAATAAGGATTGCATGATCAGTTTTTTTACTTGAAGCTAGCAACTATCCAAGGCTACAGGACCTCAGAAGGAAAGAATACTCTATACAAACAATGAAGACTGGATAAGACTTACAGAAAATATTATTTTAGAATTTGACAACTGTTGACTTGGGAATATACAGCAGCTATATATTTCTGTTATATTTCTGCAGTTCTACACAGGACACGCCTGATATGTGTTGGCTCTAGAATTTTCATCTGTATGTTTTATAGCAAACTATATACCTCAGAATTATTTCCTGCTCACTCCTTCCAGTTATTAGTCCTTAAAACTGGCACACATGAGTTGGCAGTATTAGAACTAGCACAAGATAAGTGACTTTTTTTTCTGCATTTCCCTCTCATCCACCTAAGAAGATTAAGTGATGTAGCATAAATTTTATATGCAGAAGACTCTTCTTCCAGAGAATTATAAAATGCTTAAATCTCTGAAGTGGAATGCTCTTAACACTGCAAATGGGCAGTTATAACTACCTTAAGTTTGTCCTTTTGTTAGCGTGTCCTTCACTTAGGAGTTATATCAATGGTATAGCTAGAGCAGACTTGAACATCTATGCAATAAAAATAGTTGCATTGCAAAAATTGTATTTTTTTCCCATGCATATATGTGCAGGAACTATAATCATATATTAAGAAAATTGAAAAGAAACCCGTGGAACTGTCCTACCTGACACTTTTACACTACCAAAGAAGGCACTGCTGCCTTATAGACGAGTCCAAATTCAAATATGCCAATGGAATGGGTAAGGAAGACTAGCCTTCATTTTAAAAAATAAAACAACAAAGTATTCCTTAATCTTTCGAGTAAAGAACTATATTGATATTTCATCATAATGTCAGCAGATGATGGGAAAAGAGATAGTGAGAGAAATCAAATAAATATATGAAGCTCTTAACATTTAAGTAAAAAAGTTGTTTTAAAATTATTAATTCACTTTTAAAATTGAAAAATGATGACATAATTTACAAGAACTAAAAGTAAAGATCTCTATGATTCAAGTTTGCAATTTCACTTATAAACAGCACTTGTCTGTCTCTACCAGCTCTTTCAGAGGTGGAATGCTTAGTTTTAAACGAAAGCATGAAATACACTCAAAAAAAAATCCTATTAGTTTCTAGATAATCTCTTCATAGATTTAAATGCATGAGTATCCATGACACGCTATTAAGCTGCAAATTAATCATCTAAAGTGTTCAGCAGACATATGCTGGTTTGGACCTCTTTGTAGTTGTACCACTGAGTCTCATTATCTTTGTCAACCGAAATTATCCCTTTACACCTTGACCAGAAGTTAAGAGAAAGTAAAAAACAAAAAAAACCCACCCCAAAGTCTAGTTTCACTAGCACCATTATGTATTTTCCCACAGACTTGAGTGAGAAAATAATTTAGTTTGTCTACTAGACCCTTCCTATCTGCTACCTTTAAGCCACTGAAAATTAATCAGGTGGAAACAGTTAATTACAGAGAATAAGCATAGTCAAAATCAAACCACTACCTTATTTTCACCAAAGTTCTTTACAATATAAAAGGCTCTTTTTGTTGAAGGCAGAGCTGTTAATTTTTCCTCAGTGATCCATATCCCAAAAGAGTAAATGGTTTTCCTCACTTAAATTACTTTTTCATGAATTTCTGTGAAATGACAATGATTCCAAAAATCAGAAATCATGTCGTGGGGAGCAATTCTTGTGTGAAAGAACATCATGAAGGGCGATTGTATCTTAAATACCATATTCCATTTTTTCCTTCAAACTTGATCTTTTTTTTTAATATCTTTAGCAGAAAAAATTAGTTGAGAACCATATGAAATCCATAATAAGGTAATTTTCATTGCTTTTTATAGAAATTGTTTAACGGTGAGACTGTGGGCTTTCACGCAAACTTTTGATTATAGGCATATGTAGGCTATAGTACTAGAAAGGTATATGCACTTGCTTGCTCTTTTACATTACAAAGAGCCCTACTGATTTTAGTTAGTTAAGCCAAGCCTCTGAGCATGCCTTTGCAGGATGAAATGTTGCCTTCTTCAAACTTCAAACAATAAAAACATGACATACCCAGGTCAGACTTCTTTTCTGTTTCAACAGTCTGTTTCTGTAGTTGTTTTTGTTAAGCAGTCTATTCTTTGTCATACCTTGCATAATTGAAGCTGTAGTTCAAACCCCCACTTATTTAGCAATTTGTCAAAATAAACCTGAAGCAAACAATGCTGTTTTTGACAAAAACACAGAATAAGTAAACATTTTTAGACAAAATAAAGCCAAACTAACAGGTCAGGTAACAATATATAAAACTTATATAAAACTTGAGACTTATTTAAACAAACACATATAAGAAATCTTATAATGAGACTGGAAAGACAGAAATAAAACTGTGTTCTTGCAAGGTAAGTGCCTATGAATTGCACAAAGCAAAGATTGCCCAGCTATTTCATATTAGAATATAAAATAATTATTTCTCAAAGCCTGATATTGCTCCATCACTGGACATATAATAAGTAATGGAGTAACACAAAATGAAAAGTTTCCATGATTCCCTTTGACAGAGTCTGAACATACAGGCAACCCAATGAAACCTTACTTTACTTACATAAACCTTACTTTTCTTCCTTTCATTTCATTCTACTTTGTGAATTCATACCATACTTGTTTGCTAGGTAGAAAAGTCAATGCCTTTAAAATTGACTGTCTGATTTGAGTGCTATGCTTTGTAGATAGAAGGCAAAGTAGTCAGACTTTAAGTCAGGCACTCCTGGATCAATTTGACCAGTCCTGTCCATGGTGGAGGTTAAGCTGCTGATTAGTTACAGATAGAAATGAGCTTTATTGGATGACAGCATCTAGTAGCCTAGAAATGGCCAAGACATTTTCATTTTATGGAAGGACTATAATAATAGAAGGTGAATTAATCTTGTTTGTTTTTTAATATTTGGATCAGCCTTCAACTTGATTATTTGCCTGGAGAACATAATGCATAAGAAAGACAGTCTTTGTGCTCTTTGCCCCCAGTGTCAGAATGACCTATAGATTCTGAGAGAAAAAACTTTAAGGAAAATCCTTTTCAGTCTGCACAGGTCTGGCACGTCATATTGACAATTTAAGTCAATTATTTTCAGAGAAATTAGAAGCTATGCTATTGAGCATGAATGGACTGAAACATCTGACACAGAAATACCTAGTTCAAATGACTGAAATTTTAAAAAGTGACAAGGAACTGGAAAAATATATTTTATCTGAATATATAAAGTACTTGCTCTGGCTAGCATAAATGACAGACTTGAGAGTTTGGAAGCTGACTTTTAGGCCATTGCTTCACTTCTTTTGCCTTTGTAACATTGTCAAAAATCCTGGGTGATGGCGCTGATTGCTTTTGATTTATTCAACATTTCTTCTGGAGAAAATAAGCAAAGTACTTGACATTCTTCCTCCAGTCTTATCTCCTGTCTCCTGGTTTTGGTCATCTCTAGACTCTTTCAGATGGTGAATAATCTTCGTAAGGAAAGACAATAAATCATAATCCTAGAAAAATATTGCAGACTGAGGCTGAATGGGAGCAATGTGGTTTCCTTTCCCTAATAATCTTCCTGCTATGCTCCCCATAGAGAAACTACCTGATCATCCACAATATTCTTGTCCTACTGATGCTATTTTCCTGGCACTGAAATTAGCATAATATTTTTTGTCCAAGTGCTCTACTGACTGGCAATTAAATACAACTAAACTTTACTTACTTTATAATTTGTCTGTGTAACAGGGCTGTCATAATTTTTTTCAAACTGTGCATTATAATCTCTATTATAAAATGCAATATGGAGGAAATCTTTTGGTGTTGCAGAATAATTGAGTTGGGCAACTACTATTAACATTACTGGAAGTCACACAGCTTGGTACTTTTAAAGTGTGTTGGAATTTAAGTACTTAAATATTCTAAAAATTAAGAAAACAGAATACTTCCAATCAAATTCCATGTCAAACATGTAGAGACAGAGGTCGTTTGGCAAAAAAACCAGTATGTGATCATGTAATTAAAGACCTAATATGGACATTCACATGAGAGTAGACTGAAACTGACAAACAGCCTTGATTCCGACACTTTGCTCTCAGTGTTTTCGCTTTACAACACAAGTAACATTCTTCAATCTATTTTGGTTTATGTGAGTTAGCATTTGTAGGAAGTCTGATTCAAATAAAGAGAAAAATCTGAACTAAAGTCGAGTGTTGCACAACTTTCCAAAATGTATAATTTCATTGTGCATCAAGTAGACAAAGCAATTTTCCTACTTTTCTCTCCAAATACATCGACTAGACATCATCATGTTGCTCTGTGTCTTTTTGTGCCTCTGAGGCACTCTGCCTCTGCTCTTCATCAGAGCATGCAATTATTTATCTTCCTCCCAGGTATATTTATCTCTAGCTATCTATATCTTCAGTTTGCAGGCTAAAGAATTGACTTCATTGAACTTCCAAGCTAGTCTACAGTATATCAGTATTTGAACACTGTAATTTAAAGACAGAGCAATTGTAACTGTGGAGGGATTCTTATACGCTTTTATTCAGCCATGCTGTCTTTTGGTAGAAGAGAGACTATTGGGTGCAATTTTCTGCATTAGAAGGTAAAAAATATACTCCTAAAAATATCTGTGGAAGCCAGATCCTCAGAATGATACAATCTTTCATTTCTTTTTCAGTTCCACCATTGGATCTATCCTGCCTTCAGGGAACTGAGACCTTTTCTGATAAGAAACTCTTGCTCAGTTTTCATCTTGATGGATATTAAGTCAATATAAGTTCATCAGCTGTGAACAGAATGAATAGGATAGGATTTTTTGACTGCTGCTATCTGGAGATTACACTTGAGCATGCAATTGTCTTTCTAAAATGAAGTTGGAAAATAAAGACACAAAGGCAATTGCACATATAAACCCCAGCTACCAGGTCATAAGAAGATGACATATTCACCATAATTTTAACACAGTGTGAACCGAGCTGCAGATATTGGTCTCAGTAAACAAAGCTTCATCCTTTTCTTAGCATCTGGACCTGTAGATTTCTAAAGCAACAATGGCATAATGAAGACAAAGGTGCCTGCCATCTGTTCTGTTTTATGAAGATTATTTGTTGTCCTTGTGATTTTGGAAAGTTTCCAGCAAATGTTCCAACAAATTTGAGCATAGAAATAATCAGGTATGAGGCATATTACTATTATTGTGTCTGATGTGTAATAAAACATGGAGCAGCAAGGAAACACAAAGAAGAAGATAAAAATAGAGCACAAAACATAAGGGAAAAAAGACCGATATGAAGGATATTTGATTTTTTTAACTGAAAATTAGTAATTCTATGAATAGAAAAAGGCAGTATTAAGCCTGTGAAATCAATCAATTAAAAACTAAAAACTATGCTGTTGATGAACTCCTCATCACTGCACAGAGGTCCCAGGTGGCTTTATGAGAAACTGTCCTGCCTGAGGAGCTCAGGTGACAGACTGTGAGTTGTGGAGCTTGTGACAAAGAGGAAAAGATACAGATGGCATATGTAAACTGAATGTCAACAAACAGCTCTAAAAGAGGAATATAAAGATGACACTTTAAATTAGGAAGAAAGCATTGTAAAATTATTAAACTTGAAAGAAGATTTGACAACAGGTTAACGCATAACTTTTCTATCTCATTTTGTGAGACACTGCATAACATCTAGTTTTACTATACTCAGTTTACTGCTTGAAATTGTCCAGTCCAAACTATGAATTAATAAGGAACACTTACAGTCCTCTGGTCAAAGGTGCAGCAGTAACAATTTCAGACTTTCCAATATAACGTCTTCTAGAAATAAAAACAAATAAACCAGGTGCAAGTAAAACTTAGGCTTTTTTGGTTTTGTTTGGTTTTCTTTTTGCTTTTGTTTTTGTTTGTTTGACTGCATCAAAACATTACACACACACAGAATTACA
>VXBA01002244.1:0-47589 GCA_013399895.1 Serilophus lunatus
GATTCTGTGATTCTGTGATACTAGGTCGGAAGGGACTGACAAAGGGTCACTGAAGCCCAACTCTTGGCCCTGCAGAGGGCAGCCCCAACAATCACATTGTGGGTCAGAGTACTGTCCAAATGCTTCTTGAACTTGGTGATGTGATCACTGCCCTAAGGAGCCTCTTCCAGTGCCCCTACTCTCTGGGAGGAAAACCTTTACCTGATATCCAGTCTAAACCTTCCTGACTCAGTTTCATGCCATTCTATCAGATCCTGTCACTGGTCGCCAGAGACAAGAGATCAGTGACTACTTCTTCCCCTCACAAGAAAGTTGTCTACTCTCTGGGAGGAAAACCTTTACCTGATATCCAGTCTAAACCTTCCTGACTCATTTTCATGCCATTCTATCAGATTCTGTCACTGGTCGCCAGAGACAAGAGATCAGTGACTACTTCTTCCCCTCACAAGAAAGTTGTAGAGAGTTGTGTCTCCTCTTTTTCAGGCTGAACAAATTAAATTGCTTCAGCTGCTCCTTGTATGGCCTTCCCTCAAGGCATTTCACCATCTTCACATCATTTCTTTGAACACTGTATAATAGCTTTACATCTTTCATATGTTGTGATACCCAAAACTACACACAGGACTCAAATTGAGGCCATACCAGTGCAGAGCAGAGTGGGACAATCCCCTCCTTCCATCATCTGACAATGCTTTGCCTGATGCCCCCAGGACACANTTAAATTGCTTCAGCTGCTCCTTGTATGGCCTTCCCTCAAGGCATTTCACCATCTTCACATCATTTCTTTGAACACTGTATAATAGCTTTACATCTTTCATATGTTGTGATACCCAAAACTACACACAGGACTCAAATTGAGGCCATACCAGTGCAGAGCAGAGTGGGACAATCCCCTCCTTCCATCATCTGACAATGCTTTGCCTGATGCCCCCAGGACACAGTTGTCCCTCCTGGCTGCCAGGGCGTTGCTGACTCAGATTCAACTTGACATTGACCAGGATCCTCAGATCCCTTTACAGAGGGCTGTCATTTACCAGTCTGTACATATATCCAGGGTTTCCCCATGCCAGGTGCAGAATCCAGCACTTGTATTTGTGAGACTTCACCAGACTGGTGGTTGCCCAGTCCTCTAATTTGTCAAGGTCTCTCTTCAGGGCCTCCCTGCCTTTGATGGACTCAACAGCTCCTACCAATTTAGCATTGCCTGCAAAGTTGCTTAGCACAGCTTTGAGTCCTGCATCCAAGTTGTTTGTGAAGATGTTGAAAAGAACTGGGGCAAGAATGGAGCCCTGCAGAGCCGCACTAGTGACAGGTCACCAGTCTGATATCACTCCACTCACTCGATGGATCCAGCTGTGGGCTGGGTATTTTGTCCATAAGAATCTTGTGAGAAACAGCATTGAAAGCTTTACTGAAGTCCAAAAAGGTTACACCAACTGGCTTTGCTGCTTGATCAGCTTGGTGGGTTACCTTGTCATAAAAGGAAATCAGGTTTGATAAGAAGGACTACCCTCACAAAGCCCTGCTGGCTGTGTTGTCTTTCAGGTATTTTTCAATAACTCACAGAATAATCTACTCTATCATTTTACCAGTCATTGAAGTTAGATTGACAAGCCTGAATTTACCAGGGTCATCTCTCTTGCTCTTCTAGAAAAACATTCTCCATGACCAAAGCAACTAGAGACTTTTTTTTTTTATTTGTTTGCTTGTTTTTTTTGAAATGCAGTCTGTGTTGATTTAAGGAATTTCAAGAAGGAAACTAGCTACTTTAAGACTGATGGACATACATACATGCAAGTAGCATGTATGCTGGGAGTATAGGAGCCTATAGGGTTCCCATGAATGGAGATGGGGAAAGTTTTAAAATCTAAACTTTAAGTCTATAATAACACGCTTGCCCTCACTGGATTAGACCTTTCAAAAAACATGTAGTAAGGACATTTTCTACTTCACAGTGATTCACAGCTGCTTCTGGGAGTCACTGAAATAAACTGGAAAGACAATATTGCACATCACAGCCCAAATAGTGGGTGGGAACAAGGGTCATCCCTTTCTCAGCTGTGCTGGATCACAAGAGCTGAACACTGAAGTCAACACAAGAGCAACAAAGCTCCCCTTTGCACACACTGCATGGTTCAGGTACCCTCACTGCCCTGATGCAAGAACAATTCCAAACGAATGACATGGAGACTCCTACATGGCTTCAGAAAATGTGTGGGAGAGAGAATAGAGATTATATGTTTTTTAGCATTATATGTTTTTTACTATTCCACCAATAAGTCTCCAGTCTATGGGAAAACATCAAGATGTGTTTTGTACACATGTGGTATGAGAATGAACACGTCTCCTCACAATGAAAAGTCATTGCTTTTTGGAAATGGCACAATAATAGTTTGCCCTCCAATTTACCTCAGTACTGTAAACTTTTCTTCCGGTGATTTGTAGGTTCTTCTGGGTTTTGCACTTATGAAAAACTGGTAATGTTATGCATATTCTGTCCATTATTTTATACAGGGAGGTTAATGAGTGCGTGCAACATGATAACTGTGGCAGAGGACATCCATGGGCTGTTGCCAGCTCAAACACCAGTTGATCCAGATCAAATAAAGTTCTTCTGTAGCGTCTTGAATTATATGATGCACTTGGAAAAAAAAAAAAAAAGAGATAAATTTCCTTGCAGAATGGAATTTAAAAAGGGTATGAGATTTCTGGGAGCTCTCAGGCTGCTGCCTGTGTGCTGAAGCACAGCACAGATGAAGACTGAAAACTTCAGGTCAATGAAGTATTTGGCTTCAAGGTTGCAGCCACTGAGGGATACTTCTTGTCTTCTTCATCTCCACTGAGCAGGACAGTAGTGGGCTTGTATTGTAGAAAAAGGTCAGGGCTGCCTTTCTGCCTTCCTGCTGTGCATGCACAGCACTAGCCTCTTTGCACTGCTTTTGGCTCCTCTGAGTAAACAGTGCAGTCTTCAGCTAGTCAGGCTTTTTCCCCAACGTCTTTATTACCTTTCACCCTATAAACCAGTATTCATTTTGGTGTAGGACTACAGAAAGGAATTAAAGACTCTTTGGCGCAGCTTGGTAAGCGCATGGGATGGTTCTCATGCTCAAGACTGGTCTTGAAGCTCCCTCCAAACCTGGTTTGGATTGCTGCTAGACAACCTTATGTTCATTATTTCAATGGGAAAAAACGAGCTGGAGGTAGCTAAACTTATATAATGTTTTTCTTTCCTTCCCCTGCCCCCATTCTTTCCAAATCTTACATTCTTTTGTGTTGTTCAAGTTCCCCAGTGCTTTTGTATGAGGATTCAGAAGTCTGGTTCTCTGGAAACAATTGTTATGTCAGCTGACATTAACGCAGCAAGCACTTTAACTATTTTTCCAACATATCCATCAAGTTCAATGGCCAAAACATTAATTCTCATTACGCTTCAACAAAGTTTCTCATTTTCCTCTAATTCTGTCACCATACTGCCTCCATGCAAGACTGCTTTACAAATATATCAAGTCATTTAACTAAAAGGACTTCGGGAAGCTTTATTTTTAGTGAATTTATGCCTATACTTTTGTGAAGGTTCTAGGCCATTTATGACATAAATTTGAGCTCCTCCTGTCCTAAGTTAACAAAAACCATATATGCTTTAAATCAGCCAAAAAAATGAAATTACATATTGCTGTTACTAGCTTGGAAACTAGACATAACCCTCTAGGATTATCAGAAAATATGATGAAAAAAAATAAAGATGAACAGACCTGCTGAAACCTGGATCAAAAGTTTCTTGTTGCCTACAAGCATACAGTCATAAAAACTATCCCTAAAGATTTTTAAGCCAGTTTCTGAAGTTTAAATTTTAGTTTCCTGCTCACTGGACAAAGGAAGATGTTGTTCAAAGACATTGAACAGGGATATTTTTCAAGAAAGCACAAAGGATGGAGTATTAATTTTTAATTCATTATTATACAGTTACACACTCAGATCCCTTAATTGTGAATATGGGCTATTCTAATGTTTGAGAGTACCAATATTCAGACACTCACAGAGTCATAACTGAGCTGGTCTAAGGCCATAACACACATGAAAATCTATCCACTAACAAATAATGGATGCCCAATATAAGATATCACAGTTTCGCAGTGGTAGAGGCTAAAAAAGTAGTAATAATATCTGATTTTTATATAACAATTGATAAATGTTCCCATTTTAGAACAATAATGCAGTAAATATACTAAGCAGAGTCTGCGCTTTCTTTTTAAATGAAGCATGCAGCCCCTTCCCACACACCAAACCACATTTTCACCTTCAAATATCACCCAAAAAATGTACATCAGAACTACAGCTGGGAGAGGTAAGATGCTGGTTGTGTCTCTGGAGAGAAGAATCATGCCAAATTGACTCCCATGTCCTTTCTGAGTGCGCTGAAGATTTATAAAATAAATTCCCACCAACATTAAGAGAGGTTAGTATAGGTAATTGACCTTGTAAATCAAGAATAGAATAGACCGTACGGTGTATAATATTTTGAGGTATTTATCACTTTGCTGAGGCAGACAGGATTTGAGCATGTAAATCGTTATAATGGTAACAGTAATTCTACATCCCTGTGCCTGCATGTCAGGGAGAGTGCCCTCATGACTGCAGGGAGGGGTTTTCTCTCTGCACTCCCTCAGACAGCCCCAGCACTGCTGAGCCTGAGGTCCACAGACATCAACACAAATAGGACAAAGCAGTATGCCAAATTGCATCCACTTGTTTGTTACTTCTGCAAGTGCACATCTAATTTTCTTTTCCTTTTGATCTGCTCACCAGTTTTCTCTAGATTTTTTCCTGGCTCTGCAGGATTTTCTTTCCTAAGGAGAAGGTATATTTAGATTATTTTCAGTTCAATCCCATATCATGATAGGAAAATGACACAAGACAAGGCTGAATATATATTCAAAAAATTTTGAAACATTTGAAGTGGGATAAAATAAATAATCCTGAGGCAAATGACATGTCGAAGTCTCCAATTCTGCTAATATATTCCAGAAATGTACAATGACTTTAAGAATACATTGTATCCTTCTGATAATTGTTAATGCATGTAAGTGTTTTGCAGGAAAAATGACATTTTGTGTTATCTGAAAAAGCCCTCTTGAGTAAGAGTCCATATCTCCAGGTATTTCTTTTAAAGAGGAACAGTTTAATAAAAATAACAAAGCTAGAAACCAAGAACATTAACTTTCACTTTGCCTAGCTACATTCTAGTACTCTTGCTGTAATTATAACACAGAGGTCATTCCAAAAGAATTACCAGCCTTCAAATGATATGAGACAATTATTCTCCAGAGAGTCAGACAAATTCGTAAGACAAATACAGTTGAAATTTCAGACATCAATCTCTTTTTTAACATAGCATGGGAACAAGGGAGCTGTGAAATGTAATTTTACCCTAAGGCCCAACAAATGATCGCATTAAAATGATTTAAAAAAAAGACTTTACATCTATTATGCCTTAGAAGCGAATGCAGTGCTAGATTTTTCTAAGGCTTCCTGTGGATAACAGTATTTAATAGAATCTGTAAAAAACACTTTACAGATGCCCATGTTTTCTGCTGGCCTACAGGCAGGCCAGCAGGGCAGTCACTGCAGGCAGTTCCACGTGCTGTGGCGCAGGCTGTGGCTGCTGTGCTGGTGAGCATGTGGTGCCAGGACCTGGCTCCCACTCCCCATGTAACCTCCCAGCTGTGGGGGCTCAGATTGGACCCCGCTGCACAACCTCGCAGCTGACATGTACTTTTCATGGTGGCTTTGTGCAAGGGTGGATTTCCCAAAGGAGCTCTTTTTAACGTGCCCAAGTATCCCCCAAACTGGAGGAAGCTGAACAAGTTTCATGCACTCCAGTGGCAAGAAGCTGTGCTGGATGGGAGCCTCATTTAAATGGCACTAAAAACTGCAAGTGGAAATTTTAAGGGAGAAATACTTACACCTATCTCAAAAGCACCTCTAAGGGCTTTCAGTGATCACCCCTTGTGAATTACAAGGGTAACCATAAATGGTGCAGGAGTTGCACCACTGAGGGTGCAGGAGAGGTAGTAAAACTCAAAAACGTAGCAGATGTGGGATCTACTGTTTTCTACGCTTCAGTCCATCACTTCCCATGAGCTCCGTTTAACAAGAACCTTATACGGCTTGAGCCCATCTAGCAAAAAATTGGTACCACTTCCAATATTTGTGTGTAGAAAACAAAATGCTCCCATCCCTTCTTGCGTGGAGTCACTCAGCCTATCTTCTGCATTTTCACGGTGTCAGCCATGCCACCATTGATTTGAGTGGGCTACTTATGTGAGCTGAGCAGGATTTAGCCCAATGTGTGTGCTGTAGTCAAAGTGTTGAAGTGGAAAATGGACATTAAGGAACTGCTCTTTGGCTAGGCTTTGATTTATAGAAACCTATAACAGTCTCATTCTTCAGATAAGCGCATTTCTCCAACTGCTATTACTCAAGAAAACAGGCTCCTTAGAAATCTTTACAGCCGACACATTGCAATGTGACTTTGCAAAACTTGGCATTGCAGCTCTGCATGGTTTTTATTGTACTTAAATAGCACCATTAGTTTTATTCATATGTGGAAGTTTAACTTCAGTGACATTCTTGCATAGCACATGCATGGTGTCCATGTGTGCCCCTGTAGGTGCAGGATTTCTGAGGGGCAGAAAAGAGAAGTGGTGTGTGTGTGAGGGGTGTGCATGTGTTTGTGCACACGCGTACATGCGTGAGTTTTTTTCCAAGGATGCACTCCTGCCCCTGTGACACTAATGTCAGCTGCTGCCTGAATGATCTTATTAGGCATAACCTCTGCAAATATTTAGGTTTACCTACTGACTTCCATTAATTGTAAATGGATGTTTCCCAAAACGGATCTGACAAATTAATGAGAAATGCAAACACATCCTGGACTGAAAGAGTGCAAAAGCAGAGCAGCACCTGTCTGGTTGATAAGGATGGTTGACTGTGGAGAGCTCTGCTGAGCTGTTGTGGTATTTTGGGTGGGGAAAGTGCTAGAAACATCACGTTTCCATTTACTAGACCAAAATATATAATTCTATTCCCACAACAGTTTTCTAAGGTAAACTTTCCCAAGAGATATAGTGAATTGTTAGGAAAAAAATAGAAAACTAGTATGATGAGTGATAGACAACTCAAAGCTGCCATGTGATGTCTCACCAGCAAACACTTTGTCCATCTTATTTGGGAACACTTTGAGTGCCTTAGCAAGTTCCCATAAGAATGAAAAGTTATGAGTCCCTTATACTACATAGCTTCCTTAGCTAGCTTTAAACTAACATGATGTTGTGTTATTTGACAGGCAAAATGAAGGGAGTAACGCAAGCCAACCCCAGAAATACATATACGTGTTTTGTACATACATACATCTTTTATTTGAGTTAAACTACCCGTACCCCATGACTCAAGTGGCAAATCTTTCATTGTCTGTCTCTCTCTTGTTGATACTTTATTTTAAGGGCACCGGCAACTTGGTGCCAGTACACTCAGTTTCCTCGAGGGCTGGGAACAAAGTGATCACGTCTTCTCTGTGAGGAGGACAAAATGAAAAGTGATGTCACTGTATGCCCATGGCAGAACACATGAAGGCTTGTAAGGGAGGTGCAACATAAGGCCCTGAGATGATAGAGAAGAAACAAAATGTGTGATTAAAACAAAATTGTATGCAGATTTCTGCATGTTAAGTCCAAAACTAATTTTAACTAAAAATTCAACTCATCAGGATCTCTTGCCCATGACAAATAAACTGTAAGTTCTAAATAAGAACTTTTATGCCTCTTCACTGCTGATCAGGAGGGATGTGGAAGAAATATAGATATGGAATGAGTCCTTGTTCTTTAATCTTTCCATCTTCATCTGATTTCTAAAATGTATCTCTATAACTTTCACTGCTGGTAATCCTGTTTCTTTAAGATCATTGCACACTCTCAATTTTTCCCATCACCTTTTACTCCATTCCTCTGAAACATGTGCTTGCCATGAGAGGTATTTGGGTTGAGGAATTACCTAAAAACAGTGAGGAATTACCTAGAAACCTCACTCTTACAACAGTCAGACCCAGAACTCAACAGAAAGCAAAGCAGTTTAAATTAACTCATTTTAATTTTTAGTCTGATAGAAAAACAGGAAAAACTGAAAAAATAAATTGAAAGACGGTTTTCACTGTAAATCAGTACAAATAGATTCAAGAACTGGTGTACTTGGATTGAGAGCATATCGAACTCATAGTCAACTCAACAGTTTAATATTCAAAATTTGGCTTTCAGTATTGTAGGCATGGGATCAAGCCAAAATACACTGCCAATAAAAAGCTGGAGCTCAAAGTCAGTGTTGAATTACAGAGCCCAGAAGGTTTACGGAAGTGTTTAGTGAAAATTGTTTGCAAACGGGTTTAGAAAAATTTTCTCCCTCTTGCTGCCTGCTTCAGGATCTGGCCTTGTCAGAATTGCTGAAGAGCTCTCCTGGCATCAGCCTGGTGGGGATATGTAGGATCTGTATGTGGGCAGGTAGGATGCTTAGTGCCTAAACCCACATCCTCAAACTGAGCTTCTGAAAGATACGCTTCAGCCGAGGAAAGTGTTCTCCAGCCAAAGGGGCTACTGGGCCCTATCCAAGCATAGCTGGATTAAATATAAAGCCCCGTGACATACAAAAATGAGGCTGCATGATCTAATGGTCCCTTTTGAACTGAAATATTCCGCCAAAACTGGCATATTTAGTGCTTTTTCCCCCCTGTTTATCAGATGCACTTCTAAGTGGAATAGTTCTACAAGGAATAGGAGTAAACTATGAATACAGGGTTTTGCCCTGAACAAAGCAGATTCGTATTTGATTTTTCATCTTTGTTCTAGGGTCTGATATCCATTTAAAAAATTTCATGGGACCTGAAGGAATTCTGCTAATCAACGCATTAATGCTTTTAAACAGCTTTGTTGTCCCTGTACCCAATTTAGTCATCACTTACATCAGGTCTTGAACAGGAGTGATTTTGTCACTACCTCTGTTCCAGAAGAGCCCTGGATAAAGGTTGCTATTGTTAAATGCACTGTTACAGTTCTTTTCAGAGCAGGAGAGAAATACAGACTCCCAGAAAGATAAGCAGGTCCTAGAGGTCACAGGGAAACATATTTGCACCTCATTGAGATGCACTTATTTCTATGCTCTTGGTCAGTAATACGAGCAAGTGTTTTTTAGTGAAACTAATTATGTTTGGCTTGTAAATGACTCATAATTGCTGGTCTCTGGTTTTCGGTTATATTTTTTGTTTGGTTTTAGGGTTTTTTTGTTTGTTTTTGTTTGTTTATTTGGGGCTTTTTCATTTGAACTTTTACAGATTTCTTGCTTTTCTTTATATTCACAAAGCTCATATATTTAATTTAAACTTGAGGAAATGCACTTTTCAAAACCTACTCCTCCCCTCTAATGAAAGACCCAAATTTGGTGCTGTATCTAACACTCAAAAGGGCTTTTTCACTGTGCTGTGAAGATAGAGACCTTATTAACCATGGCTGAGTACCTTCTGCCAAAATACCTTAGGGAATCTCTCAGAAGTGCTGACATAGCTCAGACCAAAAGTTTTCTATGAGAATTTCTTAAAATAACTCTGGGGACTCTCTGAAATATTTCAGCTGGCTCAGGAGGTATGGCTTATTTCTCCCTCTGTAGTTGTTCTCCTAGGACTGCCAAGCACCCATTACTCAGTGTGATGTCCCAAGGATCCACATTAATAGAGTAGAACCTTGCTGTACTAAAAACAATGCAATAGTATTTCTAGGTTTTTCCTGTTGAAAGACTGCTGGTCCTAGACTTGCAAAATAAGGCCTTATTTACCCTTGGAAAAGTATAGTGGGATGTGCTGCAAGCACCCTGCTTGTATGAGTTACCAGGGTCTTCTAATTCTTTCCGCAGAATTTTTTCCTGGAATAGTTGACATTGTGCCAAATCAGCAAGGAGAGTCTAAGGTACAGACATTTGTACTATTTCAACCAGATATAGATATTTTTACTTCTTAAATCAGAAAAAGTGCTACCTAGGCTGGCAGCACTGAACAATCATCGTGGCACCCCTCATCAGCCTGGTCTGCACTACTTTGAGGGATGCAAACTACTGAACATCTTGTTTCATCCTCAGCTTGGTGTGCAAAACAGGTTCTGTAAATTATATGGTACTCACCCAAGGTATCACCAAAGTATCATGGGCTTTTTTCCCTGACAACAATTTAAAGGGTCCTTGTAGGAACTCAAGTAACCATTTGGAGGGATGAGATATGAGCACAAGCTGTAGATTTCTGCTACAGTCTGAGAAAAAGTCATGCCACCACTCAATCTCCACTGCTCTTTCACAAAAATCTTACCCTCTCTGACTTTGGGCAGGATGAAAAATACAGCATAGAGGAACTGTGCACTAGCAGCACAAGGCAACAGTAGTGGGCTTTGAAAACAAGTGTCAGATGGAGCCATGCTGCTTAAATACATCCTGGTGATCACTGTGTGGTAGCACTGGCATTGCCATATTCTTCATCTCACCCATGGGACACTCAGAACCACTTCAGCAGTAGGGTCAGCTCCTGCTCTGAGTTTTTAAGAAGATGCAAGGAAGTCAAAATTAATCACTTCCCCCCCAGGAAACAGGTCCTTGCTGAAGAGGAAAAACTCAAGTCAAGAGCACCCTTCCACATGGGTAATCAACGCTGAGCCGTGCCAGGCAATCTCTTAAGCTGAAACCTTTTAGCCTAAGGAAGAATAAATGAGACTGTCCCAAAAACACTCCATCTGTTTAAAGCCAGCTCTGCACTTAAGTTCTTTCCTAAATTACAGGCCTTAAGAAGGCTCATAATGGTTGTAAGAACCACTTGCTGATCAAAAACATGTTCTGCTAATGCAGTATTTCTTCTCTGCTTGAAAAAAGGAATGTTTGTTATTGCATAAAAGTTATGTTTAAACTTCAGTGATGAGCTGATTTGCTGCCTGCTGTTTTACACTGGAATACACATTGCATGCTTACCTGCAGTACTATTCTCTCTAATTGATTCTTTCATAGAGGTATTTCCCACTACTCCACCTCCTTCCCTTTCTCTGATTAACAATCATAGCATGATCTCATCAAGCCCCGACAAGTATTGATGGGCCACAGTATCATGAGGCTAATAAAGTGTGTTACTCAGTATTTTCTGGTGACATATAAAAACTCTCTTATGAAAGACACAGGAGACAGAATATAATATAAATGCTTTTTTAGTCACAGCAGAGTACTGTGGGCTGCACAGTGCTGGGCACGAGCACACTATTTAATGGAGATCTGTGTGGCAGCATCACCCAGGCATGTGGTGGGAAAAGGAAGAGGAAAGTGTAATGGGAGCCCTGGGGTTGGGGACCTCCCTGTGATACAGCCATGACAGAGGCAGGACCCGTAGGACTTTGTGGGAAAGCAAAATTTTCAAGCACCCTCCCTGTGTGCTGCCCCAGCAGCTAAGCAAAGCCCTCTGAGATCAGAAAACCTCTGATGCTGTGTGCCACTCGCTGCTGCTTTTGTCTTTTCTGTATTATCTCCACATTGCTCTGTTATATAAAAACAGTATTAGTGTACAGTGTTAAACATTCGCTGTGGAAGTCTATTCCTTTGAAAAGGATAGGTGGAAACATACATCAGGTATTTTGTTCAATTAACTTCCCTCCTATTTACAGTTATTCCCCAAACATGTGCCAAACATTCAACTAGAGGGGTTAATAAGGTGAAATTTCTTTTCCTTCCCTGCCACTTTATGGCACAAGTGCCAAGCCCAGCAAAGCCACAGGCTATGAGGACAAGTGTCAGTTCAAGACCAGAACAAAGCTTTGTTCTCAGCTCTGCAATTATCTGTGGACTCCTTTGGATCCTCATCTGCACTAGGGCTGGAGAATGCTGGTCCTCATCATGAGGGGGGATGTTAGGACAGCCCCCACAAAGACTGGGACTTCTGCTCTGTTTGCCCCAGGCTTCCTGGGATACTGTGCATAGGGGTGACATGCTCATGGAGCTCTGTAAGGAACTGGGCTGAGCCACTTTCCCTATTCTCCCACTTCAGGATGAGCCTCACAGATCCCCTTTTCAGGTAACCCCCCAGAACCTTCCTTAATTTTACAGTGAAATAATGGTTCCTTATTTTTTTAAAAAAGGTGCAGATTCTGAAAATCACGTTTCTGAGTGTAAGGCAGAGGACAGTCACAAGGTTAGCAATCTGGGGGCTCACCAGGCCATTTTTGCAATGGAAGAAAAGAGAAAGCAAAAATCCAACACGAGGTGCAGCAACAAAGAAAATCCCTTCTTGATCTATCAAGCCTGCTCTCCCCAGCCCCTGTGGACGCCTCACCTCCTGCACAGTCTCTAAATATAAACTTTGCTCAGCACACTCAGGGTAATCTTTTCACATCATAAAACTTATAATCCTTTTAAAGTGGTTTTGTAGGGTTTGAGGTATGATGCACTTATCAAATAACTGAAATAAATAAATCAGCTTATTTAGGTTGTGGTCAGTGTGTGTAGCTCTGTGTATGCAGGGAGGAAGCCAGTGCCATACCAGCATTTGTATACATTAGCAACAAAGCTGTCTGTGACAAGCTGTCCTCTGCACAACTAAATATTTAGTTGCATATCATAAGTAACTTCTTAAGTGATTAAATAGAGAGGGTGCTCTCTGCTTATGCTGGTGTGGGGAGTGTCAGGGCGGGCAGTGTGGCAGGCTGGAGAGGAGAGCAGTGCGGATCTGGAAAGAGAGGGTGCCCAGGGCAGCCTTCAGGCACCCGAAATGCAGGGCCCCGGGACTGTATGGGGCAGTTCTGCCAACTGGGGACAACCTGGGCTCTGACCAGAGGTGCATGGACTAGGACGTGTTCCTCTGTCACACTTCTCTGCCCAGAAACTGGCTCCAACCAGGCTCCACGTGGATTTCTTGCATATTTGTACAGAGTTCAAGTTTTCAAATATTTGTTGCTGGCTTTTATTGGTGTTAGAGCAAGGCTTATTTTTAACTGTGCCTGTATTTATGGATTCCCATGTTTGCATATTTTTTGCATGTGCAAAATTAAACTAATAAAGCAGTTTCATATTGAAGAAGTGTAGACTATATGTGTCCTGTTCAATATAAAGGCATTGTTAGTAAATAAAAAACCTATTAGCTTGTAAAAGTTAACTTTGAACAACAATAAGCAAGAAAATCTGTCCTAAACTTGCTCTCAGCATGTTTTCCTGTGAGTACAATAAATGCTGTTTTCAGATGATTCAAATACCATCACAACAGTGCCCATTTAAAATGTGGTTGCTGGGATATAGATACATGCTAAACAGAATATCTTGAATTTGATGCTTCACCTAGGGAGAAAAAGGGAAATGAACCTGTCCTGGGGAGATGGGTTGAATTTTTGCATGGAAGGATCCCTTCTTCTCCTGTTGCCTCCTGCCCTTTCTTTGATTCTGCTTTCTAGAAGTTATACCAGCTTCTCCTTACTCTGAGGGGGAAACTCCAGGGGCAGTTTAAGTATTTTTTAAGATTATTGAAGTAATTTATGTTTCAGTACATACTATGTGCAGGCAAAGGTTAGACCAGGATCAGACCATGACGTTTGGAGGGACCTGATTGTGGCACTGTCCTGCACCCCATGGCACCTTGTCACACAAGGTCACACCAACTTGTCTATCAATGGTCCTTTGCCACTCCATCTCTCACTCAGGTGCCTCAGCCACAAACAATGCTCCAGCTGGGCCAGGGTGTCCTGGGAACCCGGGGTGCATTGTGCAAGAGTCAGTGTCAGTGTGAGAGATGCAGCCCTACCTATTTCTTGTAGAGATGTTTGTTTTCACCCAGATGCTAGAAATACAAAATAGTTTCAGCTACTAAAAACAATGACAAGAGTTTGCCCTGGTGTCAATGGCATGGAGGAACTTTTAAGACTTTCTACAAAGCAGTTCTCAGAGATTTTGTTACTTGCATCTGGAACAGCAGCAGGAGAAAGACAGTGGCACCATCATCTTTTTTAGTACATGTTGGGTTAATAAGAAAATTAAAGCTCAAAAAATATTCACCAGAAAGTAATTTCAGTCAGTCATAAAAATAATCTACAAGTTATCTAAAGTGAGCCATATTAGCCTCCAGCAGCTCCGAAACCATTATGAATTATTGAATAAGTAATCTTTTTTTTATCGTTATTGACATAATAAATATATTTTCTTGAAAACATCCAGAGCTGATAGGCATAGAAGTATTTATGAGCCTGTGCTCTTTACAGCACTGTTTTACAGGGTGCTGTCAACTATGGAGGGGAAACAGAGTACAAGGTTTCACCTCTGATGTTCTTGTCAGGAGATACAGTGCTTCAGTCAGCCCCATTCCTACAGGCCCTCATCTCCATAGGCCACAAAACAAATTTTTAAAAATATCTAGGTCCAAAGGTTGTAACTTGATTTACTATTTTTTTAAATGGCTATTTCTTTAACTACTAACAAGTCTGTGGTCCTGCAAAATCAAATAATACTCCTAGAGTAACAAAGAACAGCTTAAGTCAACATTAATTTGGTGATGGAGAGAGTTTAAGCTTTAAATTGTCACCAGATCTGTTCTGGAAGCAATGAAAAATTATAGAGTTTGGGGCCTAAAAGCACTGACAAAGTCAGGAAGATTTGTCAGGCAGAGTTGAAAATCTTTGTATGCAGCGTTTGTGGAGAGGGATGGTGCCTGCAGCCACAGCAGAAGCTGCCACTGCCAAAGACACTTACCCAAGCAGTGGTTGGGATTTCCCTGTGCCACAGAACGCATTTCCACTGGGAAAGAACTGCTGGAACAACACTGAAACACAAGGTAAAATATTCCATGGCAGGAATCACTGTGTGCAAGAGTGTGTCCACACAATGAAAGTTGAATCAGTCCTGGCTAGGCACATTTGCAGTTGGGATGTCCTGGCTAAACCTTGTCCTGATACCTGATGAGTGCTTGGGCACCCCAAGGGCCAAACACTAACATCAGGGATGCTTCAAGATCTTCTCTGGAACACTCCAGGGTGCACAGTGTTTGTGGGGAAAATCTTCTGAAATAAAAAGCAGCATTGTACTTTTTGCCTGTTTCCTTTAGGCAGTAAAAGTATTATCAGTGGCTCTTCAATTTCTCAAAGCAAAAAAATTAGCAACTTCTAGCAATGAAATCACAGGAGTGCTTGCTGCAAGTGAGAAAAAAAGCCCAAGCAGCATATTTTAAAGAGAACTTCTCACTGGAATGTAAGCCCAGACAAAGTTTTAGCCTGTTTTTTTTTAATTTAAGTCTGGTGGAGCAACATGTCATACCTTGGACAATCACAACAAATCAGTCTTTATTCAAGTGTGAAAATTAAGGCATAAATTGCTGGCTGCCTAGTTCTCAAAACAATGTCACATTACAAGAAATGTGATATTTTGAAGAGAAACAGGAAAAAATTTATCAAAGTTTTTGTTATTATTGCTTTATCCTCCCGCTTGATCTACTGGCTATAGATACTTGGTGTCTGCTTAAGTGCTTTCCATTCTTCCCATAAGCAAATTCTGGTTGAAGACCATATATCATTCTAGTCTTGATCATTGTTAGTCTCAATACCTCATTACAGCAGACCACTTTTTGAAACTGAGCTATAGCCCAGATAAATGATTGTATAAAGTTTTAAATAAACATACAACATTTATGTTATGTTGTTTCACAGGGATGATTTATAGTCATTTTCTTCATCCAGTCCTGAGCTCTGAACATAAAAGACACTGAGCTCTCTGCTGTTTATCCAAGCTAAATCCTCTGTTTGTTCTGCATAAGCGTTCTTGATTCTTTAATATATTGCAGGTTTTAGCTTCAGGTTTATTCCCTCTGGGATGGTGGAACTAGATACATTAACTGACAAAGATAAGGTATGGACATTGTAGCTTAATAGCCATTAAAATAGATACTCTGATAATAAAAATGGAGTCAGGAAAGGGAGTCAAGGTTGAGATGTTTTAAAAATATGTATTTATCAGACTTAGATGAATAAATGCAAGATTTGAGAAATCTCTATAAGGAAACCCCCAAATGACGGTGGAATTTGGTTTGGTTGGATTTTTGATGTTGGATTAGTGGGGATTTTTTCATAAGGAAAAGAGAACCAGAAATAGAAGATTTTGCAAACCAGGTTACACATTGCCTTTTGTGTCCCCAAACAGAATTTCATTTCTTACTAAAATGGTACTGTGTAATGCAGCCGCTGAACCATTGAAATACTGGAGAAAATCAAGATAGCACTGAGAGATGAAGCAAGTTTCTCTGCCTTAAACAAACAAACAAAACAAAAAAAAACCCAACCCCAAAAAAACAGACACGTGCAGATTCTCTTTTCTATGTTCCTTCTTTCATCAGCATATTTAAATACATATACATGTCTTCAAACCATATAAAATAGTCTATTTACTTCATATAGTACTTCTTCATCACATCCCTTGCTCCTCTGTTAAAAAAGAAGAAAACACTAATACCTTATTTTTCTTCTTTTGTGAGCTTAAATAGAACAAATGTTTAACTAAGGCTATTAAAAGTTGCTTTGTAGTTTGTCTCAGTATTAATTCCTTAATTTTTATGTAAAAACATAAAGACCTACTGCCTGTGACAGTAGAAAGATTTTGAGAATTATTGTCTTTAATGTGACATACTCTAAATCATTTCTTACCACAGTATAAAAGTTAAGCTAAGATTTTAGAAAAAAATGAAAGCCCATTTAGGGCCTTTAAGTCAGGATTAACTGGAGTCTAAGTAACAGACCAGGCAGTTTCACTGCCAAAAATTATCTAACTAAAAGTTTGAAACTCACAATATAAACAGAAGCCCTGCCTGTACTCATACAAGTTTGTTATTTTGTGGTACACAAGTTAGTATGTTGTCCATGCTCTGCAATAGATTGCATTCCATAAAGCATGAAATGCTTTTTTATCTGAAACTTGAGTGGTAAAATAAGCAGCAATCAAACTAAACACATGGGCAGGCTTGTCTCTTTTTTTTTTTTTTTTCTCCTCGTACTATTATTCTACAAGCATTTATTTCAGTTAAGATACTTAATTTTTATAGTGGTGGGATATTTCCAGGAATAATGCTACAGATTACGCGAATGACTTACTCAATGAGCACAAAAGTAAGGGCAAAAAAAGAAAACTCATTAAAACCCTCAGGTCTTTCTGAAAGATTGCTTGAATAAGCCTAAAAAATTACCCGAAAAAAGGGCAAACAAACATTTTCTGTAGATGCTGCTTTTCTTGATCACAATTGACCAAAGACTTCTTTCAATACAAAGTATATAAAGTAGCACATAATTTCTTTGCATGTTTAATTACCAAATTTTCTATTATTCATTGCAAGTAAAGCACTTCAATTTATATTTTTGCCAGGGAAATCTGTTATTCCTATCATCATGTGTACATATGATAGCAGGAAAATGAGGAAAAAAAAACAAAAAAACCAAAAACGAGGGGAGCAAAAGTCCACTGTAGCAAAAAAATGTTATGCAGGAAAAGGTTTGTTTTGTGAGCAGCAGCAACAGCCTTTTCGATGTGACAGCAAGTGCAGTGATGCAAAGTCATCTCCTTCACTTCCCACTGCCCTCTAAAACCCAGCAGCCCTTGAGTTTGCTGAGCTCCATATCTGGACGGAGAATTTGTGACCATCTCACAGGCACAGCCATGCCTGGCATGTGGGCACAGGCATCTGTCTCAGCAGAGACCAGTGAGTTTCAGAGCATTTGAGTTACTTCAACAAAAATTGGCCTCCCCCCACCTTCAAGACACATTTCCAACAGTATTTGTCACATTTGTTAGGATAATAAGGATTAGACTTTAATTAGTATTTCAATACTAATAAGTCATGAAATGATTTTCCTATAAAAGTTCTCACTAAAGCCTCCGTAATTACTTATTTACTCAATAGATGGGATATGGCAAAATATACTTGACCTTTTCTTTTCCAAACAGCTGTAACAACCAAGCATTAACTAGCTATTCATCAAAACATCAATATAATGAGGAATCTCCTTCATTTTGCTAAGAGAGAAACAAGAATAAGTAGAACTTCCCCATACCAGAAAAAGTCTTGTTTGGAGCAGGCCCAAAACTTCAGATATTTTGCCAGTTTCCTATCCTAACTGAGTGACTTTATTTAATTAATCTCTTAACAAGATTAACCTAGCATTTCTTGGAAGGCTGAAGTCTTCAACTCCCTTAACATTGCTAGAAAATATAGTTATACAATGATTTAAGTATTTTTTGCTTTTATCTAAAGCTTTCAGATGAATTGATAATTATCCATATGAAAGAATATACTGACTTACCTACTACAAAAGAGCAAAGTAAATAGCTTGTATTCATTTGTTTGGCAGAAGCTATTTACTCCTTTTAGGTCATTAGGACAACTGCAACTAGCACAGAAAGTCTCAATTTAAAGCAGTTTGCAAACCAGTTACACAGAAAAGCTTTTCCCACATTATTCTTGTTTTGCTGATAGGAACTGAAAGGCTAGAGCCCTGTTCAAGATCACTCAACACCCTTACAACAAAGATGGGCAGAGAAACTACAGACTGTGTGTCCAATCTGACCAGTGGGATCACCTTCATGAGTGATTCAGGAGAGATTTTGCTATGTTGCACAAAGTACTGCAACACAAGCTAACAGTCATTGTTTTTCTCCTGCACAATGTTTGAGAGATAACGCCTTTTAAGATGTCCTCCTGCTAAACCTGCCTATTTCTGCTTAGGCTACTACAGACCACCTGCATTGATGATAATACAAGTAAACAAAATGTGACCAGTAGCATAAAAGTCTCTATTGTCACGTAAAAGACAGATTTGCTGCAATAAGATGATACAGCCATGGAGTCAAAATACCCCAAACAAACCTATCTAATCTGCAAGATACAGTAGTATGGGACAGGTAAATCTCCCTTTAGGGATATATAATCATGTTGACGAGGTATGCAAGTTATTCCACAAATAGCAGTGCCCTCTCATGGAGGTATACCTACCAACTCCTTAGGGTTCTGGCGTGTTCTTGCTTTGGACATTCTACAAGGGATTTTTCATTCATTTATTAGCCCCACTTATTCAGTCCAATAATTGTATCATTGTCAGAAGAGTCAGGATAAACCAGTTAAAATATTTAAATATCACTGCATCCACATTCAGAAAAACAGCAGTAAAAAACATTATTGCTACAGAAGTATCAAAAATGTTACCTAGGCCAAACTCATCCTATACATCACCTGAATGACTCCTGGTGCGACACGCAGGCTCTGTGGCTTACACCAAATCATGACAGCACGCCCACAGCACTGGCTTTAAGAACAAACCACTAAACTGTCTCATTATTTGGGTGAGAAACATCACACTGACTTTGTGTCTGACACGAGTGGAACTCAACTTTTGTTGTGTGTATGTCTGATTATAAAGCAAATTGAAGCTCATGGTGCTTTTCAGCCCTGATCGGGATAACCCGTATTGTATTACAGTATTAATCTTACTGCCAAAAATAGGCATTTCAGGCAAAAATACCTACGGTCTGGTGTCTTGCGCAACCAACATCTCTTAACCTAAAATCAATAAAATTATTTTTTTACCTCCAGTTGTGAAAACCAAAACAACAAAAAAAATGCCATCACTTACGCTAAACTAGTAAGGAAATACAAAAATGTTGGAGACTCAATTTTTTCAAAGTATTAGCTTGATTACCTGCTCAGCTCAAAACCTAGTAACTTCATGTTGCTCCCATTTACATTGTAAAACAAGACGTAATATACATAGTGAACCATAATTTTCAAGTTTTCACAGTTTTTCTCATAACACATTTAAAGCTATGAGCAATGTAAAATAACTGCTGAAACAATATTAGGCTGTGGGCTGTTCTTCTAGACTCCATCTGCCCCAGCAAATCCACTCTATAACTTTGATGCCCTATTGTTTCTCGTCCATGCAGTTATGTCTCAGTAACTGCATTAAAACCCTCTGCTCAAACACTAACACTATACACTTCTATAACCATCTAGTCTATATGCACGCTGTTAGAACAAAATTTGTTGTGGAAATACATAAATTGTTTAAAATGCTGTCAAACTACTACAAGTATGTCCCTTGGAAAAAAGAGTACTGGACTACAAAGTAGGGGATGTCACTTTTCCAGAAGCATTATTAATGGGGACTATGTTAGTCTTCAGTGACGGGGAATGACAGGCTGTGGCATTTCTTCAAGTTAAGAATAGAAAATAACTGAACTTGTAAGAATTCAATTACTCTGCATTAAAGCTGCCATGGGGTTACTGTACACTTATACATCAGAAAGTCAGTAAATTATTTTTCTATAAATTAGTCTCTCAAAGATGATTTTTTTTTTCTCCTTTCTGTACTGAATGCCAAACTCCTGACTGCCTCTCCACTATAGAGACTTCATATCTGGATAGCCGACATCTGTAAAAACATTTCTAATGAAAACACTACTAATACAACCCCCTGGAGAAACAAATGAAATGAGATCTAATTATGCAGCTGCCTTTCTACAGCTCTGTCTTTAACAATAGTGAGATTAGTGCTTCCCATCCAAGCCTTGACACAGGTCATGATCATTTAGGCACAGTAGTAGCAAAATAAATAATTGTGTAAATAAGTATTAACTGGTATAAATACTTCAGTAGCACTTAGAAGACACGATAAAGGACTTCTGTTTTTAGTTATGTGTTAAGGTTTATCTTGGTGGACGGAAGGGAGAAGCATTTAAACAGCAGTGAAGGAGAACTACAGACTGAATACTTGAAAGCTCAGTGCCAGATATAACAATGCTGCTTTTACGCAACAGCAGTTTTGAAAGTGTGTATTAGTGTTAAGTGCTGGATCACTGCTAAAATATTATAGACACAGTGGTTATAGCTTCACTGCAAAAAAAAAATGCCATAAAGATCAATAGTGCAACTATATACTTAAATAATTATGGTTCAAAGAAAAACATTATAATTTTATTTTTAAATAATTTGTCATTTTTTTTCATAATGCATTTCACTGCTTTAATATGTAAATATCAATTTAGACAATTTTCTTGTTAAACAGTCTCAACAATTGTCAGAGGAAAAGGGTCTGTTTCTTTGAAAGAGTTCTCAAAATCTTAACTAATGCTTCATATAAAGGTGCATAAATACACAATATCCAGGTTTCCTGCCCTACATTTAAACCTGTATTATGTAATTTGAGGCAATTCTTTGGTAGCTAAGATTGGTAACAGCAAATTCCCCCAATGTAACTAAAATTAGCACATATTGACAGAGGAGGGGATCCTCTTCCTGAAGCTGATCAGAAAAAGTGTTTCTAAATGCCCTCATTTTCAGGTGGGTAATTCTTTTCCTCTAAAAGATTGGGTTGGACAAACACAGGATATAATCAGTTTCCTTATTCAAAGTGAACTGCACATGTTGGGCAGAAACTGTAAGGCAGATGAAGGCTGGAAATGATTTGATATGAAACTGACACAGAACAGCCACCCCAACCTCCATTCTCCCCGGTTTGGGTTCACAGAAACATATTGCTAAGAGTACTTTTTTTTGATATAATTCCATCAACTTCCCTAGTGAAACCTGGGCACGATAAAAACAACAGGAGTTGGCCAGAATTCCAGGAGGGTCTAGCTGCTATTCCTTTTCCCACTGCATTTTCTCTGGCACACAGAACCAGGACTGAACCTGTAAAGAAAAGTCTCAATTCCAGCAGTCTTTTTATACTGGGTAAATGAAAATGAGCTCCTTATCTCATGCATCTGTTTCAAATGACACTTCTGCAATTAAGAGAGTTTAACATAAAAAAATCAACCATTTCTGATAAAAAAATGGTATTTTGGTCTTTCCACTGAATAACTATAACCTTTAAAATTACTTTGAGACAATAAAAAGGCAAACAGAACCCCCAAATTTTTTTTAAAGAAGAGTAATATTGAGCTCACCTCTGCTATACATTACCTACTACAAATAAATATTCGACTTCTAGAGTAGTTCAATCTAAAGCACATAGACAGATTGTGCTTAAAAAAAATTAAACTGAAATATCAAGCTTAGATTACAGATTGTGCTTAAAAAAAATTAAACTGAAATATCAAGCTTAGATTATCCTCATTCTAGTATATTTCCACATTCTGATACAAATAATGAACACTAAGAGTAATGACTATATAACAAAACTGCTAAATAAGTTTTTTAATAATCACAAAATTCATGGTTTGCACATTGTCAACTGTGATCTTGCAAAAGGCCAAATGGACACAAATAGCTTAAATGATCAATTTATAAATGTTCTTTAAAAATAAGAATAATAAGAAAATAATAATGTTTTTTAAAAATAAGTAGGCTATGCTTTATTTTATTCAATATTTTGATTTATTAGGAAACTCAAGTTTCTTTTCAAAACTCAGAGAAACATAACTGTCATTTTGTTTACATGTGACAGAAAATTCTCTATTAGAAATTTTAAAGTTATTTTAACTTTGATTAATCAGCTCATTAATGATTTTATGGATGCAAGCAGCAAAGGCGGTTCTATTACTGGAAAGAGTAAACAAATTTTTTTTGCTCAAATACATAGTTAAAAAACAAATGCAAAGTCCCTAATGTTTCCTTAAAAACTGAATTTTATTCAATAAAAGAATACACCTGAAAAGTCACAGAATACTAGTTGAAAAAAAGGATCAGTTTTGAAAATTCAGTAAACATTTTAATATTTAAGTCTCAGGCACCCTCCAGTGTTTGGAAAAGAAACTACACAAGTGAGTAAGCATTTGAAGAAAAACAACATGAACAAGTCAAGACAGAAGCTCCCTAGGTCATTTACAGTAATTGAGTATAATCAGTAATATGCAAAATATATTGTAAAATCACATTTCATGGATTTCTATGGTATTTCAGGAGGTGATGGCTTCTTTGCTAACAGAGAGGGATCTCTTTAGGCACACAAATACAGTAAAGTGCGCAAAGTATTACAAAAGCATCTCTTACAAAGTCTGGTATTGATAAGTATTCCAGTATTCCTCAGTGAACATGATCTGTGTTTATACAGCTTGTTTATAACTTTAAGGAGTCTAAATGAATAATTTATTTAACAGGAGAAACTCGTGGTAAGGAGGAGGAAAAACAATGCGTAGAGAAGTAAAACCAGATAAAATACACCCCTCCCCCATTTTTATAATTAATACCATACAAAACAAGAAGGCCGCATGTACACAACCATGTCTATGAAAGTTCACTCATTATGTAAAAACCCCAAACCATTACTTTTTCCATTGGCATCCTCACTCATTTTAAAAGTAACAAACTCCAAACAATGTTTATACTTGTCATCCAAACAGAAACACTCGTGAGTATAGCACAGATAAAAATGCCTATTGAAAGGACCGTGGTGTAAGTTAATGTTATTAAGTAGATCCACACAAATCTAACAGAAACAAAATGAAGGCTGGAAATCAAAACTTTTTCAATTGTGATTATGCACAAACTATCATTAATTGTGGGTTTTTGTTCTGCACCCTGTTCACACTTGCATAATCAAAAAAACCTTTATGTACAATTTAAGTGCTAATGAGATAACAAGCTTTGAAATACATGTTAAAAAACTTCAAAGTGGTTACATCTTGACTGAAAAAAACATTTTTACTTGAATCAAGAGCTTTTCAATGTTTGTGTTGAAAATTTAAAGTAAAATATTGTTGAAATATTCCTTCAAGTAAGTTCTCTCATTAGGGATCAATGTAAGAATACATGTATTCTTCTGAACAAGGTCTTAATGCTCCTGGGTTCAGCCTTACTGGTCCATGTACAAAACTGCCAGGCTATCCAAGGGATTTTCACCCAGTACAGTCAAGCTAGTTAATAAATGGTTCAGCTTCAGTTTCAAAGTTTGATTTTTCCCCCCCCCTCCTCACCACTCCCCTCAAAACCTTGTCTCTTATTCATGACAAAACTTAGTTATTCTAATTGTAGTCAGAGAGGCAAAAATTGATTAACTCAACATTTAGTAAAGAAGTAACATTCGGTCAGTGCTGCAGTTCAGTTCAGAATTAAGTTTTGTCAGAGAAAGCAGCTGGTGCCACTTTTCCCTAATACAGCTTAGGAGATATTTTAATAGAAAGACATTGTACATTGTCACAATACTAAACCTCTTAAAATGAACCTTAAAAATAGTACAAATAAGCCTAGACAGGGTGATGTAAAGAGAGGTAGGAAACATTTCAGAAGAAAGTTCACAAGATAAATATATTTACACAAACATATATAAATATACACATATGTAACACTATAAACTTGCCATTACTTCCGTAAAAGTTACAACTGTGCTTAACTTGACATGTTGCAAATATTTACATTGACTTCAAAGAGAACTGAAAAGAGTGCACAAAACAAAGCAGGACATTACATATTTTGCAAAGTAGGACAGGTTTATAAAAATCACTCTATTCAGATTTTTGCTCTTTTTAACAACTTTTTGTATGCTTTTAAATAGTGACGTTCCTTTTTGCAATAGCTTCTGCGATTTGACGATCAAGTTCACTTACAATATGGTCTTCATGAGTATACACTCCTGTTCTCAACAGGGTATCCCTCTCTTCTATCAGACGACAGAGGTAATCATCTGTGTTCTCACTTAATTTTCTACAATGAAGATTATCCACTTTATTAGCAGAATTATCTTTAGCATCTTGCAACTGCTTTCTCTCTTCTTGTTGTTTTAGCCTGATGTTGATAAACAGGAAGGATTAGTCAACGAGACGTATCAAAACCACTCTACCTTCATATTAAGTCTCTAGTTTATCTACTGAAATACTTAGTAAAATAAAGAGATCTGTAAAAGTAACAAATTATTCTCTCTCTGGGGAAAACAACTACAAGTAACAGAAATGTTACTATAAAATTCTACCGAATTCTATATCCATACACAACTATGATACTTGGCTTGCTCTGTGATGATGCAAACTGTACTAAAATTAAAAGGGTTCAGCATACAAAACTAGTGCAGACAGTTTTTGGAGGACAACCTTAGCTAGACCTAAAATTTTAATTTATTCAAAATAAGAACAGTACACGCCTTGTAATTTACTTAATGCAGCAGTTATGTTTAGAACTGAAGGTTTAAAATAAAGAGCCTGGTGCTGTAAAACTACAGCCATAACATAAAAACCAGGCACAGTGGCCTTAAACATAAATTTTTCTATACTGCAGTACTGTCACATTTTTTAAGTGTGCAATCTTTACCTAGGGGATACTAAACTGCGTTCTTTCACCGGACTGACAGCCAATTATAATCTTCATTTAATTGATCTTTCTCATATTCTGAGGGTGACAGCAAGAAAAAAGGGGCCGGAGGGGGAGAATCTTACAAATACTTTTATACCTGTTAAGTTCATTTCTGATATCCTCCAGCTCTTGTCGGTCTGTTTTCCCCAGCTCTTTTTCTTCTGCTGCCAAATAGCGTAACCTCATGTGCTCCAGCTCTTGCTGCTGTTTTTTAAGATGTGCCATTGCATTTTCTTGTTCACGCTAATGTGGGCAGGGGTGAAGACATAACTCAGCTGAATATATGACTAAATGTAAAAGTGCTGATTATAGTGACAGAGCAAAACTTTATTACTGAAGCCATGACAATTAAATCTTCAGGAGCATTATAAATGTAGGAGTTAACAAAGTGTCTTACTGCAGTTTAGATATCACCACCTAAGACCAGTGACTACCACAATCGCAGTAAAGCTGTCCAAGCTGCATCAGATACCTTCCCAAAAATGTTAACAAACCCTTCTACTAACTGTGGCTTAAATTAGTACACATAAAACTTGTACTTCTGGAACTGCTCAAGCTACTGAGACTTATTCTTTTGCTACACGGTATTTTAAATTATAAGTATTTTTGAGAAAACCAAAGCTAAACAGCTGCAGGAAACTTCCATCATCAGACTCATAGCGCTTAGTATCACAGCTTCAAGAATTACTTTTTGAAAATGCAACATGTAGTTAAAAAGTAAGCCTAGAAAACAAAATTCTGGCAAGGTGGCCTTTTACATTTGTACAGAACTATGTGAAATTTTAAATTAGTTATTTTGTGGACTTAATCTAATCAATCTTTCTGGTCTCAAAGTTTACTTGGCTCTATTTATTAAGATCTCTCTAGACACTGTAACAAAAGTAAGGTTTGAGTCCGCTACCACTTCATAACAATGAAGTGTCTTAATGAGAATCGTGGTCTTCTTCCTACTTGTTTTCCTCCCAGTTATTTTCCATGTGACCTTGTGCACTAACTCAATACAGTCAGTCTCACACTCTGAAAAGGATGGAAGACCTTAGGCAGTTGAAAAATAAGACAGGAGGTTAATACAAACATCCTGGATCTAAGCATATCATGAAGTGCAAAGTTACCTCTGTAATTTTGACATGGCCTTCACTTGCAATATTGGATTGTTAATAAAATCAGTCTTTTATTTATTATAGGGTAAAAAAAAGGTAATTTTTGTTTGATAGGCATAAGCATATTTTTTATACAGCCAACTTAATATTTGGAAGACTTTAGTCAAGCAGTTTCCTGAATCTCAGTTGCCAGCAATTTAAGTACTCCCTGTTGATGATCAATAATTGGCAAGAAAATGTAATGGATTTCACAAGGAATTGGTATAAACAAATACTCTAATTGTTAATGTGAGCAGACAGTGCAATAGAGAAGTACTTGACAAGAAATCATAGTATGTATGTAAGCACAAAATACTTTCTTTTTAGACTAAATTCAATATACCACCCAGTCAAATTAAATGTTAGAACTGCAGTGAGACAGCTGAAAGCTTCATGGACAACTTGTTAAAGGGAAACATACTAATAATAAACCCAAAAGCAGGAATTCTACAGCTGATAGATGACTGAAACAAAAAAAAACACTTGGTAAAGATAAGGTCATAGTCCTTCCTTCCCCACCAATAGTTCATAACACAACTTTCTTATGTGAGAGACACCTGTTTTTACATATGACAGCTTTGAAGAACAGTCTCAGACTGAAGTAGAATAGGTTTTAAGTAGAAGAGGATTTGGAACAGGACTCTACAGACACATATAACAAATATTAAAAAGTCAGTAATGACAGCTGATGTTTATCCAGAAATTTCCAAGAGTTATAATGAAATTTAAAAAGTTGCAAGACTAACTGGAAGTTAATCTACATCCGTCATCAAAACTGGTATTTACACCACAGGAATAACTATTTCCCCACTTTTTAATTTTTTTCTAAACAAAGTCCTTAGGAATACTACAGGAACTACCATCAGTATTTACTCCCACACTGGTCAAAACCATAACCAGAGCCAAAACTGATATGTATGTTTTTCCTGGTGTTTTTCTAGAAGAGTCACTCTTACAACTAATCTTAAAAAACAAACCAAACATCACATCAAATAAATCACCTACAACCAAACATAAAACTAAGCTACCATAGAGAAAGTACTCTCAGATTATTCAGGGGTTAGAACACCAGAGAAAGGATAGCAATTGATAATTTCTGTAACAGCAAGAAGGTAACAGAGGACTCCACAAGAACCTACCCATCTTTATATTCACAAATAAGGAAATCACTGATACAAAGTTATTGAGAGTGGGGAAAAAGTGGATGTGAAAGAATGGATATCACAGTGACAAAAATATAAGTTGGTTTGAAAAGGAAACAGATAAATTAAGAATATATTCATTTACATATGTTAAACACAATACCCTGAATGCAACTGTGGCTCATGATGTACTTAAGTAACTGACTGAGGGCAGCTGGAGGATATTCAAAGATATCCAAAGCAAGTTTCTAGATCTTGTGAATCTGCTCTGGCCTCTGTATGGACCAAACTCATATTTCTTATCAGTTCACTACTTTGGTTTTTCCTACCTAAAGGAAGCCACCGCCTGAAACTCAAAACTAGGTATATTCCAACTAGAAACATGATTTCAGTTATTCAAAGGGGGAAATGACTTTTTAAGCAATAGAGTTAAACATCTTATTAGCCTCTTGATGATAGAATGTTTTTAATTAAGATAGACATTTCTGTTTTAAAAAAATGCTAAAAATCAAGCAGAGATGTTAAAAGTATTTACAAAGGAGAGAGAGTGGGCGTTTGTGGGTTTTTCTCCTTAAAGTCCCAGCAAATATCACAGTGATATTCCAAACATCTAGATTGGCAACAGTATCCAAACAGTAAATCCAGATTTCAAGTATAAAAGTTCCTCAAGTTATGAGGAAGAAGGAAATAAACTGGCTATAAGAAAGAATGGAATTATTTTAACTATCTTGATAATCATACTTACTTTAAAGAGTTTACTTGGCTAAATGCAGGAAGGAAGATAAAATGTTCAGCATAATCTAGTATCAAACAGGTTGGTATAAAACCAGTACAACTTTGGTTACAGAACAAGTAACTAGATTGACAGTAAATCTAATTATCTTCATTACCCAGAATCTAGAAGTATGAGGACAGGCTAATATTTACTTCTTTTTGAGACCATCAACCACTAGAGTTGGTGTTCGCATCCTATTTCCTAAGCTAAATTCTTTTCAAAATTAAGCAAATTAAAGTACTGTTGTTTCAGAAAAGAAAACAGTTCATATTAAAACCTTAATGCAAACATGAGATGTAAAATTTTGATTCTGTTAAATCTCATTTGTAAAGTTCTATTTAGTCTCAAGGGAGGAGTGGTTGTCCTATATATTTAGAACAAAACTGGAAATTTCTACTTATCTGTCCTTGAATCCAGCAGTTCAGTCTGGGGATTAGCTGCAACTTCTGATTACACAAGGAGACTAAAGAAATTTAGTACATCTATCCCTGTACTAGATACGGTCAATCAGCAAGTTCTGGTTTTGAAATAAATTTGTCTAGTATATCCTGTTTTCCTGTTGACATTATCTAAGAGTAGTAAGAGTCTTGGAAGCCACACAATAAACTATAAGAATGTTATTTACAAGCAAATGCTCCATTAGTAGGGAAACCATCTTGTGGGGAATAAGGCTGACACCTTTGCCTTAGGTGATGTCAAGAATCTAAACCTTTTACACATCAGAGGACTTCCAATAGTTGTTCTCTCATTTTCTAGCCTTTGAATCTATGCTGATTTGTAACATGATTACCTCTGGACCGACGCATTTTTGCAGATGGTGAGAAAATGATTAATTTTAGATAACTTTTTGTTCTGCAATTCGGTTCATCTTAAACTAGGGCTACTGTCATAGGAAACTGGGGTTTTAATTTAAGCCTGCCAAATTTGTATATCTCAGTAATTGTATGTGAATGTTTTTGAAGGTATGTTGAGCAAAAATCACTTCAAAACTAAAACCAGGAAAACAAAGGCAAAACAGTAGTACAAGTTACTAGAACAACAACACTTTCACATACACGCAAATCATCACATAACTAACAGACTATGACGAGTACAAACCTTCTAATCCAGTCCCTCAGTTTGTGGAGTGTATTAGTCAGATCTAAAAGGAAAGATTTGGAAAGTGTTCTTGCAACTGCACTTCAGAGGAAAGGTATAACTACATGCTGGCCACAAGAAGCTTGTGGGACCACGAGTTCCCTAAAAAGCTGCTATGTTACTATTTGAGGCAGGAAAATTCAATGATCCACAAGTTTCTGCTGTTCAGCAACATGCTCACAAAGGCAATCTGAGAGCAAAAAAGGCATTTTAAACAAGCTGAATGGAGAAGCACATACTAGAAGAAATAGGCATACCTAAGGTTAATAAAACAATGTCTGAAGCTTAATCAGACCAGAAATAAGACAATATTCCTAATATTTTTCATATTGATGTGAAGGGATCACATTTAATAATTTGGTACTTTATGCCCTTTTTTTAATTAAGAAATACCCTTAGTGATGTTTACTTAAACCAAGAAAAGGACAAAAGAGAATGACACAAAATTCAAGCAGAGACAAAGAAAAAGCAAGGCAGAATCCTTTAGTTAACGTAGAGTGTGCTAAATTCTTTTCTCTATAGAGGAGAAAACCACTTTTGTCAGCACATTTTGTCTCCAAGCTAAGATTCAGCACAAATTTCTTTTCAGAAAGATGTGATTTGAAATTTAATTTGAGTGCCAATACAATGGTGATGTAAACATGACAAATATTTTGCATTTCCTTATTTGGGATATTGAGGGAAAAGTCAAGATTAAATCTAGTCAGTGAAAGTTAAGAATTTCAGAGGCATGCCATGCTATGACCCTAATTAGTGAAATTTAAGTGGAATAATATTAGATGAAAAAAATAAAAATCAACATTTTCTGAAGTTAGATTTCCCTAACATCTATTTTAAGACAGTTCAACTTGGAAAAAACCCACTGTAACAAGTAAGAAGGGATTTTGCAGATTTGTTGGATCCTGTGTGTAATTTATACTACACACTTCATACTCTGATTTCCAAATGTCTTGCCCAACATTAGTCTTTGACTCCATTAAAAGGTCTGTCATAACAATTTGCAGGGTGCATAACAGAAAACTTGTTCTATGTAGATCATTCATAGGAGAGCAAGAGAAACCCATTTCCTAGTAATCCATCAATATAAGAAGATGGCAAAGAATTTACAACAGTTGTTTGATAAGAAGGGAGGCATGCTGATTTTGAATTAATTTATATACAATTTTGTTAGTATATGCTGAGGGACCAGAAAAAGACAGGTTTTTGTTACAATGAGAGAGAAGGAAGGATTTCTTTTTCATTTCAGTGACGCAAATGGTGTCACTTTACCAGAGACATTCAGGTATTAAATCCTCTTCTTCCACGACAAAGTAACAACCCACTGAGCAACAAGCATTTCTTTTAAACCAAATAAGTAAAAATCTACTGCATAGTAGCACTTGAAATGTAGCAGAATTTATTGAGAGGTCTCCCAAAGTGAAAAAATATTAATAAAACACTTCTGCACATTTACAGTACAAATAAAGCTAAGTCCAGTATTTCTAAACTCCCTTACAACATCTTCATTTTGTTCTGTGTATACTGAAAAACAAATCTATAATGGAATACAAAGTACTCTTTAAGTGCACTTCAGTGCTCACAGGTTTATACATACATGTTCATATGCTTAAAATTCGCAGTCAAGACTTTCTGATAAGTTTTCTTCCTATAATAAATCCTAAAATAAGGAACATTTCAGATTTAAAACAGCCTGACTAGCTGGAATTAGCAGTTGAGAATAAACCTCAGTCAAGAAGTATTAGAATATTTGATTTTAAATATTTAGAATTTTTCATTTTTAAATCTCAGTTAAGGGTACATTCCAAATCATCAGCTGCTGGACTAAAAGCAACTTGGTGAATAGAAGACAAAACGCCCAAGAAACTCAAATATTTGGAAATACTTTACACTTGCTCACCACCTAATAATCAGCAACTATCCCACAGTAAGGCAGTCATAGATGAACCAAGAGTATCATGGGCAAATTACTGTGAAAATCATCTTTGCAATATACATCAGTTGGCCCAGGTGCCTTCTCCTCCATTACCTTCTCAGCACTGCTAGTCACACTATTCCTATTGCTCGTTTTCCTTTCTCCATCACCCCCAACCCCCACCCTATCTTCTTCAGTAAAACTTATCACCAATATTTCTTTCAGTTATTAATTTCATATTTTGTGATCCTCTTTTACATACCCACGAACTAAACAAATCCAAACCAAACAAGGATGCATACAAGTTACCAGAAAATTTACTTCAAGGTTTTAATACTTTTCTTCATTAGTTTTTATGTCTGTAATGTAATGCTTGAGATATGGGACACTGCATTAGAAACTTGCATGGTGGAAGCCTCAATTGTGTTCTGAAACTTACGATACTACAGGAATATCAGCATTAAATAATAATAATTAAAAAAAACAAAACACTCCCCCAAAAACCCAATAATATAAACCCCTCGAAATTTCAATTATAATCAGATAATAAAAGAATCGCTGTATGCCGCCAGGTGCTTTAGTTAAGAGGCTCTTCAATCAAGGAAGCACAATCTCTATTTTGCCATAGCTGCCTATAAATCCAAAAGGGAGATGTAAACATACATACAGTAGACTAAACAATGGCTAAATAGCAGCCACTATTCCCTCTCCCACTCATACATACCATTCAAGTCTGTGGGAAAAACTTGCAACTGAAGCTAAGGAACTCAAGTAAAGTTTTCTGAAAATAACCCAGAGCTGACAAGTCAGTAGGAGGGCCTGGATGGTTTCAAGACACAGTTTTTAACTAAGATTTGGACTTCAAACTGGTTTGTTTTTTTTTTCCAGGGTTTTTTTTTTCATGATTTATTTTTTTTAATAGATTTACATCCTATCCTTGGCTAAATAACTAATAAATTAATCAAATTAATTACTGAGTGACAAAGCAAGATACTAGACAAGACAATTGTCAGCCAGCCAATATGGTCTATGCTGCTTTAAACAAATGCATCAGTGGTGGTTCTAACAGATCTTTAGAGCACAAACACATTAGAAGACTTATAAAAATATTTCTTCCAGAACACTGAAAGCGCGTACATTTTGAGATATTCACTTTTGCTAGTTTTTTGTTTTGATACAATATTTCTTACAACCAGACAGGTATTGAATTTAGCATCTAAGGTCTCTGTAAGCATGTACGCAATTTTGTGTAAATAGTTTGATCCCTTTCAGAAAATAAAGATAACAAAAAAATATGGAAGTCTTATTTGTGTAGTACTAAGATTGGCCAGTCAGCAAACCTTGAAGGACAGTTTCGGAAACCTCTAGGAATGATATAATCTACCTGGGTGCACAGATAAGTAGCTAACTGTTGACATTTGTCTCCCTAAAGCTGAACAGGGGTATAACAAATGAAGTATTAATACAGAGTTGCACTGAGTAACAGAAGAAAGAAAAGTAAGCTGGGTGAAGTCTGCTGTCACTCAGCTTTACAAACTGTGTTAAAATGGAAGTAATTTCTGTTTGTTTTTTTTAGCAGAGGCAAGTATGATATATATGTGCCTTCATGTAATTCAGTAACACTGGCACTGCGTTTAGCATTCAAAATCCTACAAATGGAGAAATCTAGATCGTATTCTATTAACAGTCCCAAGTTATGTGCTGTGTATCTCACATTCTGCAAAATATAAAACTATCCCAGATGTGTGCTAAGAACTAGTTCCAAAGCAGAAGAAAACTTTTTAATTAAGGAAACATTGACTTTTATGGTCGCAAATCAGAAAAGAATTTTACTAAATGCTTAGCCTGTAGATTATGCTTCTTTAATTCACAAATTGACTGCACCAGGTCACCTTTGAGTAATGGAAATCTCTGTTTAAACATTTTTTTGGCAATGGGCACAAAGCATTAGATCTCATTTCCAAGACTTACCAGCTGGGTTTTGTCATTAACATTTATTAACAATCTAAGATATGGCTTTCAGCGTCTAATCCTCACTACACAAATGTTTTGTATAGTTCTCTAGAGAGCTTTGGTGTGACAAATTACTGGCACAGATTACAGCCCTGTGGCTATTCACCAGAGGCAATGCAAAATTAACATGGTAGTAATCCAATTTAAACAATAAACTGGTCAAACTAAGTACAACTGCACAAATCATTTGAACTAAAGCAAATCTAGAATCCCTTAAGCAATAGTTTCCAAAATTATATTTAAAACACAGTAAATGGTTTTTGATCAGGTCTGCTTCAACTTTTGTTTGGCTCTTAACAGTCAATTAAATTCTTTATGGATAGACCAATATAAGATGAAGCACAGGAGTAAGAAAACCACAAGAAACTACTTTGAAAGGGTTTGTTCTGTCATAGAAAAATTTTTGGTAGCATAATTCACTGTACACGCCAACTTATTTTATGGTGCAGACTTTGAGCAAGAGGGTCAGTTGAAACCATCTAAGTATGTTAATAAATTCAGATCATCGGGTCTATGGTGATGATATAAGAAGCTGATCACGACATACACCAGTGTAAATGTGGCAAAAAACAATCTTCACTTTTATTCTACATGAGTTTTAAAACATGGCAAGACAAAAATAGCCTGGACATTTCATGACTGCTGAAGAAATCTTATCTCTCTGGTTAAGATATATGTTCTTCCTCTTGCCAATCATCTTTCCAATGTTTTAGAAATTGGAAGTAAGAATTCATAATTCCTTTTATCACTGGGTAAAAAAGGAGCAATTTGAAGACGGCAAAAGATGAGCTTCTACTTATTAATAATGATTATAGTGCACATTTGCACTCTTCAAAGAGAATAAAAGATTAAATTACAGATTAAAAACCAATTGTAAATTAGGAGAGCGTGAGTTAAATTTCTTACTTTCCAAACCCCAAATATTCAATCAGTAGGAATGAAGTAGGTATTGCAATCTTTAAAAAAACCAAAACTGCTCCTCAACACCTAGAAGTAGGTGCTATTACAGGTAACAAAACTTTTTCACTAGACTTCACCTCTGAAGCTTTATGTCAGTATCAAGGTTTGTTCAGCAGTAGGGATTAATTCTTTACCAATTTGTTTGTCAAAGCCAATGAAGTGCTTGCCATTAAGTATACTCTTTAGTTAATGTTTACTGTAATTCATGACAGACAGTTGATGACAAAAAACGAACATGTAGATACAATATGGATTCAGAAAGGATGACGCTGGTACTACTACTACGGCGAGTTGGTATGGAGTAACTTCAAGTCACATGTGTATGACTATATATAGTCACACACAGACACACAACAGCTCTGTTAAAACATTGCAGTAATAGTATGTTACGAGTATGAGATTAGCATCTACAAAAACAGAGGAAAATTTAACTTCTAAAAGAAAATATTTGCTTCTCATTTTTACCCTTCATTCATTATAGAACAACTGGGATAGTAGCAAAATATTTTCTCTGGAAATGTTGACTCAATATTATTTAGAACTAAATAAAACCTTTTCGTTTTTACATACCTGTTTTTAACCATGTGAAGTTGCTTTGCAAGCCTAAGCCTTGGTCTTTCCTGAGTTCAATGTTGAACACAAACTAGTTTAGCTGTTTCCATTTTTGTTAAAAGCATAGCTCAGAGCTTTCCTTTGCAAAGACAAACACTAATAAAAGAAATCTGCCAGTAGTTAATAGCAAAGCTGGTAGCTTCCAACATGACATTAACTTGGCTGTCTCACATGAGCAAAGAAAACCAGCATACCTGTTTTAGCCTTGCAAGTTCTTTCAAAGCCCTTCTCCATTGCTGTTTGTAGTGGAGCTTTGATTTGGTAGCTGACTCTAACTTTCTTCCAAGTTCAACCTAAAAGCAATTAAAATCATATCAGCTGAAGCAATAACAGCAGTAACAATCACTGAAAGATGTATATATACAAAGGGTCTGGTTTAAGGAAAGTGTTTATGTAGTGTAATATACAACATCATCTAAAGCTGTTATACAATATAACATAAATATTATGGCACATGAACATTTTCTTGTTTAAAATATAACCTTATTTTTATTGGATGCCCCTCTATACAGAAAGAGAAAGATTAGGTTTTAGCAGTAAATCTGCTGATGTAACTTAAATTTAAGATTTTCGAAATAGCCATCCCCTCTTCCCTTTTTTATTCAAAGTAAGATTATGAATACTAATTTAACAGAAATGTTGATAAATAAATCTCACCCTTAAAAGGTGTAGAGATTTTTTTTCTTTCCTGCTCATGGAACACATCATACTTTTTCCTGAAATACACATCTGTTCAAGCCATTCTTTAAAATCTACATATGTAGTATGAAACTTTGATCTTACTACCTAAATGAATCTCTAAAAATTGTTATGCACTAAAAAAATCATTGCATCTGTTCTGTACGCAAAAACATAGTATTAAAAGGCAAACAAAAAGTTATGAAGTACATAAAACATGATCTGAAAAGTCATTAACATCTGAGGCAGTGATAATTTCTTTTACTCCGACAAAATTATTTCCATTAAATTTGTGATGATGTTAAAGCACTGGTGTTTTTTAACTCATCTAACAGAAACAGGAAAAGTAAAAATATTTAAGGTAAGAGTTTAAAAGGTCTGTAGAGAAAAAAAAGACGTTTTCAACCATTTGCTTGTATAATTAGCAGTCATTCAAACATACAGTACCACACTAAATTAGTGCATTTTGTTCCAAGAAGCCTGGCCTAATTTTTTTCAGCTTATTTGGTCAACAATTTGACTCAAATCTTGCAACAGTACTTAGCATTAAATGCCCATGTCTGTGGTTTTAATTATGCAAAGTGTCCTCCACTGAAGGCACTTAAGGTTTTTAAGAAATCAGTTTATGACAGTGATTCCATTCCACTGATAAGCAACACAGCCTCCTTCTAGAAATACTTGATTACAAAAATGCATATAATGGAATACCAGTCTCAATCCTCAGAAGAAAATCCTCATACTTCTTCAGTTTTATAAATAGAATGTTCAGAGTCATTAGCATAAATCACGATTCAAATATATAGGTTAGGTTTTTTCTTTCCTTAGCCTCCAATATTACCACTTCCTCAATAGAAATAAGGCCAATGTTGGCCTTATTTGTAGCTGAATATTTAAAGTCTGAAGAAGTAATTGGAAAAAGTAAAACAAGATAGATGAATTAACCTGTATCACACGGTATTATTCTACATCCCCCTTATCAGTGAACAGACCATTGTGACAGTTTTTAAGTACCAGAAAAACCCAATATACCTTTTCTAAAGTAAGAAGATTTAGTTTCAATTGTAGCTGGATTTCTGGTTTGTTACTTTGCTGTTCTTTGTACTGCTGGAACTCCTCCTCCAAAATTTTATGCTTATTTTCTGCTTCATAAAGCTACATTAAAGATAACAAGATGCAAGTTAGCAGAAAAGCCCATTCACAGATCAATTAGCTTACACAACTTAAGTTACTTATTGGTCACAGGAACACCCATCTTTCTGTCAACTATCTGACATAGAAGAGACATTGAAAGCTACATATTGATAACTAATGATTTCTTGATGGCACACAGCAGTGTTTTAATCAGAATAATTTTGAAGAGGATCTTTACTCAGTACAGCAACAAAACCAAGTCTGCCCTCTTATACAGAAGATGAAGAATTACACACATTTTTGTTCACATTCTAAAACAACTTGCAGAAGAAATACAGAAAGCAAAAGTACTGAGACTTACAGAAAAGTTTTTTAAAAAGCTGGTGTTATCTACCATATGAAGTTTTACTACATACTCAACTTTTTTTGGAATGTGTGCAAAAGGAAACAACCAGTGCAGCCAAATGATTTGGGAGAAAGGCTGAAGTAGAAAGGCTTCAGTGACTTAATGCTGGATATCTGCCCTCACATTGTGCTTCCATAGTTTCAAGAAGGTTTTTATAACAAGGGAGTGTTTTGCTTTTAATCTCACAATGGGTAATTTGAAACAAAATGGTGTCAATACACGACTACTGGCCAGACAGAAAATAAGCATTTAAAATGTTTAACAACATTTTTTAGTAAAATAATCATAAATTAATAATAATACAACTACAAAATAAATTAATAATAATAAAGATTTTTTGGCAAAATATTGTCAAAGAGTAACATGTTGTTCTTCTGTTAAATATTATTCAGTTATAAAAATCCGAATGCTCCTGATGGAATAGATGCACTCCATCACAGAATACAATCACACATGCTGCTCTTGTATTTATTCCAACTAGATAATGCAAGTATTTCCATAAATTGTATCCACCAGTTCAACACACTGGGTGAAAATGCTGTAGAGAATTAATTTCTGTTTCAAAGCCTACAACTTCTAGTAATACACCAGTATTTTAGTTCTTTGGATCTCCTAACTGTGTCACGTATTTTTCTTCCAAAATTCTGGTTTTTTGCATTTATTATTTCTAAGGAATGGTTATAAGAAAGCAAAGATGCTTCCTAGGTAGCCTTACTAAAACATAATCCACTGCAGTTGTTTTTCACATATAACTGCAATAGTCAACTGGAAGAAAAGGTACAGCTGTTTAACACTTTTCCATTTTTACCTTTTTTTTAAAGCAGACATACAGACAAGACATTGATAGCAAAGACAGTAATAAATTTCTTTTGCTATGGAAAATGCCAACTCTCTGTAGTACTTCTAAAGCAATACTTAATTTCCTTGTTGGTTCTGGAAACACTTCCTAAAACTGAATTTCTCATGAGATCTCAGGCTGTGGACTACTAGAAAACTACACAAGTTATATAAATAAAGAACAACTTCCTAACTCAGGAAGGAAGGGTCGATGTTCTTCAAGGCAGATCCTTCAAGGATCTTCTTTCACATAATGGGGCTTATCTCCAAAAAACCTTAATTGTAGAGCTCTCTAAATGTTTAAGTGTGAAAATAATATATTGACAAACCCCTTCAAAATGTAAGGAATAAGTTAAATTATATTGTTTAGCACTATTATAATTCATCCCAAATTATTCCTTGTTATCAAAACAAACAAGAACACAAAAACCCCCACAGAACTAAAAACCTCCACACTCAAAAAGGTCTTAAAAAAAAGACATCCTTGTGTGGTAGCAACAGGAACTTTCTGCTTGTACACATTACAAAGAGAAGGATCCTAGAGTAAAACTCTAAAGCAAGTAAACAACATCCCAGCACCTATAGAGCAAAAGAAAAAGCTCATCATATACAAAATATGTGAAGCATAGTGGGAACAGAACAGAGAAAGACAGCCAGCATCATCTGGCCTTCATACAGACAAAGACAAAACAGTGGGGCTTGTGTTTGGAAGAGACAGCCACCTATGCAATCAGGAATGTATGTTGCACAGATACTAAAATTATTAAGTAATAAGCTTAAAATGAACAAAAAACTTTTTAAATATACAACACATAATTAAATTTTAGAGCTCACTGCACAGGATGTTGCAATACTAAATACTTTTCAGAAGGAATCAGATGAGTTGATGAAGCATACTTCCACTGATGGCTAGTAAATATGAAATGCTGACAGACTACATGTAACCCTTGATGGTATTGCTGGATCCACCAAAATCGTATTCTCATTGTTTGATTTCTTATTTTCTTGTGCTCTACATGTGACAGTTGCTGCAACACAATGCTGGGTTAAATGATCTTTGGTCTGATAACTCTTTTGAATAAGAAAAATAAAGTGATTGTGATTTTTTAATTAAAAACAAAAAGCCTGTGGAAGCTGAAAAAAGTCAGCAGGAGCCAGAAGAAAGAAACTGAATGAAGAATGGTAGCTGGTGGCATTTGGTTGCCTGAGCATGGAAAACTATTGGCTGTTTCATCTGTACTGGTAGCTGCCAACAGCACATGTACAAGCCAGAAGTGATTAAGTGATTCACTTACTGGTTTCAATATTGCAGTCTGCAGTTTGAAACTCTTCATCTCAATTCAATGACTGTTCAAGCAGAATAGTCAAAATTGTCATCTTCTAGGTTAGCAGCATTTTTGTATTAGCTGTATTTTTAAGTTCACTATACTATAGTTAGCATGCTGACAAAAGAAGTTAATATCATTGTTTAATATAAAAGTAAAAAATCTGCAAAAATCTAGCTCAGCTCCTCCTAATACAAAAATATGCCTCTGGCTGACACAGTTCTTCAGAGCTAGTATGGAATTATAACTTTCACATATCAGACATGAAAAACACCAAAGCAAGTAACTAATCTACATAAACTAAGTACTTCGCAAAACACTTAGGCATTACTGAGATTAATCTACTTAGCAACAAATCAAGTATCTAATGCTGCATCAGATGAAAAAAAAAGTACTAACTTTTACAGTATACTTTAACAAACAATACAAATAGCTAGACTAGCCCTGTTAGAGCAAAATCCACCTTACAGAACAAAAGAATGTGGTCTAAATTTTCCCAGTTTAGAAGGTACTACTCTCAGAATAGAAGATGGCAATAATTCCTTCCCTCTACCCCAAGAACAATAGTAGAGAAATACTCTTTTGCACTGAAAAAACAAAATCGTACAGTCAAACAACCAGGATTTTAGCTAACAATTTACTAAATTACTAAATTAGGTTCTTGATGTAATGCAGGCCATTAATTGTAATTTTATTTTCAGGGCTGAAAAAATAATTTTAAGTACTCCATTGCAAATTGGTCCTATGCCTGATTAAGAGAGACAAGGATGGATCTCTGTACATAACTCAAACAGCAGAGATACAATGGTTATTACAAAGTTGCCGAACGCAGTTGTCTCCAAATCACTGCTCAACTTCATGTACCTATAAAAATGCTCACTTTGGTAAGTAAATGGTTGAGGCAGTTGAGGCAGAAACTAAGTGTACTTACCTGCTGATGTAAGCGAAGCTTGTCTTCTTCCAGTTGTTTGATTTTTGACCTTTCTAGCTCAAGCTGGTGTGCACATTCCTCCTTGGCTCGCCGCACAGAATCCTGTAGCACTTGCAGATTTCGTTCATGCTCTACTTGCAACTCCTTTTTTGCTCTTTGAAGCTTAAAAAGAGAGACATTTACATTAAACCATAGGGGTGAGAGCTTTACTTTAAAAGTCTCTTATAACTGTTACTACTATCCATGACAGAAAAATAGTTACCCATCTCAGAAATTAAACAATATAAAACCCAGTTGTCTACTTCAGTTATTATACTTGGGCTATTAAAAACTCTTGCTTGACTATTGTAAAAACAGAGCCATCTGTATCTGTCCTGTACACACTACATGATTCTACAGGATTGCTAAGGGCAAGTTTTCCATACCAATTCCTAGTACAGAGAAGCTACATATGCTAATTCACTGCAGAGACAGCAAAGTCACAACTACAGCCAAGATGTCTTTTGGTTGGTAAGACTTCACTATTCATCTGACATTGAGAGAACTTCTGATGAAGCTAAACGGAAAAATAGCCTTTGATATGTTTGAACTTCCTGGAAAGATGGTACCGGCCCACATGCTATCTGAATAGAAACCTCTTCAACAACCATTTCTCAAATTGTGCAATTGCTAAACCAACCTGACATCATTTTCTCTAGACACTTTTGGAATACACTGATTTTTATCCTCTCTAAACTCTCAGGTCAGAATCTCACTAAATTTTGAGAAAGTTTTGAGAGAAGCACACATGAAATTCAAAATAAATATTTTTACTCAGACTGAAATGCACATGGCCAAACTAAAGCACCAGATTTTTTTGCATAGATGTTAAAGTCTGAACACTACAACACAAACTGCATATTGAGGTGTACAGAGACAAAGGGCACAGGTACTGAACAGGACACAGGCTAAACCAGACAGTCCCTGTGTTTGGAGATTGCTTAACTTTTTTTACAAGCAGCATGGTAAAAAGATGAATCCCAGTTACAAGGAGGAAAGAAAAATTTTTGGACTATCAAACTACTACAGCAGTTTACTCATATAATTTTGAGTTTGTTCTGAAATAGAAAATAAACTGCCTGCTTTGTTTCGCTTTTCATATGACTAGCATCACTGAAGTCCCACCCATTTCCTGGGTGGTATTCAGTAGGATCTAGAAAAAACAATATTTACTTGTTTATCTTGCATCCCCTTTGGCCCCGTCACTATAAAAAAAAAGAAACATGAACTCTGAAATTGTTGGATAACAAAACGTGGATCACTGTAGTTTCTCTCGGATCCTCTTGTCACTTTTTTCTATTTCAACAGTTAATCTAGCAATTACTTTTTGAAGTGAGGCACTCTTGTGCATATGTACACCGGACAGTATTAAACTTAAATTGAGATATGCTAACATTACATAAATATCTGCACTGACAACTCTGATTCTGTCAAGAATAGACAATTTACAGTTCTGCAATTCTAGCAACCCTTTTAAAAGTTAATTGAATTCCTGTTAAGGTAAGAAAGTGTAGAAGTAACAAAATTTGGCTTAAATTACTAGTGCTTCTCAATTCATCAGTATGAATATTGCTATTTCAGATTTTATACAGAGCTCACAATTGTCACTATGTGAAAACTCAAACATTATAGAAATAGCTAATGCAATTTCATTATTTAATATAACCAAACAGTTTTTACCTCCAATTCAGCACTAAAAAGCTGTTGCTCTTGCTTATCTACATCTCTCAGGGTTTTCTGAAGTTGTTCTTCCAAAACATTATATTCTGCTACCTAAATGAACCAAGAAAAAAGGTATAAAATATTGACAATTTTTATTAGGAAGCTTACATATGAAAAAAAATCCTCCAGCTCTTAATTAAGAACTTGCAACGGAGAGTCCTTCTTTCAGTAAAGGCTAACAAGTTGCCATGCACAGCCAGGCTGTAGAAGTGCTTTTTGACCATACAAGTAAAAGGCAATTATGGTTAAAAAGCTCCCATATGAAGCAAGCTAATCTAAGGGATTTCTAAAAAGCATTCTATTATTAAGGGTTACTTTAAATTTTTTTGCACTGTTGCAGACCAGACACATGCATATCAACAAGTGTAAAAGCTAATCACAGACCCTTTTTGATGTTTACCTCGTTGAATTTATAGCAATAACAGATTTTCACCACAGACAAGGACAAGTTTGCTTACCTTTTTCTTCACTAATGCCTCTCTCTCTCTATCTCTTTTCTTCCATTCTTCTGCAAGTGCTTGCATGTGGACCATTTCCTTCTTTTTAAGCTTTTAAAGGCAAAAGAAATAAAACACCCAAGCCTGAAAATCAGATCAAAGTTTTGGGAAGTACAGCTTTAGAGTACTTGCAGACCTAAGTCTTGAAGCAAAAGAATTTTATATAATTCACTGTACAACTCAAGGTATTATTCTGGTGCCAAAGTTATTTCTTACACTAAAGTACCAAATACAAAGTAAACCAAAAGTTTGAGAAAAATATTGTAACAAATAGACACTAGATCCTCAGTATCTTTTAAAAAGAAGCACATGAATAAGGACACATGGAATGAGTTCAAGAGTAGAAACACAGCAATGGATTTTGAGTGACACTAAAGAAATACAATGTTAATATTTAACATCCATTATGTGAATGTTGAGTATCTACTATACTTCATAAAAAGTAGTGGAAAATTGTGAAGGAAGTTTTCTGCAGTTCAATACCTAGCTCTTTCTTCAGTCACTGACAAGAAGATAATTAACCTTCTTCCTTAAGACTATGAAATCTGTGGATGGATTCATGCATGTTTGAAGTTCTAATATTCTGTAAGAGTAAGATTTAGTTCTTATTTGAAACAGAAGACAAATACAGTTAACGTTCCTCTTACGAATTCTGTTAAAACATCTCTAGCAAACATGTAATTTAGGATAATAATAAACAGAAAGATTAAAAACCTGATTTTCAAAAATGTCCTCTTGCATTTCCTTCCACATTTCTAACTCCAGTGCTGCTTTGTATTCAAGAGTTTCTCGAGGTTCCTGATGGTCTTCTGGAGCACAATGAAGCTGAGTGTGAGGGATATGACATTGCTGACCAGCATCTACACTCTAATATAAAGAGAATAGTTTTTTTCACTGGAAACTCAACTTTTCAAAGAAATATTCAAGTGAAAAAGGTAAGATTTATGTAAAATTTACTTGAGAAGAATCTGACACAATAACTTCTTGCACTTTCACAAGCCCATAGTCTTCCAACGTGGTGGCATACGAAAGCTCTGCTATTCTGTTGCCTGACCTATAAATAGCATTAGAAAGTTATTTTAATGAAAATTGTCTACAAACAAAGTCACTTTTAAGACAACACACAAACCACAAAGCTGAAGTCCCAACAGTAAGCTCGGAATCTCTACACAGTTCTCTGTGCAAGAGCCTAAACAAGCTCTCCTATGTACATTGTTAAGTTAGGTGCTGGTTTATGCAGGAAACTTTCTGACTTAAGCAGACAGCTTGTCATTGGGAAACTGTTTAGCTAATAGATTACTGTAATTGACACATCTATGCAACAAGGGAACAATCCAAAATTGTACCAGCAATTTTAAATCTTTCTAACAATATAACTGCCAGTACAGGTACTATTGCTGATTCCATTTTTAGACACTTATTAAATTTCATTGCTGCTTTAGATGTTAACATTAATTTTCTAGTTACCCATAACATCAGTTACTTAGCGTATCATGTATGGTAAACCATCCTTGGATTACCATTAAACATTCCTGGAAGCTTTAGCACAGAGATCTGGCAACTTTAAATCCACCTAGAGGTGAAATTTTTACCTGAACTTGTACAGTGAAAAAATGCCTAGATAGCAGATATTTTAATAAACTCATTTGGGAAAAAACTCAAACATTTGTACTTCATCCACATTAACATTAATTACTACTGCACTACATTACTCCAACTTTCTATTAGCCACTGACTAAAACAGAAAACAAGATTCATGTTAACAGACTTCAGAAATATGAGTCTGTTCAACATAACAGCGTAAAAAGGAGCTTACACCAACAACAGCAAGGATCAGAAGGGATCAGTACAGCAAAATCTTGACCCGACATTTTCAGAATACCATGTAGTCATTATTAGGTTTTGCACAAAATCAGGTTTCACTTAAACTGTGAATGTATGAACCTTAATGTACAGTGAGATACTAAAACAACTCTCTACCATGTCAGGCCAGGCTGGCTTTCACATACAAGAATTTTAAAAAAAGCCAGAGGTCAATTTTCTATCAATTTGGGAGGACAGGGGATACCAACCAATCAGTAACCTGAAAATTACTGCAAGTTAAACATTATATGCTTTATTTTGCATTACAGCCTAAAAAGCATCTTAACAGTCTTAATAGCAATTAAATTAATTTCTAAGGGCATGAGTTCCATCACCACACAGAAAGATGACAGTCTAGACACTGACAGTGAGCACAACTTAACTTCATCAAGAATACAGGACAAAATTAATTATAAATTAAATTTATCACTGCTCTATATAAATGAACATTTATCTTCAGATGGCACATTAACTAATACTGCTCCATCTGATGTGTGCAAACCCAAACCCCTGATACCATCAAAGAGTATAATCCTGAAACAGGACACCTCTCCATTCTATGGATATATCTGTCCTCCCAAGTTTCAGTGAAGTCAGTTGCATGTAAAAACATACTAAGAACAAAGAATGTTAACAGTTTTCTGGAATATTAGCACTTTCTGTAATTAATTTATTCAGAGAAGTGCCTCAGTAACATTTTTCCAATTATTGATTTCTTTAATTTGTCTGTGATTTTTACCCAGGATCATGATTATATCAAGGTTTATAACAGTGTCTTTGGTAGTGCTGTGTGCATTGCACAACATGACTGTGGAAGCATAACTTTTAACGTCTTGGATGCCTCTTCCCCCCTCCACATTGCAGTACCCTGCAGCCTGTACTTATTCCAAAAGCTAAGCAGGAAGAGCTTGTCCTTTTTCAGGGAAATACAAACAATTTGCTAAAAGGTGCTACAAAGTTAAGTATCTTTAAAAATAGTTTTACCCTTGTGCTGCTGTGACACTGACTGTTTCATTACAAGTCTGACGCCAGCACTGTTCACCATTCGCACCCAAGAAACGGGTTTTTTCTGAAGCCAGAACATTTGAAAGCTGAAGTCTTGCCACCCCTAGAAGTAAGTCTTTGGCTGTTTTATCTTTGTGCCATAATTCGACCACCAGAGGCAACCTGAAATAAAGAAGTGATCCTAGTGTCAGGCATCAAGAGAGGAAGCATTCCTATTTGTTTGGTCAAAGAACCTCATCTTCTAAAAGTAACTTTCCAAATCAGTAATTGTTAAATGAGATGAGTTTACTGCCTTGCACACAGAGGAATGAGACTGACTGACTTCATATCTTTTCCATCAACTGCTTTGGTCAGATTATCATTCCTTTTCTCCAATTACTAGGAAAAAATGTTAACAGTGAAAGTGATTGACTGAATAATGTTAGCAGAACTTGACCACCTAAATTTATAAATAAATTAATTTCAGTCACTATTAGTCAAAATACATCTCACTTCACTCCTCCTTTCAAAATACCACTATTTTTATAATTTTTTTCACATTTTAACCAATTTTTGAAAGATGGTGGAACTCCTGCAAAAGCTGTTTCACAGTCAACACTGTACTCAGCACTTTGCTGTATTTTCAAAGACATCATATAGCCATTGTGTATTAAAAAAAATAAAATTATGTCTTTCATTTGAAGTAGTACTTTGTTACTTTAACAATTTACAGCAACAGCACTTGTTTCTGTAAGGAACAATCCCTGCATAAGCACACAAGAGCTTATGGCATTAGCACTTGAATTCTTAATTAAAAAAAACTTCTGACTGCATTTACAACAAGAACTAGAAAAGTGTAATTAAGATAAAAAAATTGTTAGTTACAACCTGAAGAATGTATCTCGAAGCTGATGTGGTACAGTTGCAAAGTCAAACGCACAATATGACTTTGGAAGAAAGACTTCCATGTTTTTTCTGATTTCTACAGGTGGACTTGTCATAATAGGTGCTGCACTGCCAAAAAATGGATACGAGTACCTGATAAAAACAATAATCAGTAAAATAATTCTATAAATAGATACTTATACCTTACTGTAACAAGAAAACCAGTTTAGACATCATCAACCAAAGCATTGTATTAAAGTTAGCAAAATATGTACCAGTACAGCATACAACAACAGAATTTAGTTCTCAAGTATTCATGTTTTCACTGACTTCAGGACTTAATCAGCTTCTTTATTTTTCTATTATTTTGACAAGTAAGCTTTAAAAACATGTATGTTCACAACAAGGTGAATTTACATTTTGTAAAACTCTGCAATTACTATAAAAAGTGAACAGAGACACAGAAGGAAAAATATCACATTTGCATGTAGATTGGTGCTTGATAACATTTATAACTGTATTTACAGTGTAGGCTGCTCTAACACACAAACACTGATAACTAAGTATATGTACACACAGTGTCAGAGTCATTTGAAAGTTTCATTAGCTTTCAGTTTCCACGGTTTAATTGACTACTAGCAAAGTCAAATCATTTTGCCAACACAACCTACAACACAGCTTGAAACTACTCTACTAGTACAATTCAGTGCATGATAAACTATAACAAAGGGAAGGCCATGAACCTCAAACTTCACTTTGCTCAAATTGCTGTTGCTAGCTGTCAGCTAAATTACTAATAAAATAAATGTTGCATCAAATGATGTCACTATATATAAAATTGTACACTTCAACTTCCGTGCAGAACTGTTTAGAGAGCTTGTTTAGACCAGAATAAAAAAATGCTTCTGTGTAGGGAAATGGCAGTGAATGTTTTTTGTAAGTCGCAGATGGCAGGTGGAATCTAGGACCCAGGAGCTGAAGAATTGCTTCTCAGTGGATGCTGACATTTGAACTGTCCTGTGCTGAAAGCCTTAGCTATCAATTGTGGTTAGAAAAGTATAAACTATATGCAGATTATAAAAGGGTATTCTTGTAAACAATAAACAGATTTCTCCTTTGACACTACATCTTTAATTCTTTCTAAAGACACAGAACTATTTTTCATAGCTGTGTTTAAGACTGTTTAGCAACAAAAACACAGCAAATAAAAAACCAAATTTTCTGATAATACCACTGAATACTGATTG
>VXBA01002261.1:0-19673 GCA_013399895.1 Serilophus lunatus
TCCCTGCATGTCTACAAACACACACATATTGATATTTACATCTTTAGGGTCACTGTATTTTTCAGACACACATAACTTGGTCACTTGAATCTGTGACATTCTTTGTAATGCTTTGATGGCAGCCCTAAAATTTGATATTCTGAATAATTTTCCATCAGCAGCTTGTACTGAACTAAAAGCTAATGCTCATAGAAAGAGATACACAGACATAACAGAAGGGAATAGTCTCGCTGTAGTGACTTCTTCCTTTTAAATTTTCAGAAGCAATTTCATGGCATAGTAGCTCTGTGCATTCTAGCTAAACAGAAATCCATTTCCTGGAGTCCAATCGTGCTGTTTCAGTCCTCCTTCATAGAAAAAATGCAAGAGGACATGCAGGAGGTATTTAAATCCTCATCAGAGCATGTTTCATGGAGGTCCAGAAACACATTCTTGTGGTTTCAGTTCCAGTTGTCACACTGACAGTTTATCAAGACTTAAAATTGAAAGAGACCATGAAACTTAAGACATCATTTCTTTAAACAGCCCTAACCACAAACAGCTGACAGTAGTTAATATGCAATGTCTAAGGCACAGCTGACAAAGAACAAATCAGATGCAAAACTGTGTTTAGAGTAGACAAGGTTCTGAATTTCTAATAAACTGAAGATGTTATCTGTAAAGGCAAGGAAATTCTACTAAACAGGGCAAGCAGCAAATCAATTTGTAAGCTTAGCAGGGCATACTGAATTTATAAATATTTGCAAAGTGCTTATCTTTAGGCAAAAAAAATAGAGCTGAATCTACTCACCAAAGTAAATCAAAGAGCAAAAAATCGTTTTAGGAAGCATCAGTTCTGCCCTAACCATTACATAAAAAGTAGCAAGGGTACACCCTTCTTAATGTGGTAGGTTGAAGTGCCATTTGCTGCTTCCTGAATTTCCTCAGGTGACCTCTTCACAGTGAAGGAAGTTAATGTGGCTGATTTTTTTGCCTCTAAATACACAACCTCCCTCACAATCCTATCCACTGGTTTCACTGCAAGGTATCTGTTAGTAGCAAACAGTTGGGTAGTGGCATAATCTTTAATCAATGTGGCCCACATAATGAGAACTATGAGTGAAATCCTAATTCAATAGCAGTTGTTTAACTGGATCAGTTCAGTTTGATTACCACTATTTCCCTTAAAAAAAAAAAAAAGTCATGAAGGGGTGATAAGAGGACATGGCAAGATTGGCAATTGCCAAATAGAAGTAACAAAAGGTGTGATCTGCTAAAGAATAGCATGGTAGGTATGTTTGTGTATGTTTTGGCTTGATATCACCGAAACATACACAAACATACCCACATAGTTCAGCTTATCTTCCTTTCTGTGAAATTCCCTATTGCTTCATTGAATGGACTATTGCTCACTAAGTTAAGAAAACGAATCTATCTGGCTCTAAAATATAATAAGTGCAATCAGTGAGGAAGTAAAGACAAGCATTTTACTTCAATGCTTCTAAAGTTAGGAGGGTGCAAGCAGGAAGTTTTGTAGTGACTAGTGTCTCGAAAGCCAAGATAACACAATATATGCTGCAAGAGTCACAAGTTGCAACAAGTTGCAATGAATATCTCATTCACATTAAAAACATCTCATAATACGAAATGTTGACAACTTCTAAAAACATTGAAATGAGTAAAAATGACTTCAAAAATGCTAGGCACAAATATCTGCATAATCAAAGCACATCTGGAAGAAACACAACAAGCCAACAATCTAAACCATTTCCTTCGAACTTGATGGCCACAGTAGGTTTCAAGAACACAAACCATGATAGGGTTTTTCCAACAATTTCCAACCTTTCAGTTGCGCGCAAAATCAACTAAACTGCAGTGTCAGGGCATCGCTTGATGCAAAATATTGCTATACAGGTGAGTACCAGATCAGCCCTTTTCCTAAGATGGATCTGTGAAAAGCCTTTGCATTCCTGGGGCTCTTCCTCAGCTAAGATTAAAGCTCAGATGTGCAAATACAGGTGGGGGCAGCTATCATTCTGCAACCCCTGAACAATTGCTCCTCTCCCTAGCCTACATCTGCAAATACTTAAAAAGGAAAAATGATTCATCCGTTAGAGGTTTTAATTTTTTCTCTGGTCCATGAATGGTAACAAAACTCACTGTCCTTTGAGGCTTGCCTATGTGTTCAGTGAGACTAGCTCAGAGTACTGTGACAATTTCCCTCACTGCAGCAAACCAAGGGGCACAGAAACACTGCTCCCACCAGTTCTCTCATTTTATTAACCAGTGAGGTTAAAACCCTCTCCCACCGTATCTCTTCCCTTCTTTGGTCCTGGGAACTATGTGGTTTGTCTTCCAGTTCTGTAGGAAATGTTTCTATAAGATCCGCGGCATGAACCTTCTAGGACACGGGAATTAACTGGTGTATCTCTAGGTGGAATTTATGTCATTACTAGTGCACTGGTTCCCATACAAATACTCAAACCTGAGTTCATTTGGAGTTATATGCACAATCTGCAAACAAATTATGCTGTCAGACTGCCTGGATCACTAATACTAACGGGACTAATGCAAGTCCTGTTTATTTTGACTCTTATTCCCATTTTCAGGTTAGACTCTCAAATAGTAAGAGACACAAGAACTATTTGATATTTACATAAAAAATTAAATATATTTTAGGTTTTTAAAAAATGTTTTGTGATAAAAAAGAATGAACACTGTATCTGTAGCAATTAAAATGAAATGCTGCATAGTGATCACCTGTCAGCATTATATATAGCTAAAGAAAGTAGAATCCATTAGTCATTCAGTAATTATGGAATAGGGCATTAAACATCAGTTTTCTATTTGAAAGCAAAGTTCAAAATTAAAAAAAAAAAAGACAGTAATTGCTAGCATGCATCACCTTGTTTTTTACTTCATTTTTCCCACCAGATGAAAGAAAACTCAAGGATCAGGTCAGGCTTGAAATAGTATTTAATCAATCTTGAATATCAGTTGGAAAAGAAAATTGTGATACAAATAAAATATAAAATTTATATGGGGATAAAAAAGCCAGTTTTCACTCGAATTTGAAAACAGGAATGATTGTTAGTTTTCCAGATAACAATCATTTTTACTAAGAATATGAAGGAATAAAAATCTGGAAGAGCAGTTAAGTCTCAGAAATAAACATAGGGAAAGGAATAAACAGGTAAGGGAAATCTAAAAAAAGATGACACTAAGTTCCCTGGTTCCCAACACTGCACAAAAATTTTAGAAACTCCCAGTCTGTTTAAAAGGCTACTTTGCCCCAAAGTATTATTGAAGAAATTCTTAAAGCAAGCTCAAACAAATTCTTAAAAGTTGTTACATGGGCCTAAACAAATATTCGAAAGTTCAGTTGTCTCCCAGAAATGTGATTCTTCTAATTACACAAAAATGTGCTGATATAAACATAACCAGGATAATTTATATTAGCAGTTGAATTTTTTCTTACTAAATGCAGTTACTGCCAGACTGTTTTGTAAAAATAACTGTATAAACATGCTCTTAATCCAGCATTCTCACATGAAAGAAGCAACAGTGTTACTTCTAACCAGAAACTTCAAGACCAAGAAAATCTCAGAAATAAGTAGAATATTTATACAACCTATTCCAAATGAATATCACAAAAACTATTTTGGAATACATACATATTTAGACCACAAATCCTGATGAATTACCACATGGGATTTTTCACAGCAAAGTGCTCAAAGAGGTGGGGTTTTTTTTGTCGTTTTATTTTTTCCAGTTGACAAGTCAAACCCAATAGAATAGCTGCTAAAACACATTTTAATAAAGGTCATACTTGAGCATTCACAAACAAGAATTTTAATTAACACTTTAGCAATCAGCAGTTAAGTTGACACATCTGACAAGTTTACAACATAGACTAGAGAACTGCACTGAACTACATACATGTACACGGCAATTGCTATGGTCAGGAGTTCAGGTTTTTGGTTTGTTTCAGAAAGCCAATGACCTTGTACAGAAACTAGTAAATGTAAAGGGATTCCTGTCCTGGAAGATTCAACTGTAATGATTATCCAGTAGATGGATGCTGTGCCTATACCTGAAGCCAAATTTAGAGCACCCCTCAAGAGAGACAGTAGGGCCTCTAACATCATCTATCCTAGGGAATGGGTGAAGGATGGTGGGAAGGGAAAGGAGAAAGGGAGGAATTTGTGGTCTCTTCTGTAGTACTGTCTCTCATGATCATGGAAATAATGGCAGGCACAGCACCATATACTCTTCATAGCTGAGCTGGGTCCATGCCCAGTTGCAAAGAAGAAAACCCATCTGGTTACTTGGTTGGGATTTTTTTCTGCAGTAAATCTAGTATCTTGAGGCTTTAAAATCGTGGATGTTGTAGAGATGAGGAAAAGAATATAAAGTCTGTAACATCTCCCATATCCAGTTCAGCATGGAATATTGTATCCAAGTTTCTTTTCTTCATATAAAAGTGACGTATCTTTACCTAATGTCATTATAAATTTGGACACAAGTTAAAGAATATTGTGCACTACCATTGCGAGAGGCTACCCAGTCACAATGACAACACTAACAACATCCAAAACAACTGCCCTTGTCTTTGTGAGGGAATTCATCTTGCTGGGTATCACCTGAGAACACCACACAGCTGGTACAAACAGGTCTAACAGATTCTTAAAACACCTGAAGTTCTTGGTAGAGGGACTCAGGCAGCTGACACAGAGAGGTGCTCTCTGTGATTTGTTGCTTGTTTCCAGAGAGGCTCTTGTGGGTAAAGTGCTGATTGGTGCCCATCTTGGCCACAGGAACCATGAAGCCCTTGAGTTTCTGGTACCTGACCTGCAGTCATCTTACTCTAGAGATGGACAGGTGAGCACAGTTGCACAGCTGGAAAATTAACATCCTCTGGCCATTCTGCCATGCAGGGGCTCCAGAACAGCCTGCACAGAGCCCTGAGCATCTGCCTGATTAGATGTCAGCAAGAAATTCTTTACTCAGTGGTGAGGCACTGGAATGGCTTGCCCAGGGAAGCCATTGTGGTTGCTCAATCCCTGGAAGTGTTCAAGGCCAGGCTGGGGCCCTAAGCAACCTGGTCTAGTAAAAGGTGTCCTTGCCATGGCAGAGGGGTTGGAATTAGATGATCTTTAAGGTCCCTTCCAACTAAACCACTCTATTATCAGGAAAGAGAAATTATGAGCACATTACAAACAAAGGAAGACTGCAGGAGCTGGGATTGTCTAATATACTGAAAACTAAGGAGAGGTTCATATGATATGCTTTGCCTATGTAAAGGATAGCTGCCACCAGTAAGAAAAGAAGCTGTTTTGCACATTAGTGGTGGTTATAGAAAATGTTGTGAAAAAAAGTAATTAATTTTCCAGCACCTTTTTTAGTCTATTTCCTTCAGAATTCTCAGTGACTGGAAGATTTTATGCAAACTGATGATTTTAAAGAATAACACTTATAAATAAAAGCTTTCTTATCTTCATGTATATGAGTTCCAAAAAGTATTTCAAGACATATTTTATATTTATGTGAGACAGAATGTTATAATACAACAAAAGAGTTTGCAAATACATACAGTATTACAGACTATGAAGTTAACTAGTTTTCCACCATCACTACAGTAAACTGCAATTTATGACATGAAGTTTAGTACCAGAACCAGAAAAAACACGTAATTTGTAACTATAAAATCTTTTCACTTTATTTAATAAAATCCTTCAATATTCTTGCTATTAGAAGAAATGTAGAAACAAATATTTCCATATTTTCTTTCATGTCAAATAGTTTTAATTTTCATTTGCCTGAAGTAAATTAGGGTAAATGTTGAACATACATTTTGAAAATTATTGTGTATTACAATCTATCAACAGTGTCTTTCTATTTATGTAAAACATTAGCACCATCTACTGGTCCAGAAGGTCCTTTCAAACTTTAGAAAAAGCTGTGGAAAGTGATCCAGCCAAAATGATGCAAAATGATACTGACAGTAACACATAGTTTTTCAGTCCCTATAAAGGCAAAGGGAGATAAAAAGAAAAATATCATCTTGTTGTAGTTGATAACACTCAAAAAAAAGTAAAATAAAGAAACTAGGGTTTCATTTTATGACAAAAATAATAAATTCATTATATGAAATGGTAAATTTTACACAACTTTATTTCGTATAATGTCTGTAACGTATTTGCTGTCGGATAGTTAATACAAGTAATCTAGGATCCCATATACTTAAATATTCACAAAATTAATTCAGCATTATTTGAAGGCATTTTTAAAGACCTTTGTCTATTTTCAGATTATCTTTAAGCTGTAAGCACCTATGCAGAGTCTATTCCAAAACGTATGAAAAGAATGGGAGATAAAGAGAGTGACAAGGATTTAGATAATGAACACAATGAACTTCTAGTGTGGTGTAACACTAAACTGCAGTGGAAGACACCAAACTTTTAGTTCTAGATCCAAGAAGGCCTAACACATTTTACACCAAAAATACTGGGAAAGATGATCTCTAATAGCAAGTTAGGTACCTATGGATCCTGGAGAGATTAGCTGTTTCCAGCGCTAGAGACAAGTAAGAGAGATTACTTAAGAGGCTTAGTAACATTACCTTTATTTCCTTAAATACAAGGACTCCCCACATTGCAGCAACAAGGCCAGGACCCTAAAAAACAGGATTCATTTGTACATTACAGCATTTCACTAAAATTTACTGCCTTCTCATTATTCTCATTCTTATCATTGGGTGGTTGAATTTTGTCTGGACAACAAGTTTAGGCCTTTCCATTCCATGGAAGTAAAGCACTTATGGCAAAAACACAAACATCACTGAAATCTTTACTAAGTAAGACACAATAAAGTCTTCAGGAAGGGCTAAAGAGGCAAAAGACTGACTTTTTTTTTTTTTTGGTATAGGCACAATGTCTTTCTAAATTACACTGTGCAGTCTGGCTATTCAATGTTCTTTCAGTAGGTTCTAATATAATGCCTCACTTCAGTCCACTCAAGTCCACAATGTTACCTTGTGTGATTCTTCAGGTGTATTAGCAGTTACCATGGATATTCCTAACATTTTCTTTATTAGCAGGATTAACTAGTTGGAAAAGTTTGATTTTATTGTTCAGTATGATATCAAGAGACATGAACATAGAGGTATTTCCTGTACAGCTGGCATCTGGACAATGCACAGAGCCAGCCAGGGACTGGTCAGGAAAACTAATCATTACTGGTGATGATGTTGCACAGATTTCCTGGCAAACAGTGATACACAGCAGCAACTTCCAGGCACTCTTGGTAATACAGTTTTTCCCCTGAGGGAGCAATGATCTTGAATTTTCATGTCTGATGAGAAAATATCTGAATGTGAAGCAAAACCTGGCTCTATTAATACTTCCCTTTAGGGCTGCTCTAAGGAACACATGACAGGTGCCAGGACAGTGACCTTCCCCTGCCCATCCTCAGTGCAGCTCATGGGACACAGACAGTTGGGTCTATACCAGCAGGAAATGGTGTCTCATGCTGAATGTATGTGTGGGTGCTGTTTCCTAGTGAAATTCCAAACTATTATTTAACTTCCTAAATAACATACACTGCAAGAGTAACACATTTTAAAAAAATGAAACCAATTGTTAAAGGGATATGATGAAGAGCTCTCTGAAATTCTCTCCAGGTTGAAGTAAAGCGGCACATCTGAACCGGTGGTCCAGATAGGCAGTTTCTCATCAGTGCTGTCCTTACATTTTTCATTTTGTGATTTTTATATCTTTGCCCTTTAGGCATACTGATAACTAAGTTACTAAAGCTGCTTTCCATTAATCCTTCAATTTCTAATTAGAATGACCCCAAGTCTTTTTTTTCATTGCATACTGCAGAATTTATTCTGATTTACTGCATCTTGAGGCAAAGCTTAATCCCTGTTAAAGATTTTTTTCATTAGTTTGCTTCCAAAATACAGTTATTAAGCAAAACTTTACTTTTGATATTTTTTAACTCTCATTTGCCACCTTTGGATCACCAACTAGTACATTGGCAAGAAAGTAAAGACAAAGTTTACCTAGTGATAGAATTTATGCTTTAAAGGTACAGTATCATAAAAAAGAACAGAACAGGCCAAGCTATTTTCCCCTCATTTGCATAAGAACATTATTTTCAGCAGTACATAATCTGTTCTGTTTGTTCAAGAACTGTAAAAAAAACCCAACCTGACTTAATTAAGCAAAATGACTGCTAGGGGATAAAACTCACAAATTAAAACATCCAGACCAAAATGTACTTCCTGGGATGAAAGTATAAAATGTTTCTTCCTGTAATCACTTTGATTAAAAAGCTAATACTGATACAATTTTTGTTCCAGAGCTTTGGCTTTCACACAACCTACAGACTTCACTCTCAATTCTTCTGATTTTTCTTATGTTTGGCACTAACCAAGATGGTGCTTGTCACAGTCATTTATGTTCCTAAAAATCCAAAGACCAGCACAGAGAAGCAGAGGAGGCAATGTATATTCTTGATTAAAAATGCTCTGGACGCATCATAATTTCAACTTAATTCCACAAACAGAAGGGTGAAAAACCATCCACTTTTCATTCTAGTTACAGATTTTTTATATACTTACTGCAGTAATTATTGGAAAGCTGACAACAGCACTGAGATAGTGATTGGCTATGAACCAGCAGCAATTGGCTATCGCCCAAAGCACGCCAGAAAGAAACCCTAGAAAAACAAATCCCAATCAAAAGCATGCATAGAAAGATATAGACAGCAATTTGTGGAAAATTTATACTTATAGTGTAATACAGAAATCGTAGGTATGTATTTGAATATGTTAACAACTTTAATAAAGTGGCTCTGCTAATCTAAACCAAAGCTCAAACAATAAAAGTCAGCTACTCCAACTAAAGTTGCAAATTAATTACAGTTCACAATTTTCTAGGCAATGTGATCTGCACTCTGGCAGAGTCAGTTTTTGAAAATCTATAATGCCATTTTGTTCTAGTTTCAGATTAGAACAAAATTCATTGTTTCCTCACCTTAATTATTTAACCTAATAGGAGTGCTCTTTCTAAAGAGGCAAGAAGTCAAAGGAAGATACTTGAAAGGTGAACTACAATTCCAACGCACATCTTAGATTAATCACTGATCAGAAGAAGTAATTGAAGTTAATTGCTAATTTAAAAAAACAGCCATACCTGGCAATATGGCTTGTGGATAAACATTAGGCTTATTTTTCTTGACTGCACAGTAGATCAAAAAGTAGACGGTACTTGTAAGAAATATTCCACTGAAGTGTGCAAAAACATAATCTAGATCTGAAAATACAGAATTATGTTGGTATAAAACAACAGTTACTAACTTTAACAAAATTAGTTTCACTAATTTTGATTACCATAATCATTAACAATAATAAATCTTGTATGGACTTTCTATGTGCCTAAAAGAGTATTTCCAACAAGGCAAAGCAGAGGCACGGAACAAGGCAGTCCTTGTCTCCTTGAAGCTGTTAATTCTCAACAGGACAGTAATTACAACATCTGCTTTGCCAAGCCGGAGAATATATAAGTTGCAGTATTCAAAAGAAATTATATGTAACAATAGCAACATTATGTGATCTCAGCAATACATTGCTTTAAACTGCTGCTGGTATTGCCTGATAATCTAAATCTTAAGGAAATTGGTTTTGGGGAAATGTTTGAAATTGGAAATTAGGCATATGTTAAAAGGTTTCAATTAAAAAAACCTACAAGGTTTTAATTACTTACTTATGTTGTATATCTGCTCTACTCATCAGTTATAATCAATCTTCTCCTTTATTGGTGCACTAATTTGGCAAATGGCAAGCCTGTGCCCTTGTTTATCTCACTCTCCATGCACACAAACTTTGTATTTTGAGAGTGCTAGTATTTAATGCCTTCTGGGACATAGCTGTGAGTTAAGTATGGTAGCCTTTGGGATCTTTTTCACTGTTTTTGATGGTGTAATTCACCTCTGAGAAAAAGGGAGCGCTAGGACCGTGATTATGACAACATATAAAGTAACACAGAACTGATAAATTGTCATGGCATATTTTCAAGCATATGAAGAATTTCACCTTATGCCTTTAAAAAAAAAAGGAAAACACAATGATGAAATAAAGTAAAAGTGATCTATTAGCCTTTACCAAACTGACTTGCTCCTGTGTATATAGTTTCATTTCTTCTTCCATGGTCCTTGATGTAAAGTACTGGTACAAAACTGGAACCGTATAGTATTCCAGCTACTACAGCCAGGCTACACCCTCTTTAAAAAGAGCAAAAATCAGAGAAAACAGGCTAGCATAAATTAAGGAAGTGGACAACACACTTAAGCACCCAGTATTGCACTTAAACACGGTGTATGAAAATTTCTAGCTATAAAAGTAATACATTTTAGCACATTTTTATTTTCTAGTGTGAAAATGGTTCACTTAGTTTCCCTATGCTTTGTGGACAATTAACATGGACAATCCCTGCTCCAAGAGCCATCAGTCTAGATTAACGCCATGGGAAATTAAGCTAACTATGATTTCCTAAAAGCAGAGCTAGAGGAAAACAAGCAAAAATATAATTAAAAATGTTCCCACCCTCAGCTTCAGTGATGCAGTCTATACATTCTCTGTAACTATTCCCAGTTTCTTTGCCTCTTTACTCCCCTTCTTTGTCTCCAGATTGTTGTGCTCTTGGTGGTCTCCACTCCCCACTGACTCCTTGCTAGCTTGCTTCCACTTCGGAGCACTTCTACTGTCTCCTAACCACACTGCCATGTCTTCTCCAGATGCATTCCCTTGGAAATCACACATGGAAGCATTTCATTAGCACAGGCTTCTTCTATGCTGGAGTGCTAATCAACCAGGTAATAAAAACCAGCTCTGTAATTACTTAGTTGATATTTCTATTTACTTTGCCAAATTATTTTTTTTGTAGTAGCACCTGATACTTAATCGGTAAGGTTAAACACACTCAACAGTACCAAGGAAATAATCTAAATGGGTATGCAAGTATTCATATATAGATTTGCACACTACACTGGTATGTAAAAACCTGTTATTTATTCATGTGTGACTTGCTAGGAAAACCACAGGACACAAATTCTGCTGTTAGGCTGTGTCCAACTACTTTCTCTGGCTATTTGTTCTATTCCTGTAAACTGTTAATGACCTACATGAGTCTCTTTTTTGCTGGCGAAAGTCTGTTCACCCAGGAGTCATCGGTGGTATCTTCAGAAGCATTAATAGACTGCAAAAAATCAAAGAGTTTTCATACGAGTCTAGTTTAGTTTGACTTCTTAAAATCTGCAATCAGATTGTCTTCTCTGACTTAATCTGGTAGACTGGAACCTCTAGTGAGCATTGAGCAGTTAGGAAATTCTCGGGTGCTATCTCTTCATATAGCAACTGAGTACTGACCTCTACAAAGGTAGCAGGAGCCTATTGTTCTTCAGCTATTGTTGCACTTTGGGCTCTCAAAGAAGCCACAGCCAACCTGGTATCCCTCACTGCCTCCAACCTGTGCCATAGCTGATGATGATAGTCAGCAACTTTTGACAGTCTCCTGGCTTTGTGGCAAAAATCCGGGTTTTCATCTAAGCACCCTCATAGCTTTATAGTTTAATTGAAATTGTCTCTTCTCGCAACAGGGAAGTAATACATTCTGTCTTTTATATAATCTCCATCAATGAAAAAGAACTTTCCAAGCCATTTAAAGCTGACAATCAAGAAAGAACTTGGGAAAACCTCTTCTGCTGCTAATATTCAACTGGACCTAGAAGATCCAGAAATTAAGATACAATCAATACATATTTGTTTTATTTGATGTAGTCTGCTGCAAATCCTAGCAAACCTGACTAATGAACATATTTTTTGTTTTTAAATTTGATCTGTACTTTCACTGCTGTAAAATAACAACTGTAGAGTACTTACACTTTGTCTCAGTAAAGGTGTGTTTTCTAATGAAGCTGAAGAACTCTGGACTTCCGTTTTTATAAAAAGAAATATTACAGCACTCAGAAAAGAAAAATATACCAATAAATATCATGTCAGCTCATAAGGACATAACATTTAGTGTCCAGAGACAAAAATTATATTTGGCAGCACTGGCTTTCATTATTACCCTAAAGTCGCTTCAATATTTTTAAAAAAAAGCAGTTGCTTTAAACAGTCATAACTTACTACAATTATATATAACTAGCTATACATATATAAAATATACAGATATATAATTAATTATAATCTATTAACTGACAACCAACCTAAGTGAAAATAAGCAAATAAATCAATTTTTGTATCACTTTGTAGATCTCTCTTCTTATGCAATGGAATTGAAATGTCTTCATTTTACAAGTGTGCAGTTACCACCATGTTAACAACAGGTGCTTTAGTTAACAGCGCCCTTTCGTACCAGGCCATACGTACAATGGAACACCTGCTTCAAAATTCTACATGGAACAGCTGAAACCTGCTCAGAGTTGGCTCTATGCTCAAGGAAAAATGACAGGTTTTAGTTGTCCATCATATCTGATGGATGGAATACCGCTGCTACAGGGCCTTGTGCACCTGTAGAAGGAGAAGAGGTATCGCTCATGGTGCTCCAGTGCACTAAGTGAATAAAATGGAACATCACTACTGGCTTCAGGAAATCAGGTAAATACATATAATCAGAACTGGCAGGATTAACTATAAAAGGATGTCAGCTTCCTCCAGAAGGACTTGACAAAAATTTTATGGTTTCAGGTTCCACTTAGGAGACTAAAACGAAATGCCTGCCTCTGAGCTCCACAGAGCAACAGATGCGGGTTTTGTGCAGTTTTTCAGGAAAATATTTGGTTACAATCTTTTTTCCCTGTTGATCATTCCTTCATGACATATCAGAAATAGGCAGGAAGCAGGTGGTGAGCTGCATTAATTCACCAGGAAGGAACAACAGTACTGCTACTATTTTCTCAGTACCTCCCAAACTCATGTGCCACACATAATGGTAACGTGTACAAAGCTGCAGACTCTTAGGAAAGAGGAAAAGTGGAAACAAAAATCATGAATATAAGGCAGCAGCTCTCTCCTGGGAACCAAAAGTGGTTTCCTTATCTCCATGTTCTTAACAACCTTCTTTTCTGAAAGGCATTATGTCCATCAGCTGCTTACTACACTCATGGAGAGCCTCTAGGATTTAGGGCTGTCTTCCTGGCCAACTCACTTGGAAAACAAGAACACTGCTACAGAGCAATGATCCTCCTTCCTCTGTATTTGGACCAAAATGTATGCATTCATGCAAATAATAAACAAATAAACAAAGTTTTCTCGAGATATTGAAGGAACACACTGTTCGGGAATCTTAAGTCTGGCTTAAAACTTACAAGACAGGGAGCTATTATGGACAATATGGACCCCAAATATATCAGGGAAGAGGTGCTGTGGCATTTCTGTGGCTTTTACCCTTGATTGAGTGAAGTCAGATTATAAAGCCGAGGTTTGGCAACAGGAGTCTTCTAGTCAGTGTGTCCTCTCTCACAGGACTTTGGGAAAGTGAAACGTTTCTATAACATAGCAAGGGAGGCAAAATTCTCTTCCTTGAACACGCATACCAGCATAAAAATGTATTTGCATTAATGGATAACCATTTCACCACTGTACTGGATATCATGTACATTTCTATTCTGAAATACAAAACTGATCAGCTAGGTATGGATAGCTTATGATTTTGGCAGTAAATAAATTTGCAAAAAAACCCCTCAATAAATTCACCTGCTAGTTGTAGTTGGTTATTAAATATATATTTCACACTACAGACATGAATTTTACAAATAAATTGTTACCTTAATAGTGAAAGTCCAGCTCCAATGTAATTTAAGATTGGTCTTGATACCTCTTCTGGGTCAATTCCAAACCAACCAAACCTGGGACATTTAACCAGTTTCACAAGCAGTTAAACTACAACCTAGCCTATGAAATCTTGACTCATGTAAATAAACCTCTGAGATTAGCTCAGCTGGTTGGAGCATGGTGCTAATAATGCCATGGTCCTACAGGCCACTCACTTATAACCCTTGTAGGTTCTTTCCAACTCAGAATATTCTGCGACTCTTTATCTTAGAATTCTGCTTAAGTGTGTATTTGCAGTATTAGATCAGTTCTTCAGTTGGTTTGCAAAAAGGCTACATCTGCTTTACAAAAATAATCTTTACACTGATTGATTGTATGTTGACTTTTTAAGTCTATGAAAATTCACTTAAAAATTGAAGTTAATTTACTTTGTCAGACCATATTGCAGAAGAAACAATACAATCAGTGTGCTAATTTTACATTAACAAATGCATTTTTTTGTCGACTCATTTATGTTAATGAACATCATTGAACATTCTTCTTCCTATTAAGAGAGAGGAAATAGAAAAAGCTAAAATAATTAACCTGAGTACCTTTCACTGAGAAGGACTAAGTTTTAATATATGTGATAAATCTTCTTTAGCGGTAGACTTGGTAGTGTTAGGTTAATAGCTGGACTTAACGATCTGAAAGGACTTTACCAGCCTAAATGATTCTATGATTCCACAGGCGATAGCTTTAACTGTCGTTATTAATGAACTGACAACATTAATTATGTATAACTTAAGACTTATACATACTTACCTTGAACTTGCCCATCCTGTCAGTAAATTAAAAGAAGCCCATATCAAAAGACCAAGAGCTAAGCCAATAGTTTTAACAATAGGAACAACTGTTACATTGCCTGAAATACAAAAAACCAAAACGGAAATCAGTTAAAAAACAGAATGACGTCTTGTATACACTTGCTTTAGATTTTATGCCTTTTCAGAAGGCAAGGAAGTTTGGGAAACTACAAGGTGGTAAAAACCAGTGTTTTTAAAAAATACATACATGAAAGGTGGACTTTGCCTTCACAAAATTTTAAAAGTTTTCTTTTTGTGTGAATTTGCCTTTTATAAAATAAGCATAATAAAATAATTTTTACTGTTAGGGTACAGCTGCATTAATACTGAGACTTAAAAAAACCCAAACAATTACTAAATAACTACTACCTTACATAGGGAAAAGTTTTCATTCCTTTTCTATGAAGAGCTAGGGTTACTTTGTGTTTCATCACTGTATGCTCACCTGTGGCCCACACAAATCCTCCAACCATAGCCAGAGGCCAAAACCGGGGGCAATTCTGGATCAAATTGACCACCAAAGAAACGATCCATATGGAGGCACAGAGAATCCACTGGAAGAACATGCCTATGGAAAAATCAGACACATACAATAAAAACCTGCAGAATACTGCATGAGTGAATCTCTTAACATAATATGTTTACAGTAGTACAGAAAAAATTCAGAAAGGTGGCCACCTTCGTTGTGAATTTTAGGGAATCATGTTACAATGTATTTAAAGGATGTATTTTAAGGTGGGTTATAATTCTGCCAACCTTCCCTTTATCATGCATTCTTTATACATAGCTGCAAAAGACAATTTGCTGGACAAAGTTTACACAAGTCCTGATTCTCAAACATATGAAAATGGTCGATATATTCTTTTAGGGATCTGGAGATTGATTAAGTTGAATATAAATATGGAAATATAACATAAAAATAGTAAAGTGATTAAATTCCAAGTAGGAAACAGGAATGATTGTTTCCTCTTACCAAGTCCCCAAATAAAAGTATTAAATTTTTTTCATTGTTTCTGTTAGGTACACAATTGAAAGGCCTGTCCAACTTTTACCTTATAAATAACATTTTATGTATCAGAGAATCCCCACAATGATAGAAGAAAGGACATTTCGCTTTCCATTGTGAAATGTTCATGAAATGTACATCACTGTTATTATGCACACTAACACACAAGAAAGCTCTTCTAAAGATTTGCCGCATCCTGAAGCAGTATTATTGCTTTATACCCTAATAATAGCAAAGAAAATTAAACATACTCTGTGGATCAAGACTGTGATATTTATAACTCTAGCACAGAAACTCTCTTACTTGCTGGTACAGTATTATTCCTATTAGCCAATACAGCAAACCAAGCAAAAGAATATAATTAAGTTTACCATCACCAGTATCAAATTTCTTAACAGGCACAAAGTTTGTCCCAAACAGAAGCACAGCTACTGTGGAAGAGGTAAAGCCAATAGCTAGATCTGTTCCATTGCTGGAGTTAACAGCACTGTAAGCTTTCTCAACATTCATCTTTGTTCTGAAGGTCTCTCTTTTTGTGGAGTTGTTTTGCTGCAGGTCATGAAAGATTCTGAAATCAAAGACTGAAATTAAATATATGGAGTGTTAAATAATACCAACTTAGTTCAAAAATCTGAAGCTTAAAAGTCATTAATCAACCTCTCAAAAGTTGGCATGAACTGCAAAGCATACTGTAGAATCCCACGAAAAGCTGCCATAAAACATGAATAAAGTGACTTAAGAACAGACGTACAAAAAAAAAAGTCACTACTGTTTCATAACCAGCTTCACACAAAAACATGTCTAAACACATAAAAAGCAAATGTAGAGGTGCACTCAAAGGTTTTGAGGACTTCAATCTATAGGAAACCCTGATGCTTTAGTGAGATGCTCTATCAGACTATTCCTTATCCCATAGCCAAAGTGGGGGCATACTGGGATGTGTTAAAAAGCTGGGGTTAGACAAAATTTTAATTGGCAGAAGAGGGTACAGCAATTTGCAGACCCACTGTCTAGAAGTCAGGAACAGGTGCAGAGATCCTACAGATGTCACAGTGAGATCAATGTAGAATCATAAGGCAACCACAGGGATTCCTTTAGTTGATAAAAAACATGAAAGGAACATTTTTTTCTGTGGGGAACAAAGGGAGAAACTGCCTCTAAGATTTCTTCGTTCATTCCTCTTTGCTTTTTAAGTGGGAGATTCATCTTGAGGTTACACTCAACTGATGTGCCGCATACATACTTCTGGTATCGACTGCATCTTTGACAGAAAAGGTGTCTGAGGACAACCATAATTATGTGAACTTTGCAAACATAATCTAATACCGCACTCGAAAGACTACATATAAAAGTGTTTGGAAATTTAACTTCGAATGGCAACAGGATACTTAATATGCTGTCACAGGGACACACATGCAACCCTCTTGTCAAAGTAATGCTGTTTATACTGAACCAAATGACACCCCAATGCAGTTTGACATTCCCCAGTGCAGCAGGACTAGCTACTGCCTTGAGCTAAAAAGCTAAAATAGGATGGTGGAAATTTTGCCAAGTCTTGTAAGAGGTGCTGTGACTACACTCTCTGCACAAATTAGCTGAGCTGCTGAACATTCTTTCATCTTATTTTGCTTTTCAGTCTTACCTTCTCCACTCACCAAGGACACAGGACACAAAGAAATGTGTCTGCTGAGGTTGTGCTTTTATCTACAGCTTCAACAGGACCACCAGTGCTTGCTGAAATTATTTGTATATGAAAAGCTCAATTCCACAACCATGTAACAGTTTAATTTCTGTGATTTTTCCCCTCAAAAGATGTCAGTATATTTCTACATTAAAAAAACAGAGATGACATTTAAAAGACACATCATAAAGGTACAATGGCACAATAGTTTTCATTTATATTAACTTTTTCTCCCTCCTCATCTGTCTTTCCTACTTAGTGGATAAACTTCTCCAGGAACTTTTCACTGTATTTAAGACTCTTCTACAAAGTGTGTTTTACCCAGGACCTGAAGACACTGAGCACTGCAAATAATAATGCTACGATTTCTTTAAAGACTTGAACTCACAGGATACACTGACATGACAAGAACAGATTAAGACAGATAAAGGCTGACATCAGCTATCTACAGTCCATCACTGACAGAATACACTTTATTCATTTTGTGGATGATAAGTCACAAGAGCTGGGTTTTGCACATGAAGAACTTCATGCTGTTAAGGACACAGAAATAAAGCTGATTAGTTTGCACTCCTGTGAATGCAAGAATAACACCTTTTGCCTTTAAACAAGGAAGTCATTATGCAGGTAGGATACTAAGGACCTATCAAATTTGAAGCAGTTTATCAGTCTTTGTGGTTTTGTAGAGAAATGTTACTTTAAAAATATTTCAATTTTGCATCTACTAAGAGAAAAGCTGTGCATTGAAGGGCAATATACTTTTCTGTTTGCTTCTTATCTTCCAAAAATCTCTGTATTGTGCACAGTAGAGACTGTTGCACGATTGTATCGCCAAAAATGGAAACACAATTCAACTTAACTAAGGAAGAGTATCCTCCATTCACACCGCCTAAACTCTGTTACTTTTCAAAGTTTGGGACACTTTATTCCAAATTTGGCTAAGCTTCAGACCCAAATTTCAACTTTTTTTTTAAATCCTGAAAGAGAAAGCTCAACCAGACAAGGCCTGGAGCAACCTTCTCTGCCAACTTCGATGGCAGCACTGCTTCAAGCAGGGAGTTGAACCAGATGAAAACCAGAGGTCCCTTCCAAGCTAAATAACTCTACTAATGAACAATCCAATGTCAAAAGCAAATAAGGAACTGGCATACAGCATCAAGTTGAGTATAATCTTTGCACATACTTTGCACATGGAGAGCTTCAGAGTTCACTAAAAGCCTCTTCTCATCAATCTGTGTTATTGCCAGATGGACTTGCATATGTGCCTCCAAAGACTCATACAAAACAAATGGAAAACCAGGAACACTTGCTGGAGCTGCTACAACATTAGAGCACAGTGGTTCTATCTAAAACTCAAGCAGAGACAACTGGAATAGTTGATATGATTGAGGACTTTTTTTCCTGAGTAGCCCTTGCTTAATTCCACTCCAGGGTTCTCAAATTTCAGGGGAATATAATGGAGTTTTGTTGGCACACAATGCTCTTATCACACTAACTTAACTGGTGCATCACACTGGAACATCGTGATCTGTATTTTCACTGTTTCCTAGGAAATTTGCCACCATTTTCTTCCTTCACACAGAGACACGACAAATTATGATGTTCCCTCAATGCAACATATTGCAGCGGTCTCCATGGACAAGTACGAAGTCAGGCACGGAACACCTGCCTTTGACAGCTTTCACCCCAAAGGAGTTGCAAGCTGCTGGTAAGATCCCAGATAAACTGTTCGCGCTAATCGAATGGCCATTTTTAGAGGTTGCGTATCTGTTGCTTATTTGCCTGTTTCTCCTATAATCTGCTTGCCATTGAGGGTGGATGCTTTCACCCCAAATTTAGCAGACTGCTATCAGTCTTAAGGCGGCTCAGAGCAACGTTTCCAAGTTACACCGCAACCCTTGAAGGAGTTGCTCAAGAAGCGTGTCTTTGCTTTCCAGACACGTAGTTGGGGCACTGCTGTCAGTAAGCGCTATCGCTCGACACGAAACTCGCTCCGCTGAGCGCCTGACACGGGCCGAGGGGGTTTCGCTGACTCAGCGGCGGGCAGGCCCAGGCTGCGGGCGGCACACGGCCCACCCTCGGCCCGGCCCGGCCCGGCCCGGCCCGGCCGTCGCTGCAGGACGCGGGGGGGGGCAGGGGACACCCGAGACCCCGCTCCAGCCGGGCGCCTTCTTTCCCCCAGCGCCCCGCTCGCCGCCGCCGCGGCTGTTACGGCTCCCCGCGGCGAGGCCGAAGGCGGCCGGGGACGAGCTCGCACCGGCCGATCCCTCGCCCTGGCCGATCCCTCACCCTGGCCGATCCCTCGCCCTGGCCCTCCGTGCG
>VXBA01002264.1:0-31738 GCA_013399895.1 Serilophus lunatus
GACCTTATTGGTGTCTATAACTATCTGAATTGAGGTTGTAGTCAGGTGGGGGTCAGTCTCTTCTCTCAGGCTCCCAGTGACAGGATGAGAGGACACAGTCTTAGGCTGCGTCAGGAGAGGTTTAGGTTGGATATCAGGAGGAACTTTTTCACAGTGAGAGTGATCCCCCACTGGAATGGGCTTCCCAGGGAGGTGGTGGAGTCACCGTCCCTGGATGTATTTAAGGATAGGTTAGATGATGAACTTAGTGGTATGGTTTAGATGGTTTCAATGGTTTAGATGGTATAGATGTTAGACTGATGTTGGTTAGGTTGTTAACCTAGGTAAAGGTTGGACTTGATGATCTCCATGGTCTTTTCCAACCTTATTAATTCTGTGTGTGTAATTCCGTGTGTAATACTATGGGAAATAGTATCAAAAGCTTTAGTAATGTCTATGTAGATGATATCAACAGGCTTTCCCTTATCCACCAAGTGAAGCACCTTTTTTGAAGGAGGAGACTATGACAAATGTTCTTCCATCCTTTACTACTTCATTTGTAAACAGCATATATTTTATCTTTCAAATGGTTAGCAGAGAAGAAAGAGTTTTGGTAAAGTTAGGAGACATTAAGAGTGGTTCAGTGCTCTTAGACACTTATTGTTTCAATTTTGACTAATCCTTACAACTGCACAAAGGGGAGATTCTTATGCACTCCGCCTATAATTACTCTCTTTCCAACATATATCCATTCAACGGGCAGACAGAGGCTTTCTAGCATCAATAAAACATAAAATCTTCGTGTCTAAAACCAACATTCAGCAAATGTTAAAGGTCACATGTGCTAAAGTTAATCTGCCATCTTGTGGATATATGCCACAATACATTTCTTTAGTATCAACTATATGATTTATTACAGACAAATTAGTATCTTGTATTTGTATATAAACTACCTAAAGGTTTCTGAATGAAAAATGGAAGATACAAATACAACCTATTGTCTGGTAGGTAAGACATACATACACAGTTGTATGTCCTAAAAAAGTAACCACAGAGCAGTATCACCCAAGGCACAGTAGTAATTCTAGTTGTACAGACACCTTATGCTGGAAACTTAGTCACTTTGAAAAAAATAGCAGGACAGTTTAAGTTATTATTTAACAAACCAGTAAATTAGTGTAATTAAAAAAGAAAAAAAAAAAACAAAACCAAAAAAAACCACCCAAGCCAGACTCTTTTTTTTTCCAAGCACAGGAAGAGAGATCTGTCAAAAACACTTTCATGAGCTGCTGAGAAAGAACTTTATTACTGCTTTGGCTGCCAGTTAAATTTTACGAGGCATAGAACAAGCACCAATGCAAAAGTAAAGACCAAATAGCATTTGCAATGGTATAAACATCAAAAAGCTTTCCATATATATATCTATATACATATAAAAGTTTCAGCAAATTATGACCATCAAAGAAAAAACAATTCTCGGATGTGCTTAAATGCTCGTCTAAAATGTAAGTAGCCCTTCATTCCACCCTGTGTGGAATATTGATACATTAATACAAAACAATATATGAAATTATATGAATTTAGTTGGTGATTAACTTCATGAAATGTTGGTCCCTGGCAGAAACTCACGAACTGCCATGACACTTCACGTGCTTTATTTGTTCTCATTCTAATGAAAATGTCTCTCTAGTCATGAAATGTGAAAACTCTTTGTAAAACTGACAGTAAAACATTGATTCCACTTCATATACAGATGGTTTATTTCAGCATAATCCACTAAGACAATTATCCTCATCTCTGATCAAAATGACTATTTGCAAAGCTATGAGACTTCTATGGTGCTTTCATAGGAATATTTCTACTAGAAAGAAGTAATACTCTAATATGGAGATGTCACATAGCTAATACATTTTGCTTGTTGAACAATTAGAAAAAAAAACTGGTTATGTTTTAGGAAAAGATATTTAGGGTGATTTAATAAAAACAATTAAATAGACCCAAAGTACAGGCAAATAGCATTTGAAACCATTATTGTGATATATGTATATATATATATATATGTATATATATCACAATACATATCACAAGCGGGATTGAGGATTTAGCTACATTCATGGATTAGAAACCTGGAATCTTTATGGGCTAACTAAAGCATAATAGCCAGCTTCACTTAAGAAAACTAAAAAAGACTGACAAAACAGTAATACAAAGTATGAGTTGATAGCTTATTATGTCACTCCAAAGTGCTATTCAAAAGGACAAAAAATAATTTTGTAATTAACATTTGAGATGTTTCTTCAGACTTAGAAAAAAGTCTACAGACCTTTTGGCTGTTTACCCAAAGATAACAATTCTAGCAGTAGATAGGCAAGAAAACTTTGCAGATATGCTGCTGAATTAATCTGTCTGGGTACAAAAACCACATCACAGGAAGAACATGATCAGCAGAAGGACTCTTTTGGGTCATCTCTTACCTACAGTGCAGCTGATTTGGAGAAGGGGGGGGTATAATAGGTAAATATAATAATATTCTTGATTTAATCATTTAATTAAATATTTTCATGGCAGACTAGCTTGGTAGCCTGCTGAGTCAAAATTTTGCCTTCACTATTGTGAGGCACTGGGTTTGAATCTCACAGAGGATTATTCTATTATTGCATTGGAGCCAACTCAAGTGCGTGTGTTAGGGGGGAAGGGCCCACGGACCCACATAGCAGGCACTGGCAGCCTCATGCAGCAGCTGTCAGTCAAAAGGCAGCCTGGGAGCCCCTCTACACCACACCCCCTGGGACCCCTAACGCAACCTCTGCTGGGCTATACCACCTCTCACTCTGGCCTGGAGCCACAGAGTGGGCAGTGAGCTGGAAGTGCCACTTGGGAGGAAGTAGCCACAGGGCCAAAACATGTAAAAGCAGCAACATGTCTCTATCTCTCTGTCCTGGGACCTACCTCCACCATGTGAAGGTGGACTTCCATAGCACTCGGTGGTGATAGCTATTGTCTCTTTCTTTACTCCTTTTATCTTAATCTCTTTTCTTTACTCCTGTTTCTTCTCTTAATATCTTTGTTTCTTTACACTTAGTATTTTGGGTAAGTTACAGCTGATGGATTGTATTTTGCCAGGTTGGGTGAGTTGGTGCATGCTGGCTCAGTGCTTTGTGGAATGCTCTACCTTGGTTGCATGTTATCCTTTTAAATTTTTGCCAAGATCCTTATTTTTGCCCCTAAATTTTCAGTAAATTACCTCCTGTGAAAACATGTACAGCATTCTTTCCTTATGCTCTCTCAAGGTACTAAAGAACGAAAGCCTCTGCAAAATTTTGGTAGAACTTTTGGAGCTTTGTTTATTTTTTAAAATTTTTTAAAATTAAAACTCCTTTTGGCTTGTGGCTCTGTGACTGGGGTCTTGCAACCATGCAAGAAATTATTGCAGCCATCGGGTTAAAGAAAATAATGTCTTTTTCCACTTTTAGAAAGTATTCTAAGAGATACGCAAATGCAGATATGACAGACATATAGCAAAGAAAAGTCTGTAATTTTTAAATTTGATTATATAATCCACCTGAGTTATTCTGCTACACTTAAGGAATATCTTATCAGTTACATCATGTATTGATTAATTTTGGTTAAATTTATCATCAGAAATGGAAGCCTGCCACAAAACTAAGACATGGATTTTGAGTTACTAATCCTTCAGTGGAATGACTGCCAAGATGTAAGTTCAGTACACTTTACAGTTAACTATTTTTTGCAAATCCAAATTCTAGATATGTGACATGGTTTTCAATAAAAATTCTTACCATATCTCTGTACCAGTCATAACATCCTACACTGGTTTTGGAGTGATAGCTGAATACAAATATATTGTAAAACGGCTTCACACAATGACACCCTATCAAATGAAATAAATTTCTTCAGTTAACCATAACTTTGCCATTTCTTATTATGTGCATGCATTATATATACAAATACAAAATGCAGTTCAGAGAATTCCATATACAAAGATTCAACAGTGTTACACAGATTAAGGTGACAACAATGTCTCATTTATGGGTACTAGAGATTATGTTTATGTCTTTCTGTGGTCAAATCAGACAATAAATCTGAGTCTGCAACCTGAATGTAGGGATTCTGTTCTTCTTTTCACCTACATATGAACATGCCTCGTGCAAAAGAACAAAAAGAACACTAAGGCAAACATGGGCCTGCTACTGAATGGAACAGAGGCATCTGCAACAGTGGGAAGAGAAGAAGAGAAGCCTGAAGAGAAGGCTGAGATGCTGAACATCTTTTTTGCTTCAGTCTTCACTGTTGAGACCAGGCCTTAGGAATCCCTGACCCAGGAGACCGGGTAGAAAGTCTAGAGAAAGGAAGGTGTTCCTTTGGTTGAGAAGAATTGGGTTAGAGACCATTTACTCAAACTTAATTTCCATAAGTCCACAGGCTCTGAAGCACTGCATACACAAGTGCTGAGGCAACTGTTGGACATCATTGCTAAGACCACTCTCAATCATCTTTGAAAGGTCATGGCAGTCAGGATTGGTGCCTGAGGTCTGGAAGAAAGCAAATGTCACGCCAATCCTCAAAAAGGGCGAGAAGGAAAACCCCGGGAATACAGTCTGCCTCACCTCAGTCCCTGGAAAGTTGATGGAACAGCTGATCCTGGAGGTCCTCTCTAAGCACATGAATACAAAAAGGTGAACAGCAGTAGACAGCATGCATTCACCAAAAATCATGCCTAACTAACATGACTGCCTTATATGAAGGGGCAACAGATGGGGCAGGTGAAGGGAGAGCAGTGAGTGTTGTCTACCAGTGTTTCAGCAAGGCTTTTGACACTGTCACCCACGATATCCTCATAAGCAAGCTCAAAGTGCAGGCTGGACAAGTGGATGTCGAGGTGGATTAAGAAGTGGCTAAATTGCAGGTCTCAGAGGGTAATGGTCAGTGGTACAGAGTCTACTTGTCTAAACAGTCTCTAAAGCAAGATATCATGGCCATAACAGTAAAGAGGAAAAAAACAAAAAGCAAAACCAAAATCTACCAACAAAAAACGAATCCCAGCATATTCAACAGTCTTGTATTTTCTTTGCAATAAATGAATATACAACACATGAAAAAAATTCCCATTGAATAACTACAAGGCTTCTTAGAAGAAAATGCCTTTAAAATTGCACTAAAATAATACTGCTGCTTTAGTGCTGCTCACATAAATTACATTTACTTGGATTGCAAATTGAAAAGACTTTAGAAAATCATTCACTAAATTGTGTTGTTGTGTTTCTTTCCCTTCCAAATTCAAATTCCAGAAAGAGAATTTGAAGATCAGGTAAGTTTATTCTGGCTTTTCTACTGATGCCGACTGAAATATGTTCTTGTTCTACAGGCTACAATTTACCTACTCTCCTCAAGTAAATGATCACCTTGGCATCTCTGTTCCCTGCTTATATCCACTCTCCCTGCTTCACTCCATAGGTATCACCTATCTCCTTTCTCATAATAAGACCAATTATTCTCAATGGTATTTATTTTTGAAGTTTGTTGTTCTCTTTCAGATTCAAAAAAGTGGCTTCTGTGACCCAATGCCACTTTGCCAACTGTACTAATTGTTCCAAGAAAACACATTGCCTGTACGTACAATTCCAATTTAGCATCTGACAAGACATACATAGCCAGTATTATCAACAACGTCTATATAGTTGTCTAAATAATTTCAAATTACATGAGATGAAGAGACTATTGGCCTGCTTCACATATCCTATCCAATTATTTCATGGCATTTGTATAGACTCTATTGCAGAGCTACTTAAGTGATGGAATTGAGATCTAGGCATAAATGAATAAAAGACTTCATGGATTAGACTTCAGTAAAATGCTAACAAGGGTTAAATTCTGTTTTAATGCCTGAAAAATCACGTGGATGCCACTGAATGTGCTCTTAAATAAAGCCTTAAGCTTTTCTTTATAATATTTCTTGATTTGTAAAGGAGTGATGAATAAAACAACTAGGAAATGTTATTTCTTCCCTCATGGTGAAGTGGGAGAGTAAGATTCAGGATTCATAGCAGACCACACAGTGAAGTCGAAGAACCCAATACAAAGAAAAGTGAAAGAAGTGGCATCAAAACTGTTAATTATTTACTTACTATAGTATTATTTACATTGAAACAGTGAAATCTTCAGATGAAAATAGGATCCTTTCCAGTTTTCAGTTGTTTAGCTTTAAAGGAGATAGCCTTTGTCATAAAGAAGAGGTTTTGTTACAACCTAGTCATCTGGTGAGAAATAGAACACTATCAACCTAGACTAGTTATTTTGAAAATGTAATTTTAAATAATAAGTTTTCTATGTAACCAATTTTCTAAATAACGAAGTCAACTTCCTCCACTTCTGTTCTATCAGCTCACTGAGTTTGAAATTCTAATGTTTTGAGTAAATCACACACACTATCAGAAAGTGAAGGAATCACTAAATAAATCACAAATTGTACATGATCATCTGTTTACATATATTCTTGTTTCTAAAATAGAAGCAGATGGGAAGATATCATGCAGAAGAGGAGGAAGCAGGGAAATGGAAAGAGATAATAAGCCTTTCATGTGGACAATACACTCAGTAGCATTGCAGTCAGAGTCTAGTATATCTACTCTTATCCTATTTCTGAGTAATAAAAAGGTAACAAAACCAAAAGAAAGGTATATACTGAAGACAGACACTCAGTCTCTTAGGTTGATATTAATATGGATTTCATCATGAGCACTCTGCTCATTTACAGAATTTGAGATAAATAATACAGAAATTTTAAGACTAATAAATATTAATTTTTTCTCAGTTCTCATAAAGCTTTGCATTATTTGTTCTGAACAACACACTGGATGCTAGCAGGGATAAATGAAGCATTATTCTCATGCTATTTGCCAAGCCAACATAAAACACACTGAAATCTAACAAAACTTTTTTAATATCTTTTGTATTATTGCCATTTAAGTGGTAAGAGATTCAGAAAAAAACCCTAAACTGCAAGTAGGCCTTCATTAGGAAAGCAGGTTGCATTTTAATTCACTAGAATCAAATCACTGATGATGGCTGGCTGTGAACAGACAGCACAGATAAGGCAGAGCAAAATTTTGAAAAATCTCACCATGGCTTTGGAATTTTTACTGTAGCTTACTACACTACATGTGACCCTGAAATTTTTTACCCTATCTCCTTAAACAAGTTAAATCTAAAAATCAGTACACACTGTATAAACTGCTGCTGTGACATTGAGCACCATTTTCATGTGTAGTTGTGATATCAGCATTTTGCCACTTACCTTCGTACTTCTGATTAATGGTCAAACAATAAAAGATTTTGCAGTGAAGGCAAAAACTGCTGTCCTGTTTACAGATCACTTCAGCAAACTGAGTGGCTGACTGGACATATGGTCTGACTAACAGGTGGTGAGGGAAGGAAGGAGCTTTATATCACCACATTTTAAATTTATTTCACGGCTAAAAAGATGTAATCTTGCATGATCCTGTCCTCTTTGTGATGACCACTCCTGCGTAAAGGTACCCTTGAAATGAGATTAAATTATGAAAAGCACCGGATCAATGCTGGTTAAATACCAGCCTGATCCCATGGCTTATATTTTTAGTGAAGAATCTCCTTAAAAATTAACTATCGGATTGTGGCTGAGTAAAGTAAATCCAATTAAGTAAAAACCGGAATAAGTCAATAACCAATAAAAAATAATGGTTATTTCATGGCAACATGCAATAATGTTACTCTAACATTCTTATTGACTTACATAATCCCAGGAAAGTCCCTCTAATGTATTTTTATAGACTATCACTCTGCAGTACAGCAAGCAGGGTTTGTGCATAAACAAGATGACCTAGTTTTCAACATCTGCAAGTCTTAGCTTGAAGCTTGTTACTTGAAAAGGCAATTAAAATTTAAACAAGTGTGAAAGAACAAACTCTTATTTTCCTTGACTTTCTGTGAGAAAAACCCAGTTACACATTAACTAATATTTAATACAAAACCACATCAGAATTCAAAATAGCAGCAGATAATTAACAGTCATATTTTTGAGAATACAACAAATTACAGAGGGATACTAAAATATATGCAGAAATATACAAGAACGGTAGAGATAAATGATTCAGGAGACTGGGCTGGGCAATTCCTTTCAAATTATAAACCATGTAAAGAAAGTGCAATTGCACAGAACATTCTTCTAGTAAGAAATAAACTGAGATGATGAACAAAGTGATCTGTATTATTGTATGGAATTCATTAAAAATCCAGGCACTCAACTTGCAACAAACAAACACTTCACATGAAAGGTGACTTTTAAGCATCAAGAAGTATTTGCACAGAAAAACTTACTCCTGTTTCCTTCTAATAGTAATTTTTCTTCCATTGTATTTGCATCAGTTACTATTTAATTATGCATTTCTGGATGGATTTAATATTATTTATTGAACATGATCTATCTATATTACAAGCTGAAAAGTGATACACAAACCAAAATAATTTCTGTGCCAAAGAGCTTGTAAACCAGGCAGACACAAGAGAAAGTGCCAAAAGACCAGGGGCATTACAGCACCCACATTTCAGGGAAGCTAAAGAACCCGAGTAAATTATACTCAGTGTCCTGAAAAACATTCTGGAAGACAAAGGTGCAAGAACTTAACAGATGTACACTAATGAGCTGTGCTGAGTAAATTTAGCTCCATCCCTGTCACTGCTCCAAAGGATGGCTTTTTAGTCAAAGCACAAATGCTCAAGTAAACAGGACTATATCTGGCTACCTGTGGCTGAAACTGTTACATATTTTCTTTGCTTCATTTTGCGTTCATAGTCCAAATATATAGGTTCAAAGGAAGATGATGCAGTACCCCCAAAATGCCAGGGAGTGGAAGGACAGGAAATTTATTTTTTCGAAGGCAAGAACACTAAACACAAAGGTGTGTACACCAGGCAGGACAGAATGCAAAGCTTTTTCCTTTCCGAGCCTTCTTAATGCCTCAGATGGGCACCATTCACAGGGACTCCAAGGTTATTTGTGAAAAAGCTATCTTTTCAGAGTTAACTGCTCTGCAAGGCCAGAGAAGGAGAGACATCCAAGCTGTGAGAAAAATGAAAAGGATGCCTCTTCCAGGCAGGAAAGGCCTCTAAGTAAAATGAGTCCTAAAACTCCTCTTATTAATCCTGCAGAAAAAAATTGTTTTCTTTACTTGCAATATTTTACACAAATGTATGTAACATCTACATAAACAAGTGTTCTAGACTTTCCCCATGAAAATCTACTTTTTATGTAAGACATATAAGCTGTTTTGATGACAAAATGTGGCATTCTACAGACAAATGTTTATATTATAAACACTTCAGATATTATAAACACTTCAGATTCTGCTTCCACAGACTTTAGTATTCATAAAAGGAATAACTGATAAGGACAAATGATGGGAAAGAGTAGTCACAGGACATTACATCTCCTTTAAAGTGAAGTATACATTGCCATCCTTGTGAACTTACTTTCAAAAGCACAAGTGCTATTCAAAGTACAAACACACTATCTGATTATATAAATACCTGATCTTGGTGCATTAAAGAAACAAAGAAGAATAGAGGCTTCTGTTGCCATAAGCGCAGAAATGTCAGTATTTCCTCACTGTACATTTATGCGCTTTCTAAATTCTAAATTCACTCACTCTTCAAATTGTGATTTCTTAATTTTTTAATTATCACCTGCTTTGGCATTTTCCTCTTATTAATACAAAGTATTTTCAAAGCATGAAAGAGACCAGACATGTAAATGTACTTTGTTATTTTGACACTGATTCTGGGTAAAATAATAGAATGGAAAATAAACACTGCAATTAGTTTGGAATTAGAGATGCTAGAATTACTGATTGGCATCAGAACAGCTTAAGGAGAACTAATTCTTGCTGAACATCACTTGTTCTGAATACAGGTTTATTTGATCAAAGTAACTGTGTTGACATCAAATACCTTGTAGTCCTTTAACAAGCTTATATGACATTCTGAGACACCAGGAAAAAAAATCAGTACTACATAAAATACAGGTAATCCAAAGGTAAATGGAAATGAGATGCTTCTCATACAAGGGAGCATTCCCAGGCAGTCTCTGTGGCTGGTTTTGGCCAGAAGTAACATACACCTCTATCATAGCCTGGAACAGGATCTTGCATCACATTCTAGTACATTCACTCAAGAGGAAAATTAAAAAAAAAAAAAAGTTGTCAAACTGAAAGTTGTAAGACAAAAAAAAATTTCCAAACTCAGGGAACCATTTTAGACCTTAATGACTGGTGACAATTGTGCTTCATATACCAATTATCTAACTGAATAATGAAGCAATGTGATTATCATCTATATGTTCTCACATGAAGATTTCCTTTTACATTCTTGAAATGCAATGAGATAATATGACTTGTACACTATTCTCTTCAACAATGTAATCTAGTAACAGATGCAAAGCCTAGTGCACAGTTTCAGAATACCTGCATAAAAGCTACAGCTCTGTAAAATCACCCCTTTTAATATGACTGACACAGCTTCTTTTACTCTCATGAGGAGGAGCTATTAGAATTATTACTAGAATCCTGAGGGAAGGGGGAGAAACCCAGCAAGAATCAAAGCCCCTTCAAGAAACAGAAAATTACATGAATTAGAAGGTTTTTAAAAAACCCTCAAACTTACAAACATCTCTTTGGATTCAATGTATTAATTACCATGCACATGAGATTACATACACTGAAATGCCAGTGTCCAAATTCCAGTATCCTTTTCACCAGCACAACAGCTTTATGTCTTAACAGAAATTTCTTTAAATCATATATATCCTGTTATTAAAGAATGCTGTGTTACTGTAAATTAAGTTTGGATTTCTTCTTTCTACATCCCCTCATTCTCTTAAGTAATTCATTTCCTTATGGTACCACCTGAGAAAAGATTACAGGTTAACCTGGAACCTGTCAGCCAGAAGACAGTTCCCCTTCCAGGACAGTACCCCCGAGCACATGGTCAGGCAAGCCAGTTCCCTCCATCCTGATTCCACCCAGACTGGGACACATGTGATTCATCCCTCCTAGCAGATAAGCTGCTGACATTTCCATCTCTGTTTACTGAGTTAGCTGACAGATTGTTGACATGATCCCTTTGTTTTTTCCCTATTCTCTTTAAATTAGAGCCAGGAACTCTGGCAGGTGAACACCTACTCCTTGCTACAGAATGGAAACACCATATGGAGCCAACTTTACTAGTAGTTGATTTTCAGAGTATAAAAGTTAAGCACAAGTATTAAAAATCTACATTGCAAAACTCAGTTTGACAAAACAATATTGCAAGTCATACAATGCATATTAATTTAATATACAGATGTTCTTTATCAAGAAGTGTAAAAGATTTTGCAGAGATTTCTTAAGGTAAGGCAAAAACACTTATGAAAAGATCTTGCGCCGTAAAAAAAATTAGCTCAGACTTCTTTTTTAATGTAAGCAACAAGCAGTTTTAATTTTATAAGTCAAAGAATTTTAAACTCAGAACTTCCAGGAAGAAATGCACCTGTTTAAAACAAACAACTGTCTTAAATAGTTTTGGAAATGTAAAAGTCTTCACCAAAAGTTCTATCTACCTATAAAAAAGTATAAATTTTTATGGTGCTTGCCAGATCCATGGATTTTAAGCAAGTTAATCTTGAGGTTGCTCAACTGCAAAACGCACAAAAAAATTAATTTTATATAGGATTACACAAATAAATCTTCCTAGAACTGGAACTTTAAAGGCCCTACAGGACCAAGAGATAGGACATACCTAGATGCAGAGTTAGCAGAATTAATATAGACCACTAATGCTCTAAGGAGCAGGAAAAACAATGTACCATAAACTTGTGACACCAGGAGACTAGACATTACATGGCACACAAAAACATAAAAAGCCATTTGTTTATTCACTGCTCACCGAAAACTCACTAAATTGTGACAATACATTGGGGTTTTTTATCATCATGAACAAAAAGCACCATTTTGCATAAAGATTTGTCTGACAAGGATAGTTAGAAAACCAAAACATTCTGCAGCATCCTAATACAAAACAAGAATCACTGCCTAAATTTTAATATAATCCAGGTATTCACAAAATTCCAGTGTGTCCACCTCCTCCTGTCTAGGCTACCATTCCATTTTTTGCAGTTTCTCTAGACCCAATGAGTGCTACTTGCACACAGCTAGAAGTGTCCCTGTAAAAAAAAATTATATTAATGATAGCTGAAAACAAAGCAAAATTAACTTTCACTTCTACATAACCCTCAATTCCTTTCTCAATATATTTGTTTTCAGTTTTAATGGGAGAAAGTAAAAAATGGCACTCAGCACTGGACCTGCCAGAATTTCACTACTCATGACACAGCATCTAATGAGATAGTAGAAGAGTATTGGTTTAAATGCTACAATTAAAAAAAAAAAATTGTGGGGAGTGGAGAGGGTTGAGACAAATTTATCTTGTGAAGCAAAAGTAATTTTTGATTCCTCTCAACTCCTAGATTTGAATTGTACATGTTTCTGAACACTTACAAACCATTCTACTGGTCCCTTCCTGCTCCCCCACAGTATTCATCCCCCATATTTAACCTCCTTTTTCTTTACAAGAAAGCAAGAGTGCTCCTTATTCAAAATGTCTTTCAGTTTATCTTAAGAAGAGAGATTTTAAAGCACAAAACTGAATTTGGCAGAAACAGAACATCATTTTATATTTTATAAAATGGAGACCTGCAAGGAAATTCAATTTGTGGTCAAAAGAGACACAATGTTTCCTTCAAATGCATGGTAGGATAGCTCAAAGTGCCTGTAAAATGTGCTCACTGATGCAAATGCTTAAAACATTATCTACTGCCAGTAGCTGCACCACTGGCAGTAGGTTACAAGTGCAGAAAATTTCTATCTACTATAGCAGAAAACTGACACTTTATACATGCTCATAACTAGGCAGAAAAGCCTAGCAAAAATAATAAAAGCATTTTTAATACATACAATAAAGATCAGGTTTTAGATAAAAAATTCCATATATCATAAAGTCTTATCTCATTGAGTTGGTGTTGATGAATAAAAATATTTTAAAAAATTGTGTTTGCTATAGGTTTTTACTTATCTCTGTAAGAATGCGCCTGAGTTCTATTGGGTTGAAAGCAAAGAAACTTGTTACAGTAGCCATGTAGATGTTATAACTAATATAGTTGTCAGTTTTGAATCCCTCAATCCATTAAATATCTCAGATTGTCTGTAAATGTTTCCATCAAAGCTGTTTATATTAAGTGAAAATTATGTACTTAGTAGGTCATTCTCTCTTTTTACTGTCACACCAGTCTCAAGTGAACATTTCCCATTATCTGCTGACAGACTGGCCCTACAAAAGCTGCAACTAGAAAGTTTCTTTCATGAATCTGTATGAATCACCTAAGTCCTGGTGGCAAAGATACCAGAATCCAGTGGCCTAAGCACAGTTCAATAAGTTTATGGGGAAGCACACAGGCACAGGATGCATTGCTGCTCCAGTGACTGATTCCACCAGTGCTTCTTTCCACATTTCAATCTCATTAAGCACGAACACAGGGCTGAAGGGACTTCTGTAGATCATCAGGTCCAACCACCTTACACAAGCAGGATCACAGAGACAAGGTTTTGCAGGAGCCTTCTCCAGATATCTTTTGAATATCTTTACAGATGGAGATTCTGCAACTTCTCCAGGCAATTCATTCCAATGTTTGGTCATCCTCTCAGAAAAAAATTTATATTCATTTTCTTCATGGGGAATTTCAAGCATTTTAATTTATGCCCACCACCTCTTATCCTACCAGTGGGCACGACTGACAAGAGTCTAGTTTCCTTTTCTTCATTCTTTTCCAGCAGGTACTTAAACACATAAGATTTCTGCTGAGCTTTCTCTTCTCCAGACTGGAAGTCCCAGTTCTCTCAACCTCTCTTCACACAAAAACATGGTCCAAGAGCTTGTTGATCTTGGTCCTTCTACAAACTCAATACAGGAAGTCCACGTATTTCTTTTACTAGGGAGCACAGAAGTGGACATGTTACTTATATGACCTCAGCAATACTGAATACAGAGGAAAAGGATCACCTACCTCAATCTGCAGATAGTTCTCTTCCTGCTACAGCCCAGAATGCTGTTGGCTTTTTTTTTGCTTTTTTTGGGCATTGCTGGCTTGTGATCAACTTACTGTCCTCCAGGACCACAAAATTCCACTCTGCAAAGCCACTTTCCAGCCACTTGGACCCCCAGGATGTGCTGCCAGGACTTGGCAATGCCCTTTTTTGGACACAATGACATTCCTCTATGCTCTATTGTCAATCCTGATCAGATCCATCTGAATGGCAGCAGAACCACTTTATTTACAATACTGTGGAGTAACTCCTCACCATTTTTGTACTGTCTGCAAATCTGCTGAGAGTGCATTCTGTCCCATCACCAGATGATCACAAAAAGGTATCAATGCCTGGGGTGCACACTGAGTAGGGACTTGTCCCCAACTCAACTTTCCGCTATAATGTTATTCTTCAGCTTTTAGCAAAAGAACTTCAGTTTGTTGGCTCAAAATTAATTATTTATATTTTTTCTTGGTTTGACAAATTCTATAAATAATAATACAATTAAATAACTTGTTAGTATGATTTTTCTATTTGAGCATTTGCAATCAAAGACTTTCTGCCGCAACATGGATTTAAAATATATACTATCTAAAGACAGGCTTAGTTACTGTGTCCTCAACCTGTGGCACTAATTTCTAAATAATTTTTTATACTGGGTTACTTTTGTACTATTAACAATACTATGCATATTTTATTACCATTTCCTTTTTGACAGAACTAGGTCTTCACAAACACATACAGATCTGGAAGCAGAGTAAAAGTGTTTGAAAGCAAACATCTCAAAAGTTGGGCAGCATATAAAAGCTAAAACATTACAATTGTTTTTACTATTACAGACCTTGTATTATAGAAGGAAGTTATGTTGGATTTTCTTTCTGATATTAGTACTGCAATAAGAAGCCAAATTTTAAGACCTTCTTCTGAAAGCAAAGCAAATTCTGCTATGAACCATTTTTTCCATTTCAAACTGCTAATAAAGCATGTTGGGAACATGCCTAAAACGTTGACTCTGTAGGCTACAGGACCCTTGCCATGAGACCAAGGAGTCTTACTATTTATAATCCAACACTTCAGTTAATTTCTGCACAGTTATTTCTGCATTTTTAAGAGTATTATCCAGAGGAATAGTTGAAGCTACTGATACCACATTTCTGGTATCAGGATTTTCTGCGTGTAAGTTTGGGTGCTACAACACCATCAAGGTCTATGTTACTGGAGTTTTAACTCCATTAAGTGACCTTCAGACCAAATAGATGTAAAGGTAAGCATAATTTAAAAAACCCAAACCAAACCCAAAATGAAAAAAACCTCTCACTCACTGGTCCTTCAGGTCAGGGATGTGAGGGAGAAATGAAATATCAAGCCAAGAAGCATCCTTTTAAAAATGTATTTTTTTAATCCCCCATGCATTAAGTGCTGTCAGGCAGCTAAGGAAGGACCAGCTCATCTTCTACAATACTAAGCAGAGTTCTGCCATCAAGGATGTATTACTCAAAAGGTCCTTCTTCATCTAGCTCAAGGCATAGAGAAATTCATTTAGTTGAGTCCAATGTATGCAATCAGCAGTGTAAAAGGTGAGAGATACTTTTGGAGCCAAGGCTGCCCAATAGTCATATGGTATAAATTGATTCTTTGCTATTCATAAGTGATTTGATCAATACTGTAGCACACATTTTGCACATGTATCTGGCTGCGTGTCATCCTCTGCCCACTCTAGGTATTTATGTCTGTGTAGGTACTAGAAGGGTTGCAGGACTTAACTAAATGACTTAACATCTCAAAGTGCAGACCATACAGAAGTTTCTGTAAACTAAAAGGAAATAAAATTCTCAGAAACAGCTATTCAAAAAAGCCACAAGGAAATGTTTTTTAAAATGTATCATACTAGATATTTTCTTTGTAGACTATGTTCATCTTCTGTGAAATAAATATTTGCTAACATTATTAAACACCAATTAAAAATATAATGCCACGAAAAGTATTAAAACACACAGAGAGGTGCAAAATATCTATGGAAATTGTGATTAAAATATCTTACAATTTGAGAAGAAAAAATGAATTAACATTTTTTGAAAAAATTGTACATATATGCATAAAATACAAATTAGAGACAGATAAAAACAATAACACTGAAAAGAACATTGTTCATGCATAATAGCTACTGAGATAGTTTTAAGCCTGTTTCTCATTATTTGGAAAGAAACTGCTGAGGCTCTTACACCTAATAATGGACTTACAATATCAATTATGTTTGTATTCTTGGCTGCAACATCCTTTCAGCCTGCCCCTACACTGCACTCTTGTGTGCTACGGTGGTAATGCAGTAGCTCAAGACTTTTTTAATCGTGTGCAGTCTCGTCCACACAGAGATGCACAACGGGAAAGGAGTGACATAGCACTTACAGGCATGAAAGAGAACTCCTTGGCCTTAATTTGCTGCTGCTGGAGGATTCAGTAAGAAAACCAGATTTAACACACTTGGGAGTGTTCTTTTCTGAACTGGCACTGTAGATCAGGACTACTAAATATTTATTTTGCAATTAAAACTGAGAGAAGAGAAAGCAATCAGAAAGCTTTTAATATCATATTACGGTTCAATAATAATTATTCATAGGACAATAATGAAAATACTATTTTGCTTTTCAGTGGAAATAACCTGCTGTAACTCATTATGCAATTCCATTTCTTGGCTGTAACAGGAATCAAGATGCTCAGCTCCTTTATAACAATGTGTTTTTCTCGGATTTAACTACAGCTATTCTTATCCTGCCTATAATGACTGTGACCACATTAGTGTGCTTCTGAACCAAATCTAGTGAACTGTGGCTATGGTGCTCTTCGGTGAAAGGTTGGACTCAATAATCTTGGGGGTCTTTTCCAACCTTAATAATTCTTTGTTTCTAACTGCACCAATAACTTACTGGCCATGCCCTGCATCATGAAGATGTTTTCAATTTTGTAATCACTGTACTTATGTTTTTAAGGCAGCACCAGTAATCTTAAAATAATCTTTAAAAGAATTTAAATAATGTGCTATCTCTACTGCTATTCTAGGAAATCAACATTTAGAAAGCCTGGGCAAGACTGTTCAGCTAGATTTCAGTTATACAGATTTGATGTTTATTTGCATATGTTAGTAAAAACATATATTGAGGAAAAGAGGAAAGGAACTGATAAAGGATCATCTTATACAGCAATAAAATAACAGTAATCAGTAACTATGCCTAACAATGGGAAAACTCTAGCTGCAGTCCTTTCTGCAATGTCACTAATGGTTGCTGTGGAAAAAGCTGTCATTTATCTAAAATCAAAAGCAAGGAGCATCTGAAAACTCACAGCTCAGTGTGTAGCATCTTTAGTGTTAAATTTCTAATGTAAAAATTTATTTACAGGACTGTATTTCGCACCCATAAATCATATTCTCTCAATCCTCTTTTCTGCCTCCCACCCAGCTGCACCTCCACCCACCCTACTTCAAGGCTGTACTGTTTGTGCAAGGTAATATTCATCGCTGCATAGAGTAAAATGATTCTACCTTCTGTTACCCAACAGTGCTTCTTTTTCACTTCATATCATTAATAGTCATAGAGCTATTATTCGTTCTTTGAACTCCTAAAATGAGACATCACTGACAGGTTTATATCCTTAGCAACTGCACATAATATGGAGAACTGTGTTTTGTTCAGCTGTATCATCATATCTTCCTATTTCTGCTTGCAAACAGACTCATTGTTGTTGAAGAATGTGTGTCAACAACAGGCTTCAAGAAGATATTTCGTAACAGTTAATACTTAAGAGTACGTCTTTACCTCCCCAGCAATGTCACTAGTTTGAGTTACTGCAGAATTTCAGCCCACAAGTAGATCTCTCTACCAACTAGTCCCTATTAGCCCCTGGTTCTACTTACGATAAAAATACACATATGCATATATCTCTCTGCTTTTGCCTTAAATAATACTGCCTCTTTATATGTAGATCCATGGCATATATGTTAAATTGCCTAAAATATTTGATCACACATTGGTAATTACTCCTGTAAATATAAATGTTGCTTTTTATTTTGAAACTTAACATTTACTATATTTTACTTTAATTATTTACTCTATCTTTCTCAATTTTACTCCACATGTACAGTAAGGAGTGCATCAAACAGAAGAGGTACGACTGTGTAATTCTTTTAGAAAATGAAATTGTTTCAATAGTCATAATCAAATTTTATATGTACTAAGAAAAAACATGCAGTATATGCAAGAACCTTAAAAAAATAAGATCTCCAACTTTAGATACTTCTGCATTAGCATACTTTTTTGTCATAAAGGAAGAGCTGTTGGAAGACTACCTTTTGTTATACTAAGCATGAAGTGCGTTCAGTGGTCAGCTGGTCTTTCAACATAGACCTGACCTGGACAGACTGTCTATCATATATAATTTATCCCTTTCCTAAGACAGTACCAATGTTCAGAAATGAGGAGAGTCATAAGGTCAGAGAATACTACAGTGGCAGGAATACTTAAAAGCTGACATGTCTGTAAGCAAATTCCTCATTTCATAAGGAAAATATATCTACTGTTCAAATCCCACATTTTATTTCTGGATGCTTTTTGGCCTGTATTGGCAATGGATTTCTTACAGTTCTATGATCCCTTTAGCAACCACGCTTCAAAATCATTACAAGGAATCCAAAAAACCCACAAATTTAATACAACTGCTATCTCCATACTCAAGGGGAAGTTTTGTTCATGCAGTGCTACAATAACATCTTGTTCCATACACAGACCTAGCCTGTATAATCCAAAACAAAACAAAAAAAGCTTTAAAAATAATCTGTGAAAATATTTATTACAAAATAAATATTTTATGGCTCCATTTGGCCCTCTTTTTGTTGTTCTTTTGCCAGAGTGTCACTTCCTTAAACCTTTCCTTAAGAAGGTCAAATCCACTGCATCTTACAGTCATAAATACCTGGTCCCCAAAACAGAGACAGAATGCCTTGAATTCTGAATAAGGGAGGTGAGAACTACAGGGACCACTGTTGTTCCCTCAGACTTCACACAGCCAGAAAAGTCCACTACTCTTTTCCTCAGTGGATATTATCAACTCAGGCAGCACAAGGTGGTTTTCTGCTGGCCTAGGTCTTCCAAAGGAAGGCAGAAATAGGGCAGTGGTGAGGTAGTGTTTCTTGAGGAGCAGAGGGCAGTCAAGGTTCTAAAGCACTAGCAATAATAGCAAAATGAGACTAAAATGTGTGTGGAAGTACTTAACACTTAAACTAGAGTGTTTGTATGCACTTTTTTTTAACGAAGATTAAACAAGAGAGGAAAAAAATAAATAAATACCACTACCAAATTAAATGCCATTTCTATGAAAAAGATATTCTCAGGTATATATGCACCTTGTATACCAAGCTCTTCAAAACAGTGCCTCACCAGTAACTCTCTTAGAAAAAGTAAGGTTTTGGCCTTAAAAGGTAGAAGGTATTCTGTAATACCTCAAGCTGAATTGTATGTTGACCATAGAGATGTGTATATATATCATGCATATATTCACACAGTTGCACACACACACAATTATCAACATTTCCTCTTCTTCCTCCTATTGAAAATGCTACAAAAGTCTGTCTTATTAGTTATCTGTACTGAAGATAGAAAAGGATTGTTTTTATTAGCAAATATTTTATTGTTATAATCAGAGTTATCCATTCCTTCAGTTGTTATTGCCAATGGAGATTATTCTCAGTCTTTCCCCAATGATGCTCTATTTGTCACTATTCTGGGCATTAATCCAAGTCCAAAGATAGGAATGAAAATTATAGGCTCTTCCTACATAGCTTTCCTTTTTAGCAACTTCATGCAGGCTCCACATTAGCAACTTCTAACTTCTCTCAGATTTCTTCCTACATAAGTCATTCTCCAAATGGATCAAAAGTAAAAAAATTTCAGCTCACTGCTATAATGAAAATTATTCCTTAACTTCTTATTGAAAATATGTCTTCTTCCCTTTTTTACAAATTCAAATAAAGTTAATATTGAGTTTTTTGTGGTTGTAGCATTTTCTATATCATATACCACATTAATATCTGAGATAAAATATTAACAGATTTTTCTTCACAGTTGTTCTGTAAAATGGAAAATACTATTTTCATTTCAGCAATAGGGAACTCATGCAAAGATAGTGAATTCCGTGTGCAACACCATAAGATTATGCCAAAATCAGGAATACCTTTCTGAAAACACAATCCTTTTCATTCCTAATTATTTTCAGTGGTTTGGAAAATACTGCTATATATTTATACTGATGTTCCATGATGTTAATTAAATGGAATACTGAATGTAACCTTTTGATTTTTTTATTTGATCTTATTCATCACACTAATCAGTCATGGGTCAGGATTTATTCTGCCAAACGTTAACAAATGAACAAGTGGGAAATGCTAACAATACTAACTGTTAACTAACTAATAAAAAATAGATAGCCAAATTTAATTCACTCCTAGTCTGACTTAATTGAAAGCAAGTCTATTTTGAAGCAGAAGACAGAACTAAGGTGTCACTGATACCATCTGTCATTTATGCTTCGATAAAGAAGAGAGATTTGTAAGGTACATCCACATCCTACTGCTAATAGAAAATCTCTGTATGTGATTATATGGAGTTCCTACACAGCAGTAGAATGATGTTGGACTAAATGTCACTCTATATGTTACACACAGATTACACACAGAATTAACAAAGTTGGAAAAGACCATAGAGATCATCAAGTCCAACCTTTTACCTAACCTATCAACCTACCCAACACCATCCTGTCATCTAAACCATGTCACTTGGAAAGCCATCCAACCTTTCCATGAACACATCCAGGGCCGGTGACTCCACCACCTCCTTGGGAAGCCCATTCCAATGGGAAATCACTCTCTCTATGAAAAAGTTTTTCCTAATATCCAGATTAAACCTCCTCTGACGCAGCCTAAGACTTATTCTGCCACTGTCCTCTCATTCTGCCACTGAGGGCTTGAGAGAAGAGACCGATCCCTGGCTGGCTACAACCTCCCTTAAGGCAGTTGTAGAGAGCAATGAGGTCTCCCCTAAGCCTCCTCTTCTCCAGGCTTAACAACCCCAGCTCCCTCAGTCGTCCCCGATAGGGCTTGTACTTCAGCCCCTTCACCATCCTCGTTGCCCTTCTCTGAACACATTCCAGCAACTCAGCATCTTTTTTAAACTGAGAGGTCCAGAACTAAACACAGTACTCAAGGTGCGGCCTAACCAATGCCAAGTGTAGGGAAGAATAACTTCCCTAGTCCTGCTGGCAACACTATTCCTGACACAGGCCAAGATGGCATTGGCCTTCTTGGACACCTGGGCACACTGCTGGCTCATGTTCAGTCTCCTATCAACCAGTACACCCAAGTCCCTCTCCACTTGGCCATTCTCCAGCCACAACATCCCCAGCCTGTAACTCTGCAGCCAAAGTGTAAAACCCAGCACTTAGATTTATTAAACCTCATATTATTGGGTTCAGCCCATCTATCCAGCCTGTCAAGGTCTCTCTGCAGAGCCCTCCTTCCCTCTAACAGATCAACACTCATTCCAAGTTTGGTGTCATCTGCAAACTTATTAATAATGGATTCCATCCCCTCGTCCAGGTCATCAATAAAGATGTTGAATAAAACCGGCCCCAACACTGAGCCCTGGGGGACCCCATTGGTGACCGGCCTCCAACTGAATGTGACATCGTTCATCACCACTTTCTGAGCTTGGTTATCCAGGCAGTTCTTAACCCAGCGCAGAGTAAACCTACCTAAGCCACAAGCCATCAGTTTCATCAGGAGTTTACTATGGGAGGTGGTATCAAAGGCTTTGCTAAAATCAAGGTGCACTACATCTACAGATTTTCCCTCATTGATCAGACAAGTTACCTGATCATAAAAGGAAATTAGATTGGTCAGGGAAGACCTTTCCCTCTTGAATCCATGTTGACTAGATCTTATTTCCCTATTATCCTGTAGGTGCAGCGTAATTGCCCTTAAGATCATTCGTTACATAATTTTTACCAATTTTTACCATAATGTTTACCAAATCCCTTGGATCATATCAAGCAGACAGTTCAAAAGAGATTTACTGTTTTACTGAACCTCAGTGGGCATATTGACAACACACGGGAGATTTGCTTGACTATTTTTTCTTGCTTCTTGAGACCCTCCCACTTTGCTACAATGATGTAAAAATAAGGAAACCATATTTGCAATGTAGCACTTCAACCTCTCTCTCAAATCAGCAACTCTTGCCAGATACTTCTTGGCTGCATTTCACAATGTAATGTATTCACTTAGGATTAAAATGAGCAATCAGATATGATTACAAAGTGAATGGTGATTGGGAAGCACTTAATAACCTAAGACATTAGGATTGGCAAATCAGAAAATGCTTTTGAAATAAAATCTCAGAGGCCGTGAAGGCAGTGAAAAGAGGAAGTAAATATCAAGGAAGTAATTAGCAAAACAACATTTGATAAGCCTGATTGCCTCCTACTTATTTTTGTCCTTCAATTTTAAAATCATCACTTCCCACAGTCCATTTCTAGTTTTCTCTCTCTTTCTTCCTTCGCCTTGCTAGTCCTTTTGGCTAAATAAAAACTACCTATTTTTCTACTCCTAAAAACACATCAGTCTTTCACTTACTAATGTGCTCCAAACCTGCATTACTGACGAACCTACTACAGAATATACACAAACAAGTCTGTCACATCTACAAATAATAAAATCGCATGAAAGCATAACAAAATAATCCATTACGCCCTACAGGCATGTGGAATTGGTTAGCTCTTATGATATATTCATACAATACCACAGAGCATTTAGGAGCGACACCATGTGGTGGTTTAGCACCACTATATCAACTAGGGGGCACTCTCAGTAGTGATGAGAAGAATGAACAGAATTAACAACAGGAAACAGTTTATTTGTCTGAGACTTAACCAAAGAAAAAGCAAATAGTTTATGGGAGTCCCAGACTTAACACAGAATTAAACCCAACAAAAACCACGCGAAAGGGAAAAAGAAAGAAAGAAAAAAAAAAGAAAGGAATAAGGGAACTGCTTTCAAAGGCCAGGCAGGCTGGCCTAGGAGAAGCAGTGGGAAGGGAAAGCCACTTCCTTTTTCTCTCTCCCTCTCTCTGATGGTAGCCAACTCCCAGCCCTTGAAGTCTCTGAAAAACACGACAGAGTAAAAGGTCCTCCCCCCAACCCAGGATGTTATTTGGGGAAGCTTTCAATGTGCAGTTGTGCTGGCTTGGCTCTGATGCCGATGGGTGTGGGCGGAGTCAAGCCACGAGGCCTGGGAGTCGGAGAAGGGAGCCGTGCTGCTGCTCTCCAGCTTTGCAGGAAGCCAAAGAGAGTGAACTTCCGTTTCTTTGGGCTTTTAAGCTCTCCAAGTCCCACGTGAGTCTCGCGATCCTCTTCCTGGCTTCGCCGCTTCGGATTAGCCAGCGGGCTGGGCTCCATCTCCCCCTTCAAGGTTCCCGACTCCAACAAAATGGTGGTTCCTGCCAAAATCTGTGAGCCAACAGCCTCCCGGCACCATCTTTTGCCAGCCGCGGGATAGCTACCTCCTCCCAGGGCACCCGCCGACCACAGAAACCCACAAAAGGCATGTCCGGGGCCAACCAGGGCCACAGGAGCTGCCCGAGCAGCCATCGCACCCGCACTGCCGCGCAGGGGCTGCCCCCTGGGGGTGGCCCAGACCACCAGGACTCCCCGCCAGGCTTTCCACGGCAGCGTGGGGGCCAGCGTGGCCACCAGAGCACCCCTGCAGCGGTGTGGGGGCCGGCAGAGCCACCGCTGACCGCCAGGCACTGGCCATGGCGGTGGGGTGCTTCTGATGTTACTGCCCCGTGGCCACGGGCACCAGGGCACCGCCGAGAATCGCCCATGGGCAGTAGTCAGCTGGTGCCAGGACCACTCCATGCCGGGAGGAAATTGCAGGCTGCAGCCGCCGCTGCTGAGAAGGCATGCGTGCAACAGCAGCCGCCTGGCGCTGGGCTTCGCTCTGCGAGGGACCCGGCCCTGCTCTGCACACTCCCGGCCATGTGCACTACAGACTCCTGGCCCCGCTCCGTGCACCGGGGCCATGCTGGGGTTAAACTTGCCACGGCATGTCCCGGGGAAAACCAATCCATGTTTCGGTGAGTCGGGGGGTATGTCTTTGGGGGGGTCCGGGAAGCCACAGGGTGGAAGCGAGGGAAGATTATTAAAGGAGAGGGAAAAAAAAACAAAACAAAGAAAACCCAGGGTTTTAAAGGAAACGTGCCCTTCCCCCCCCCAGCTCCCTCCAAGAACCCTGCATCTCCCTCCCCTCCCCTTCTCAAACCCCACACCATTATCTTCTCATTGTCCAAGTTTTCATCATTAATATTCTCTCTGTAAATCATATTTTAAAATAGCAAATTACCAAAACTTAAAGGGAGTTCATAATTTCCAAAAGTACAGCAAAAACATTTTGTCACTTAGTATATCATAAACAAACTACAAGTTTATAGGTTGTAATATATTTACACTGTAAGTATCTTAAATACTTACACAGCATGATTCAAACACCAACTTCCTTGCTCAGATTTGCAACATCTTATCTCACCACTCTGCAAAGAAACAAAGAAAAATTAAAAGAAAAGAAACCAAAAGAAAAAGAAGTGAGTGAAAATGATCCAGACTTGTAACTGGACAGACAGTTGTAAGGAATGCCAAGCTACAAAGATTGTTATAAAAAAGTCAACAAAAGACAGGAGTTTGACTGTCCTCTGACACAATTATAACTTACTGTATATAATTTTTGTCATGTTTTTATGACACTCTATTTCTAGAAAGAAAAACAACCAACAAACAAAAAACTGGAACAGTATCACTTGATTTTATTTTTCATCTCTGATAAATCTTTGTGAGTGTGTCCAAGCGCCCACAACGGACTCTGAGTTCAGACACTGTTTCCAGTGTTTCTTTCCAGACTGTGGTCACTTTGTTTGCAGCCACCTTTTGCCTTAGGGCCTATGAGAGCCAGGAGAGAAGAAAGGCAGCAGGAGCCCCACGGGCAGCGCGGCCCGTACAGACCTTCTGCGCAGAGTCTCACGGTGGGAATCTGCAGCAGAAGCATAGAGGAGTGTGGTAATGCATAATTACAAGGCCCAGTAACAAGCTGTGCTACTTAGTCCTTGCTGGGTGAGGTCCTCACAATACAGCTTAGAAATGGGTATGAGTATATACCTGAGCAGGAATCAGTCTGTTCTGCAATCAGAAGTTAAAATCACTAGCAAAGAACTTCAGGAAAGAATTCACATCATGAATTAGGGATACAAGAGATATGCATATCAAAAGATGAGGAAAAGGGGTCTTTTTATACTCAAATGTCTATTTCTATTGTGTTTTAAACTTGAAGAAAAATGTTGAGTAAATTGACCTTAGTTTTCCCAACAAACCAAGAGCCATATTAGCTTTATATTTAGCTTTAAACATTATGGGGACACCAATATCTACCATGCAGAGAAAAAAAATTCTGACAGTAAGGGCTTAAAGTAACATAAGCATGTATGAAGTGGAACATAGATTGTTACAAACTAAAATTGTAAGATCCAGAATGAAAGTGGGAGGAAAACATAATAGATACTAAAAGCTGAAGCCTCTAAGCCTCTAATGGAGAAGCAGAGTAAACCAGAGCAAAGGTAGCTACATAAATCAGTTCTTATATACCTTCATGAATTAAAATGGCTCTAATATTTTTTCCCAACAACCTCCCCAACCAACTACCAGAATGAAAATTTATCTACTGAATATGAGGCATATTGATATAGTTAGTTTATACCTTTTCAGTAGACCTCGCTAAAAACACTGAAAAAAAATCTTATTGTGGCCTTTGCAAAATCACTGCAAAAGAAATTGTAAGAGTCTTCTCAAGAACCTTCCTTTTCTACAAATCTGGCTGGTTTGTGCAAAACATTGCCTGTTACCATTTACTTCCAGCTCTAGATAAAACTGATAATTTTAGTGTGAAATAGCAAAGTAAAATAGGAGAAAAAAAACTCTAAACTGATTGACTGCCTCACCAGTTCATCTTTGCAGAATGTATTTCATCGATCCCAGTTGTTTCCCAACTCTTTCAAATGGTTCCAAACTTCACGGTAATTTATCAAGTCCTCAGGGATACAGACCATTTCCCTCCTATACCTTCCTCACTGGTACCCCTTACTCAGTTTGTTCTTTGACATTCCTGGCACCAGGCTTGGTAGAAGCTGGCACACTTACTGAGGGATAGGAGGAGAGGGAAAGATTTTTCTCCTACTTTCTCTTCCCCCAGATTTTTTTTGCATTCCTGTAAACAAAATGCAATGGGTTTTCGGCATTTGTTGAAAAGTTCTGTGAAAATTTTCACAATCTGTTCACAGTTGAAAGTACCCTTATTAGAGTGGGTTTTTCCCTCCTTGACAATTTTATATTAAGTTCTATATAAGGACTGTAGAAATAGCAAAATTTTCTATAACCCAACAGCCCTACTAAATGAAGTCTGCTAACTTCTTTGTATTTAAGATAAATATTTTAATAAATCTGTGCCCTCATTCACATATTCAGGATTAAAGTATAGGAGTAAGGAAACCAAGTTTCTTGCAGGCCAGGCAGTATCTTTCATCTGTTTTAGAGTTTATAGATATTGATCTACCCTACACTTGGAGAGGAAATTAGCCAGGTGTTACAATCCCTTAGGAAGATTTACACCTACATCAATATTGTAACTTTGATAACCATAGTACATTGCATCTCAATGTAGGCAACAAGTTGAGACACAGGGCATAAAAATTTCCATACTGTTGTGATGATTTGTAGACAGATCTGTTCTGACTGAGGATGAAAGGTGTTTTTGATGTGGTGAATGGCCACACTTGACCTGCTTTCTCATACCCTTTTGAAATTTTTTCAAGCACCACCAAAGGAGATCGCCAGACCTGCTACAGCAACAATTCAATCAAATCTCAATTTTTATAACTCCCTCCTCACTCAAATTCTAGCTCATACCTAGTAAACAATCAAGTAGATATAACTGACCTCTGAGTTCAGATTCAGTTTTCTTCCCCAATGGGCAGTCAAGCAGGTAAACGTGTGATATCAGTTTCAAGGCTAAGCCTTTAGCTAAGCACAAGCACAGTTACCCGCACTCATATGCTGTCCACTTAATCTGAGTATGAGGCAACCATTTATTCTCCCCTTACTTTCTCAATAACAGTAAATAATCAATAATAGAGCTGCTATGAGTCAAAAGTACACATGGGAAAAAAAGTTCCAAGTTTCAAGAAAGATGAAAGAAACTTCTAGGAAAGCAAATAACCAGTTCTTTTTGGGCTCAAACACTTTCTCTGAAGAGTTAATGGGTGTAACACAGCAAGGCAGTTTCCAATTCAGAGTCATGAGTTCTTAGTGTAGCTCTCCCACACCACTGTGCCTGCCCTCTGGGCTTCACTGTGGCTATTTAGAACCAGAATAATTTTGGGTTTGATTTTCCCAGATACAGGTCCCATTAGTTATTGATTCAGAGACAGAAAAAAATCAGTTGAACATTTCAAATTTGCCATGAGAAAAATTCATATGTGAGGCTTCAAATTCTCTAATTTAGCTGGTTTTATGTGAGATTTAAATAAATAGTATGTCATTTGTCACAATCAGCTAGCAGTGCACAGCCAGTTGCAGTTTGAGATTTTTTTTTCTCACCACATGCTTCTTTTGACCTCACATGTGCAGGAGATGAGACAGAAAATGTTATCACATAAAGCTGCAGGATCCACAATGAGAACCATCAACAAAAGAATATCAACACTTCTTTTGGCAGCTTCAACTTATAGAAGAAGAAATATTGTACTCAGTTGGTTCAGCATTTGTCCACTAACTTCACAAAGACTGCAGGGTCCAATGAAGGCCAAGTTGGAAGGTTTGGGCGTAAACAAACGTTTTCCTCAAACCATAATTCTTTTAAGTAGTTCCTGTAATGCTCTAGATACTCTTTCTGGAGATCACAGGCTTCGTGTTTACTAAGCTCATCAACTTAGCAACACAAGCAGACTGCTTGCAGCTGTCTGGAGGCTGTTCCATTTCCCTGTAGTCCTGACCATCCTTGCAGGGGGACACAGCAGTTGGATGGTTTTCACTCATTGCTCACATACATCATAAAAGTTCATTTCTCAAGAAAATCTTTTTTAAAAGAGGTCCACAATCTCTTACTGGTAGATTATTAAGTATCTTACAGCTAAATAAATTTACTGTCGAAAACATTAGTCCTTTTTTAATATGTTTGCCTCAAAGACACTATTAAAAAAGAAAAGGTTATTGACTTTTTCAGGAAGGACTAATGCCGCTGACATTAAAGTGACATGTGATTATAACAATCATTCCCTACCAAAAAATGCTGATTTTTTTTTCTCTTATTCCTTCATTTAAAGATAGACGTAAAAGGAAATGAAATCCCTCTTTGAAGTCTGTCAATTCACATCACATGGCTTTTCTTTGTCTAAGCCTGTGTTGTGTCTAATCTTAAATGTTTTATCTTGTACGTTTTCAGATGATGGAGGCAACATCCTTGGAGTGAGTACACAAAGAGCTTATAGTACTGAGTTTTGTTTGGTTTTTTTAATGCCTTGTTTGCTTTAATATGTTTAATGCTTGTGAAAGATGACAGTGGTTTTATTGGCATTTAGAAATCTAGTTCTGATGCAGTAACACTGGCAAAACAAAAGTTGCAAGAGTGAAAGCTTCTTCACAAAGCTCTGCCAACACAGCTCTATGGCATCCCAACATTGTTTATTATAGTTGCTACTTGTTTACCAAGTAGAAATGTCAAGTAGGTTTGTATGCAGTTTCCCAGATCATTCCTGGAGTCCTTTTAGGCAGTCATATTTATGTCACATTTCCCATTTTCCAATACCACTACTACCACTGATTGTAAACAAAAATGTAGCAGTCCCTTCCCCAGCCACAAATTAATTTATGAATCCAAGTAAAAACATTTGGTTATGCCAAATCACTATTGCTTATATTTTCCATCACTCTATTAATAATTCAATTTAATGCATATTCTCTGTATGGTCCTCTCTGCGGAAAGTGTTTTGCTGTGGAAAGCTCCCCAGGATACTCTCCAGTGAACAAAAACAACCCCTCTTTAGTTTTTTCTCACAATTCCTGTTCATACTAAATACTAGATTACTTATAATGACTCCTTTTTGCTGATTGTTGCTCCAACTCATTTTAGCCTGCTTTAATATGTTTCCATATTTCATGAAGATTTATGATTCACTCTGTCCCCTTTTTTGGACACAACTTCCTTTATGTCCATCTTTTTGGAAGATACCTTCTGTTATTTGGGGTTTTTATAATTTTCCTACTGTTGTGGGTTCCTTTGTATTGACACCCTTCAGAGCTTGGGCCTCAACTGTTGTACACTATTGTACAAACTGTCCTGCATCAAACTCCCAAAGAACATAATGCAAACAGTGGATTATACAGTTTCAGCACATCCTGTAATTTTATTCAGAATGTACTTCTAGTCTCCTTTCTAAGATCAAAACCAATATTAAACTTTCCGTACAATAACCACATCCCAAAGCAGAGCAAGGAGCACAGAGCAACCCAAGTAATCAAAAACTACTCTCATAGTCCAGGAGAAAGAACCTCTACACAGTCTTCTGGGATGTGCCAATTCCTTTCCACAATTCACTGTTATTATACTGAATTAGAACTGGAAAATTTACAAACACTACTTGGAATCAAGCCAGTATGACTGACACAGGTAAAATTCTAGGACTCTTAAATAAATAGGTGCCACATCTAGGTACCGGTCCCCTCATACTCAGAGCTGCATAGTGGCAGCTTGACCTAATTTGTGTCAGAAGAATACCTGAGAAATGTATCTGGTTAATAACAAGAGAAAGTATTTGCACAAAACAGAAATTATTTTCTAAGGTAACAAACGCACACTTCAAACTGGAATGAAAACAAAATCCCATAGTGCAGAGAGACTATTGCAGACCATGTGGGCTTTGTGAGGAAGTTGCTGCAGTACTAAACCCAGAGAATCTGGTAGCAGACTCTCATGAAAACATACTATACATTTTATTACACTCTGCTTTAAAACAGCTTCATTATGTGTTTTCACATAGAAGTCTATGTACAGTTAAAGAAAGAAAACACTGCTACAAATCACAAGAACTTTCTCTGCATCTTATCCCTCTAAAATTTTCTTTGCTGAGTCATGTCATCTGACTGGTCACACAAGAATACATGTCAGCTTGGAGCTTGTCATGGAGCTGACTAGAGATATTTTTTGAAGGAGTTGAAGCTAATGTGCTTAAGCTTATTGAACAAAAATGTCATGTATGCTCTTCGTGTGCACTTTGTCCTCCATATTAAATCATATGCATCATAGATCTTTAAGGACAAAATTACTGATGCACAGCACATGTGCTCCTTTAACCACCACAATTTGTCCCAGCAAAGTATTATCAAATACAGGAGCTAGTTAAGACTATAGAAAGGAAATTAGCATGCTCTATTTTCTTCTGCTATTAAGTTGCCATTTCTCAATGATTTTTACCTGTAACGATTTAGTCTTGATGAAAATTTTGGTTCCACATTCTACTGATGGTGCCCTCCTGTAACGAGTAAATTCCCAAAGTGGGTTTTTTCACTCTTGTAGGCCCTAAATTTTATGTGCAGCAATACTTCACAAAATTAATGATCGCCTCCAATTTTTTATCAATGTTTACTACTTCCCACAAGTGTTTGTTTAAGATGTGCATTTCTTTTCGTGGCTTGTTCCGTGTTTATAAAACATGTTTCTAATGGAGGCTGCCTGGTCTCAGCTCAAGGTAACGGAGGCATCTACGCTCTCTAAATTTCAGCACTGCCATTTTGCAGCCTTTAATTCGTTTGCCCTCTTCCCACACTTTCACTGGAACCTCAGTGTGTTCTTTATCTCACTCAGCACCCTTAAGAGCAGCTTGCCGTCCCTGAGGAGAATAAACCAGGGCTGCAGCAGCGGGGCCTCGCCGGTTACATCCGTATTAAAAAGCGAATTAGCAGCTGTGCCATTTGAACTAGTTTTCGCTACACATCCCATACAGAAAACTTGCCCCGTCGGGATAAACATGGAACGACCGAACTCTTGAGAGTCACAAACTCCAGGCAGAAGAGCTTACTTTCTGCGAAGTTTCCAAGGCAGGGCCGCCCGGAGGAGGGGCCGCCCTCCGCAGCCCCCGCCCGCGGCCTCGGCGCTGCTCGCGCGCCTGACCGCGCTCCGACAGGGCGCTGGGCGCGCAGGGCTCGGCCGAGCCGGGCAGCCACGCACCTCCCGACACCCGCAGAGGGGCCGCGGGACCCTTCCGAGCCCGCCCGGGGGCGCCGCCCCGCTCGCTGCCTGTGCCGGGCGGCCGAGGGGCGCCCGCGGCGATGGAGCTGCCGCCGGCCGCCGCTCGCCAGGTACCGGGGCTGACAGCGGGGCGTGGGGCTCTCCGAGGCTCAGCGAGCCCGTGGCGCCCGCCCGACTTCCCTCTGCTCTCCGCGCCCCTTGG
>VXBA01002264.1:31752-77368 GCA_013399895.1 Serilophus lunatus
GCGGCGGCTCAGGGTGACCGGCCGCTGAAACGTGCCCGCTCCGCGGGCGAGCTGGCGGCAAGCGAGGGCCTGTTCATCTCTGTTCAGTTGCCCCCGAATTCGTACGAGGGAGAAAAAGTCAAAGGTTCCACGGAGGGGAAAAATCGCGGCCTGAGGGGCTTTATATCCTTGCGAGGCAGGGGAAGGCGGCTGCTCGGCACGGCTGCGGGTCGGTGTCGCGTGCGGACCGGGGCGGGAGCGCCCGCTGCTCTCCCGCATCGCCCGGCGCTGTCGGGCCGGAGCGGGGGGGCCCGGCCGGCCCAGGGCTCGCAGCCGCCCCAGCAGAGAACCCTGCGGGAGGCACACGCTCCCCTCTCCCGCAGTCTCCTGCGTCGCACGGCTCCCCGCACACGTCCCTCCTGCGGGCCAGCTGCGCCCTCGAGAGCGCTGAGCTTCGCACGGGAGCCGTTTCATCGTCGCTGTCACAACTTCTGTTGCCCTTTCTTCTCTTCCTTATCCGTTTAAATGAATGCGTTTTAAGTGGGGAAGGTGCAATGCGTATTGTGTTCGTTTCTTGTAAAAACAAGAGGGAACTGAGTTGTTACAGTTCAGTGCGATTTCACGTGTACAGTGCTATAAGTAGCAGAGGGCATTAAAATTTCAGGAGAGAATGACAGGGATGCTCCTGCTGCTGAAATCAGTAGCGAAATAAAAATGTAGCAGCAGTAAGACTAGATAAGAAACAGCTGAGAGGGGATTTTAGTTATGAAATACATGTGATATGAAGAAGATGGGAAATAGTGTTCGATTTGTATATGGTGAGACAAACATTTTTGCGTCACCAAGTGGAAATACTTAACGGTAGATTCAGAAGAAAGAAAAACACCTGTCCCTTTATATGATGGATAGTGGTGTTCACTGCCACATGACATTGCAGTTGCTAAATATTATACATGGTTTCAAAAAAGGGAAAATTCTAGGAGCAATCCATTAAGGGATGTGATGCACCAAGAACACACCTACTTTGGGAAATCCAGAATACACAAACTGAGGAAAGCTGGGACAGGAAAGTTACCTGCTAACTAGCTGTTTCCCATGTCCTTTTGCTCTTCCCTAGGCATCTTCCATGGTGCCTCTCAGAAATGGGACACCAGGCTATACTGGCCTTTGATCTAAGCCAGTATTACTCTTCTTACATTAGTACTGGGTATGGATAAAGGTTCCAACTAAATATGTAACTCTCCTTGAGACAGCCACTCATGCTTGTCAGCTTATGCCTCTGTCTGCAGAGGACTTGGATTTTTCAGTAATTATTTTTTTTTTTCCAGGAGTATTAGTGACAAGCATCCGAGTTAGTACTACCTGCTATATATGTTAAATAGGCTACTCCACGAAATAGGGGTTTTATTTTCAGACTAAGTACACCATATTTTGCTTTTGTAGAACACAGGCAGGTATTTTCTTCATTAAATGTGTGTTCCTCTTTTGAATGTCACAGCTTCAGTTAAAATGCTATCTTTCTAATGAATAGTTCTAAATGTTCTCTGACAGCAGAATGGTGATCTGGGGGAGGACCACTGCATGCTTGTGAAGAAATACTTTATGAAGATATGAACTTTAATTTTTGAAACTACTGGCTACAAATTGTGCGTTGAACTTTGATTTGTGCCAGACTTTCCCACAGAAACCTTCTGGGACTAACTGATTCTGTAGTGTCATCAACTATTCATAATTAACTAAACTATTGAACGACACAGAAATATTTAAAATACTGGATAAGTCCTTGGATTAGAGTATATGCAGTTATTGGCATGCTTTACTAGTAACTCTTGAAATTAATTACATTTCCCTGATCCAGGAACAATTTTTACTGACCAGTTGTATTAGCCAAAATATTTTCAAAAATACTTGATTCGCATTTATGCCTTTGAAATGTGACTAAAAAGCTCTTTGTTTAGCAGCCTACCTCTGAGTTTATATACATTTCTGCCCTTTCACTTAACATTTTTCAGAGAAGAATTACAGAAGATTATGGGTCAGATTTATACAGCAATTAGATGCCTAATACCCCTTTGATTTCTCACTGAAAAAAAATGGGATTTATTTATCAAAATACCTCTACAAATCTGAGCCTATGACAACTTTTTTCTTTCTTTAATAGACTACATGTACAATCCTTGTTCTCACCTATTTTTCTCATGTATAATGTTTTCATTATCTTCCTGAAATAGGTAGAAACAGATGACCAAATAGCCCTCCTTAGTAAGCCCAGGAATAAAGGAGGAAACAGTGATCTAGCATCCGCTGGATTTAACATTATCAATTCAATCATAGGATCAGGTGTTATAGGTAAGTCTACTTTTCTTCACTCTCCTGTTTTCTGCCTTGTTTATTCATGCATGACTATCCAGCTTGGAGGGTAACAGTGTCATCTTGCTTTCTGCTGCTGTTTCCAAGGATTTTTCTCTATATTTATTTGCTCACTGTGCAAAAATGCAGAGGTGTCAGCTGAGATCACAACTCAGTGATAAGTACCCCTGTCTCTTGGCCATAATGATCAGAGAGTTTGGAAAGATGCTTCACACCCAGCGATGCTTTATCCACTGAAAATTATCTTTTTGAGGATGTTAAGCATGCTGGTCCAATTTGGGAGATTATACCATTTTTTAAAAATCTGTGTCTTTCTTTACTTTGATTGTTTTCACAGTTATTTGGAAAGATTCTTCTATAAATCTCTCATTTTCTTCTTTGCAGGATTGCCATATTCAATGAAGGAAGCTGGTTTTCCTTTAGGTGTACTGCTTTTATTTGTGGTTGCCTACATCACAGGTACTCTAAAGGCAGTTTCTGTTTAAAGGGAAAATTAGTCTTGCAACATTTTGGTTGATATTGAGTTTAATGATACCTTAATTAAATATATCTAGGACAATAAAAATGACTAATTTTTTCTTTAGCTCACTAATCCCTTGAGAAGATTAGTAAAAGTAGAGAATTACACTGTACAACATTTAAAACTGTTTTTCGGGTGCATTTATTTTTGTAAAGCCTAGTTTGTTAGACTAGTAAAGGTGACATTTGAGAGAATGTTCTTATTTAATTCTGTGTTCTGTGTTATTTGTGCCTCATAATGACCTGGTTTAGTCCTGGTTTTTACCCTAATTAAGAGACTGATCCTTGAGTGGCTTGTACATAATTTTTTAAAAATATACCACAGAATGAAAACCTTTGGTTTTACTAGAATTTTGAATATTTTCTTTCCAATATGAACCTCTGACTCCTGGGTTTGGTTGATTGAAATATTTTGTGAGACTTCTCATCCCTACTTTTACCAGTGCTACTGTTTTCCTTTTTACAGACTTCTTTTTGAAGGAGTGAAAGAAGGTGGGAAATAATCAACCACAAGTTGGTTCATATTGTCTGTAACAGTACTTTATATTTTAACAGATTATTCCATTATATTGCTGATCAAAGGAGGAAACCTGTCCAGTACTAAAACCTATCAAGAGCTGGTCAGAAAAACATATGGTCTTGCAGGTTATATAATTCTTTCAACTCTTCAGTTTTTATATCCATTTATTGGTAAGATCACATAAAATATAAACGTCTAAGTTTTATAAGTAACAAGCTTTTTCACATCACCTCGTTGTTTCACTGGCTAAATATTAGGAACTGTGTAAAGTATATGCCTCTTTGCTTTTAAAAAAAAAATTACATTTACTCAGTGTGTTCTGAAGAATGACCAAGGAAGAGTTCAATGAATTGGAGGACCAGAATAATATAAATGAACTGGAGTGTAATAGCAGAGAAATTCATGATCACACATGTAAAAGTTAATGACAAAAGGAGCTAGGAAAAACAGCAAAGGAGATTCTATTCCGTTTAGTGTAGAATTAGATCAGAATGAAACATGAATGTTAAGCCCACAGCACTCATGAGACAGGAATGGAAGACCATATCTGATATGTTAATCTATTTTCTCCTCCTTTCTTCTGGTTTAAAGATTTTACTAGCTTTTTGCATGAGCTAGAAAGTCTCTTGCATTTCATTTCAGGACTAATTATTAGACTAACAGAGAAACTTTAATAAACAGAAACAAGATTTTGAAAATAAACTGACAACTGTTTGAAACAAATCGTTTTAAAAAGCCTTTTTTATCTTCTGAAGTAAATTATATGGCAAGTCAGCACAATGGCTTTACTTATCAGACTTGATTATTGCCTAGGGTTGTTTTTCTTAACAATGAAAAGAAAAGAAAGTGTTAAATAATTATTTTTTTTAAAATTTTGTTTTAAACCTGTAACTTAAAAATTGTTGTTGCTAGCCAAGATTCGTATAAGGTGGATAGTAGGGTATGATCCTAAAGTCTACAAAATGTATGTGTTCAGTGTTTATCAAATATTTTTGATATTTGTGCTAACAAAAGAATTATTTTTTTTAAGCTATGATCAGTTACAACATAATAACAGGAGACACTTTAACTAAAGTTTTTGAAAGAATTCCTGGAGGTAAGAGGCATTTAAACAATTCAAAGGGAGGGTTATGGATTGGATTGGAGTGTAGCATAAGTACTTAGGGACTACCTGTTTCTTTGCTTCTAGATTGCTCTTAAATACAGTTCAAGTTAAGAACGTGAAGCGTATTTCTATGAGAGGCTTTTTTGGGAAGGGGGTGTTTGTTTTTATTCATTTGGTTGGTTTTCATTTGGGTTTTTTGTTTGTGTGTTTTTTCAATACCTCTTTCCCAAATAAAAACAATGAATCCTAGTCTTGGCTATTAGTGGACTTGGTATCAGCAAAGAGACCACCTGCTTCAGTGATATATTAAGCCAATAGGAATGAGTCTTCCACGGTTGTGTATTTACAAGTTCAAAATTTTTTGTCGTATTTTTTAGGTACTTCCTATAATGGTCATTTGAATACTGAAAATGCACTTCGTCTAGTGAATTGTTCAGGACAAGTTGCAAATAGTATTATAAATGTAATACTTACTTAAGCATATCTGTAGTAGTTGATCATGAATTGTGTATGTAACTTTCAGTTGTCAGATATTCACTGCAAAAACCAGATGTGGCAATTTGCACTTTTTCACTCATGCCCTTGATTCCCTTCCTGTGCTTTAAGTTTTCATGGCAGAATCAGTGCAGCAGTTTGTGGGCATGTTTGCCATCTACTTTAGCAGAAAGCTACCTAAATTAAAACATTCTTCACTGGGAAATTAAACTAAAAATGAACATGTCTGCAATGAAGTGGAAATTAGTGTTTATATTAGCTATTTGATTTCCGCAGGAGGACTATAGTTTTCAGCATGTGAAGCCTGCAAGGTGTAGATGTACTTTTAACTGTCACACTCTGTTCTGTGAACACCTGATCAAATTGATAGTGACAGCAAATATCTAATAATTTATATATATAATATGACTCCTGTAATAGGAGGAACCCCTGACATGGCAAATCTTTTTACCTGTGTGGTGGGGTACCTACCAGGAAAGAGGTGGGATAACATTACAGTCTCCCAAAGAAATGAGGGAACAGAACACAGATTCTACCGTGTAAATTGCCGTCACTTTCCAGCCATAATTATTCAGCAAGTGTTCATTCGAGCCTATGATTTATGGTAGCCTGGCTGAAACTGAGGTATGTTTTATTTGAGTAGTTATTGGCTTGAAAAAAAACACCAGTTATACAAATAAATCCCACTCACTGCATGGACTATTATAACATTATCGTTGCCTTCACATGGGAGTCTGTTTCGCAAGAGGAAGCCAGCTGATGGCAAGAAAGAAGGTGTTCAAAGGAAACCTCTTAATTAACTTATTTTAGGTCAATTCTTAAAGAACAATCCTATCTTCAACAGCACAGTAACTGGTGTCAACCCACAGTGTCAAAAAATCCTCAAGAGTAAATGGCAGAAGGAAGTAGTAGAATATTTTACCTGCAGTCTCCCAGTGTTGACCCAGGCATGATGAAACACATTAATACTAATCTATATGAAGGAATACCAGACTTGCCAGTTTTGGTTTAATATATCCCATAAGTTATGCATTTGGTTTGAATTTGCAGAATTCTGGTGATCGTGCACATGCTGTGCATGGCTTCCTAAAGGTTAGTTAATACCTGGTTTTCAGTGTTACTTAGCTTGAGTAAAGGGAATAAAAGTTTGATTACCAACAGTTTGTTACTCCTAAACTTTCAAATGTAAGTAATCTGTTTCTCATGTCAGTCTCTTAAAAGAAATAAATTATTTTCTTTTTTTGCTTTAGTAGGGCTGGATAACGTGCTTACTGACCGTCACGTCATAATTCTTCTTACCACCATCATCTTTACCTTACCTATATCTTTATATCAAGACATAGCAAAACTGGGAAAGGTAAATCTTAACAGCAGTTGACTTTTGGTTTATTTTTTGTATGCCATTAGAGAATAAGTACCAGCCATAACTTAACGTAAATAATTAACAAATGCATTATGCTGCTAAAAGAACAACCTTTCAGCAGCTTACTGACTGAAGTAATGTTTTTACCTTTACAGATATCTTTTATTTCTCTGATTTTAACCATTGTCATCCTGGTAATTGTGATAGTGAGAACAGTAACCTTCAGTCCACAAGTGTGAGTATTCTTACACTTGCCACAGAGTGTATTTTTCATTATGTAATCTGTTATTTCACTCTTACATGTATCTGCATAATTCTGGAGCATGCCTATTTTGAGACAGACGGATAATTGAAAAATCTATTAACGGTAACACAAAATGAACAGCTAAACATACATTACCTTTTTTTTTTCCTTCTATTGCATGTAAGCAATTTAGAAAAAGTCTCAAGAACCCTACAGATTAATTAGAATCTTCAGATGATATGACTAACAGCAGGTGTGTCCTGAATGGGCATGTGAGATTGTCTGTCATTTGAGATTTTTTTTTGCTTCATCCATTTTTCAGATGGCCTGTGTTTACAGTCTGAAAATAGCTAGTATTTTAGGAATATTTATTTTCTGTCAATAATTTCATAATAAAAATTGAATACAAATAATGAAAATTTTAAAAAGAGAGCACTATGCTAAAAACTTTATTCTGTCATTTGAGAAAACAACAATATAAACATTCAAAATTTTCCAGCACTCATACTCTGAAAGTAGTGTTTAACTCTGGACATGGGAGTGTTCTAGACAATAAATATGTGTTGGGACTATAAATTTGCAATTGTGTTGCAAGAAAGTGTTATGAATCTATTCTTCTTTAGTGGCCTAGAAGAGCTGGCTTTTTCTTCATCTTTTAAATATGAAGTTATATTAATTAAAGATGACAAATTTTAACTCTAAATGTGCTATTTTATTTATTGGAACAGGTTTAGATGGTATGTGTTGTGTTAGTGTAAGAAGCGGATTCTTCCACCAGGATTGTTTCAGCAGCGTTATGCGTAATTGTTCATTTGTTTTACGGCTGTGATAACGTGGGTTAATTGCAGGGTATTCAGGTTTAATGCTAGGAAGATGCCTAGAATAACACTTTCTAAAGATGTACCTGAGGATGTTGTCTATCATCCACAAAATGACTCACTCAGAACAGTGTGGGACTTCCCTCTCCACCATCTTTCTGAGGCAGAAGGGTTTTCACACTGTGTGTTAAAGGGGTATTTGGAAGGTTAATCTCAAAATCCCCTGTCAAAAAAGGAAGAAGCTATATATGATGATTACTGATTACCTTGTTACTATGGTAATGTTTCTTCTGTAGAGTTCTGATGCACTGAACAAGACGGAATGCATGGTTTTATTTTTTCTTACAAATAAGTAATGTTGAGGTTTAGGTGATTCCTGAAGTTTTATTTTTTAATTCTTTAGAGATTTCCATTTTTGCCTTTATACTTCTTGTTTTCAAAGATGCATCTAGCAAGTTGATAAACTGTTAATAAGATTTTTTTTCTGTGCAAACACTTTGTTAATACCTACTTCTATTATTTTTACTGTTTCTATTTTCCAGTTAGTTACATATATGTACTCTAATTATTAAAATTAACCTTATTTAATATTTTGTTAGCAGTATGCTGATATGCCATCTCTCTTGTTATGAAAACACAGTCCTTTTATCTGTTAGATAGGAAAACAATTTGTACAATCCTAGATAAAGGCTTGATGGTGCCAAGAATATTTAATCCCTAGAGTTGTTATATGGTTGAACTGATTATGTGCCCGCCGTTAATGGCAGGTGATTTGTTCTTGGTAGTTCCATGGTTTCCCATTCCAGTTCTTAACTATTCTCTGCTTATGAATTTTTTCTACATTTGTATTGTATGTTTCTTATTGTTATGTTTCATGTTGGTTGCTTCTTGGCCTAACCACAGTGGATATGGAGAGCAAACTCTTCATTCTTTTTTGAATATTTGAAAGCTGGAAAAAGCTGTAACTTGTCCCTCTTTGAGGATCCTTTCTAGACACTAAACGAACACAATTTCTTTAGTGTGTCTCTGCTTGTCCCTGTGCCTCTGATCATGCTCAATGGCTGCCTTAAGTTTTCTGCAAATTAAAGTGAGATTGTGGTGCCCCACCTGCCTGTGATACTTCATCTGAGAAGCAGAAAAGAAGGATTGATGTATCCTAAATGCAAAGTGTCTTAAGGTCCCTTTCTGCTCTATCCTTTGGGGACTGCCACACTTCTGTTCATGTAACTTGGTTTGGTGTTTGCCTTTTGGAAATTAGCGTGACATTGTGGATGTGCCTTGAGTTTTTGCAGTCTAGTAGAAGTACCAAGTCCTGCTCTGAACTGTGAGCTGGTGAAGTTCCCTTTCTTTTATTCTATTCTCATGAAATTTGGGATTTCTTTTGCAAAGAATGTCATGATGTCAGTGGCTACATAATACATAAGTCTCTAGGAAAAACTTCAAGAAGATCTGCTACACATAAAGAGGATGTGAGAATTAGTCAATTGGCAGCTGATCATAGGGGTGAAACACCAAGTGCTCAGGTAAAAAACTTGAAAGTAGTTTCTTTCCTTCATATAAGAAAATTCAGTAGTAAGTAAACTTTAATGAAATTAAAAACTTTGATGAAATTAAAAAATAAAACTAAGCTACCATATGTTTACAGAACTGCTAAGTAATTCATTAAAGAAAAAAGAAGAATTAAAGCATCTGTACCTAAGTGGGGCTGACATAATAGCTTTGTCTTGTCTGTGTTCTTTGACAAGATGACTTTGATTAATATAAAATCCAAGGCTGATGTGAGATGTACTTGTCTACTTTCTGTTATAGGGATTAGAGTTAAATTCAGCATCTTTAAGCTTATAAAGAACTAAAAAGTTATTTTACCTTAAAATAGAATTAAATTGAAATTTTACAGTTAATTTAAATTCTTGATTTAAACCTGAATCAATCTGTGAAGCGTTCCTGGATTATATTGTTAACTACTGGTTTGCACCTAAACTTTGTGGTTTGTCTCTGATCTTCAATTCAGAACAATGCAAGTTTTCTGCTCATTCCAACATGTAGCTCCCCTATCAAAAAATTTACTTTGTTTCTCTGTAGAAATTAACTTTTCTTTTTTTTTTCTATCAGTGTTTCATACCCACAATCTGGGTTGAAATCAGGGATATATGTTTTCCTTGCCTTTCTTTGGCTTCTCATGCACTCTGCTGTTATATTCCATTTGGTAGCAAAATTATATTTTTATTCTACATGAATGGCAGAAAAGATTTTTGCATAGCATGGATCCTAAAATGGGGAATATTACGCTGTAAGTGTTTTACAAGAAGTAGATGACAGGCTGTTTTAGACTGCCAGACAAATTTGTCCAGCTGTTACTCATGATGGGGATGTGAAATTCCTTTTACCTTGCTAGGATGTCTTAACCTTTGCCTGGTTCATTTGTACTTTTTATTTCTGTCCTTATATATATAAACACGAATATTTTCAAAACCTTATAAATTCACTAACATGCTTATTATGCTATACTTTCACTTAGCTGAAGACTGAGTAGAGTCTTATTTTCTTAACCTGCAGGCTTTCTTCGTCACCAGGCCTCGATACCTTCAGTCTGTCTTGATGTTGTCTTAGTTTCAGCTGAGACTTCTTCCTGTCTGGGAACTCTCTTGGTTTGTCTTTTTCCTTAATCTTTTTTGTTATTTTTGTTTCAAGAATCAGTTATATTACATCTCGGGTTTTACTTTGTGTTGCAGCTTCTACTATATATGATAGACAGTACAGCTGTCAACAAGCACATTTAGCATCAAAAATGTATTTCTTCTCTTACCTTTCTTTGTTTCATCTAACTAATACTCCTTCTCTGGCATGAAAAAACCCCTTTCAGTTCATGCAGGGATAGCCTGTGTTTTTATACACTGAGTATAAAACCAGCAGAGAGCTGGTTTTGTCATTCATGGATTTTTGCAGCTACTGCTTTTCTTGTATAAGCAGCAGTTAAAATCTTCCCCTAACAACTGCTAACGAGAATGTAGGTCAAACTGGTCAGAACAAAGGTCCTTCTCAAAAAAAAAAAAAAAAAAGTTTGTGTCGAACAGTGGCAGCAGCATTAAAAAAGCACAACAGGTTGCAATGTTACCCTGTATTCTTGTGATCTGCTCTTTCAGTGTATGTATGCATCTGGCTACATAGACACATATATCAATCTGTGTATATTTATCTTGACACTTGATGTTTCCATTACATGCCCTTTGCCTTGTGAGTAGTTTTAAGTGATTGTTCACTTTGTGGCTCTTCCATAACTAATGCCTACTGTTCCCTGACACAGTTTTCTCTTTTTGACTATGAAGTTTTATTTTATGTAGAACTTTGATATCACCTGCACCCTTTTCCAAGAGCTTTGCGGAGGTCTGTATGTGCTGCAGACTGAACTTAGGGATAATTTCTTCTTGATGTGGTCACAATTCTGCAGCTGTTGACTCTCAGAAATGAAATTTCTTACTGTGTGCTTTCACTGTGTGACATCTTTCCATTCCCATGGTATGAAAAGCACACGCCAGCAGTTTATGAGTTACTGTAGAAAATAGTTACATCTGTACGGACATGTGTCGTAGGACATGACAAGCTGCTGGTAGTGAGGATCTGAAATTCTTCCTCAGTTCTGCAGCTAGAATGGAAGGAATTTATCTTCTTAGGCTGCTAAATAAGCAGGATTTCATTCTTTTGGACTTTTTCCCCCAAATAATACTCCTAATCTGATTTGCCATTCATCCTTAAAGAAAAGCTATATTTTGGTCTGTTGCATATTGCTAGTGCATAAGCTAACACTGTGCAGGGGGAAAACTAGCTCTTGTGATTTTTATTTAAAAAGTGGATTATTTAATAATTTTTATTTAATAAAGTGGATTATTTATCCACTTTATTAAAAATGCTTCAAATTAAATTCCTGTGCTCTCTGCATTCCTTTTTTATTTTTTTAAATCTGTATTTGTAGGAGCTCATAGTGTAGCTATAATGTTGCACAGGATGTACCATTTTCACAGATACTGCATGTGTTTCAGACAAAAGCATTCTTTATTTCTGTTCATTTAAAAACATTTTTATTTTTAAAGAATTAGATGAGCCAAGTGCTAATTATTAATAGAAAAGGGCCAAAGAAACTTGATAAGTTGTGCTGTGAAAGGATAATATAAAACAAATGTTCCTTCTGTATGTTTATTATCAAAGCTGACCTCTAGTGGTTACCGAATGGAACAGTTGTAGTGTTACCTTTCTTGATGCTGTTTTTATTTTGACATATTATTGATATTTTATCCAATCAATTTTGAACATTTTACTGCAAAATAACACATTCAAAATTATAAATATTAATTGACTACAGACATCTCTAGTGATAGTTGCCACTGATTTCAAATCACTACAGCAGCTATAGGTGCTCCAAGTCTGAACTGAGTGTGTATTAGATACTATAAATCTGGAGGGGGGTTAATATGAAAAGGGAAGATTGACTATCTGAGCTCTAAAGAAATAGTAAGATAACAGTTCTGAAAGAGGAAACAGCAACTTTTTTTTTCTTTCTCATTTTAGGACCTTTAGGTAAAATTTAAACGTTTGAAAGCAATGAAACCTGGCATAGCATATGCCACTATAGCTGTCAAAACCAGCTAGTTGTCACCAGAGAGAGGGAGAGACAAAGCTGTCATTGTTACCTTCACAGAACTGGCCTAAGTGCCATACTGCTTTCTAGGGCAGTAGGAAAAGAGCAGCTAAGCCTCAAGTGGCAGTAGCTTTCCCTCTGAATACAAGCAGAACAATCAAAGTTAGCAGCAGCCAGCTTTTTAAGAGCAAGCTTCTCTGGATTGTTTGTTTCTTTGTCTGTGCTTTATTATCACAAATACAGTGTTTAACTGGCTTGTGAATTTCATTTGATTTTCTTAGGAAATTGGGATATTAGGTTATTTTGTGTCTTTCCTGTTTCTTCATTTTGGTTCTTTATTCAGAGATGAAGTTTATGCAGTAAAGGTTTTTAAACAGGTTTTGATGGTTTCCTGTGATCCTCCTCTAAGAATTACAATTACCACAGGTCCAAAACTGCAGGCAGATCTTAAGGAAAGAGATGTGGAGAATATTGTATTGTTGCCTGATTATTGTAAAAGTCTCCATGTACTTTCTTTTGTCTTTTTGGGAAGTAGCAGAATCTGTTTACTATAAGGAATAGTTGGAACTGGTGTAAAGGTAAACCACCTAATTTGGTTTGTAGCCTATTTTTAGCCTGTTGCTATTTTTTGGTAGAAGATGACTTTAAGAGTTTATTTACGAAACTGAAGCAGGCTGACATTTTTTTCTGTAAAAGCTGGTTACAGAAATACTTGAGTCAAAACAAGGGAGGTGACAAAGGTATCTTCTTGGTTTCAACTTGCTGATGAACACTGGGGCCTACTTCACAGAGATCTGACTGGCAACAGTTCTGTATTATAGCATACTATTTTAAGTTAGTTTTAATAACTGATAATTGAAAAAAAAAAAAATCTATTAAAATGAATGGTTTTTTTAGACCCAAATCAGAAAATGCATGGATATTTGCAAAATCAAATGCAGTGCAAGCCATGGGGGTGATGTCATTTGGTAAGTGATTTTTTTCCTTTTTTTTTTATATATATATTCAGATCAACTGTGAGAAATCATTTAATATTTTGGATCAAGAAATTGAATTTTTTATGCTTGAGGGCTTTTTATATTCATGTTAAGCTGGTGTGAAAAAATTAAATTGACTGAGTCATCTATATGAATTTCATTGTTACGGTGCAAGACATTATCTTCATCCATTGCCCACCTGACTATTGCCACTGTAGCAGAGATAGTGGTGGCACATAAATCCAGCTCAACTGTGCACATTATCTTGAAACACCTGCATCAATGGGGCTAGTCTAACTGATAAACTGTGGAGCCTGGGATTGTTCTGCATTCCTTTGGACAACCTCTAACAGAAAAGTCCTCATTCTGTTCCTGCCTGCAGGATCTGGTATATTATTTCTTTGTAACTTTGTGATAATCTGAGGCCTCCCAATGCTTGCTGCTTCCTAAAATGGATGCCATGGGAAGTCTGAAAGTAGCAAATGGCTCTGTGAATAAAAAAAAAAAAAATCTCAAATCTGCTGTTGGGTTCTTAAGCAAAAGAAGAGCAGGAAGAGACAGGACGGAGGTGTGGAGGGTGGAAAATGGTGTGGCATTTAATGGTAATGTAATCAGAATCAGGATGAATATAAACCTTCATCAAATCAACTAAGCAAGTAAAAGTTAAAGCCATTTATCTTTGCCACTCATTGCAGGATTAATGTTTTGTATTTAATAATGAGTGGATTCAAACAGTGCTGTGTCTCTCTATGCATTTATGCATGAATTCATACATCTGCTTTAACTGTCATGTGTGTTTCAGCATTCATCTGCAACCATAACAGCTTTTTAATATATGGGTCTCTGGAAGAACCCACATTAAAGAACTGGTCTCGAGTCACACATGTGTCTGTCTCACTCGCTCTTGTAATCAGTGTAGTGTTTGCTGCATGTGGATACATGACTTTTACAGAATACACAGAAGGTAAACTGCTTGATCCCTCAATTTTGGTGCTTGCTATAATCCTTACAGTTTTGCCTTTGTCAGATTTTTGCTGCAAATATCTTAGTGACCGTAAATTGCAGTATATTTGGACAGAAATAGGGCACTCCTTGTCGTTACCAAACAACCAAAATGGGATACAAAAATGTCAGCTACGTGTTACTAGGTCTCTGGTTCCCAAGTGTAGAAGCTTCATTGGTGAAAATCCTCAATGAATACTTTTATAACCAAAAGACTTCTGAGTACTAAGCCTCTATGATTTAGCCATGTGGAACAAAAATTGCCTTGATTTTTTTACAGGGTGTCTGTTACATCTTTTCTGTACATTTTCTTATATTTTTTCCTGCCTGTGCTAATACAGCATCTTAACTTTGACTTGGACATACTTCCTAACTTTACAACAGAGGTTGTGCTGTATCTAATCCTACTGTCCCTCTATGGGTAAATGAATATACAGAAATGTATAAATAGGTATACTGAAAAATGTATAAATATATATAATCAATGTTGCATCATAGTATCTAACGTCATTTTGTCAAAGTAAAGGAGGTGTGTTCAGAAGAACAGGCATTCATTTGTTCAGTGCATTACCTTCTCCAGGAAAAATAAACATTTCAGATTTTCTGTTACTTTTTCCATTTCTGATGAGCAGTAGCATGTAGTTGAAAACAGAGGAATCGTATGATGGGAGTTACTGTTTGTTGTTTTTTCCCTGCCTCCAGTGCTTACTCTGGCAGATTAAGTTACTGTCCTACATGTACTGTAGCTAGACTAAGTGCAGACTCGCTGAGACATTTCAAGTATACAAAGCTCTGACTGCATCTGTCCCTAAGCACATGACTCATGTAAGCAGGTTCCATCTTACCTTCTGTCTCCCCAACACCTTTTGTCTGTTTTCTGTTTAGTACACCTCATTGCTTCTTCAGTGCCATTGTGGCCTTAAAAGTAGTAAGTCATGAGACAGTATCACAATTGAATAGGAAAGACCTGTCTTGCCCTCTCTCTTGTGCCTCAGAGATCATTACTACAGATTTTTTTGTGGTAAAAGTTAAGCAAGATGATGATTTGAATCTTTAGCAATGCTTTTTTTGTTAGATATAAGAAGATTTGCTAGGTAATAAATCTGTATGCTGATAATGGGCTTTTGGGGTCAGAATATTTGAAATTCTTCACTGCAGCTTACCAGCTCTGATTAGATACTGTCAGGTATATGCAGGGCTCCAGAGATCACTCTCTGGTCTTCCTTGTGTAATTGTTGTTCCAGGAGTTACATTTTTAGAAGAAACGTATCTTACACATAAGCTTTCTTTCTGAATCTGTCATGTATTTATTTAAAGAAACACCAGCATCTCATACAGAATCTGTGTTAAGGAGAAGATAACAGATGACAACTTTGATATATATAATTTAAAATATTTTTTAAAGATAAATGCTACTTGAGGGATAAACGCTGCTGCTAGCAGGGTAAGCTGAAAGTTTCTCCAGGATATAACTTGTGGCTATAGCTGTTTCTTGATATGTGTCAGGAGAGACAATTAGACATTCTCAATTACTCCAGTAATTTCAGTAGCCTGCACTTCAATTTGAAAATAGGCAAATGATGTGAATTTCAAGCTCATTATGTTTTGCTATTCTTCAGGAGATATATTTGAAAACTACTGTAGAGATGACAACCTCGCTACTTTTGGAAGGTTTTGTTATGGAGTTACTGTGATTCTGACCTTCCCTCTTGAATGTTTTGTGACAAGGGAGGTAAGAATTTATTACATTTTCCCTTTAACAGTGTTGTTACATATTAATAATATTCTCACATTATTAATACATGTTGTAGTGGAAGTCTATGATTGATCTGTAATAAATATCAGCATATTTTATTCTGCTACATGCAATGAGTAAGGACTAGTTATACTGTTTAGACACTGGCCATATAATGTTGTACTACATTTATTATAATTTTACTCAGCATTATATTACTAATTGCTTAATAATATCAGGACTGCTTAAAATTCCAAGTTTAATATAAATGTCACTGTTGTTACTATATTGAGAATAGCCAAAAATAATATACTTTACATAGCTAATGGTTTTTCTTTTAAGAAGCACCTTCATCTAGGAAATCCATCTGTTCAATAAATAATTGTAGGTGGCTTTTATTCTGTAGTGGGCAAATGAGAAGAAAGTAAGTATCCTCTAAATCATGCAGGTATAACTAAGTCAGTCTTGCAAGTGTTCTCCAAGCGTTTAGTAATGCTTGTTGTGAGTTATTTCTGGAAGCAGATGGAGATGTTTTCATGAAGCAAGATAAGAAAAATTCAGTCAGTGTGTTCTCATGAATCCTTTCCATTTCCTAAGGTTAGAAGATTTGGAATAATCTGATAACATAAGGAGCAAAATCAAGGTTTAAAATTGCGGTTCTGTTTCAGGTGATTGCCAACGTATTTTTCCATGGGAACCTCTCAACTGTTTTCCATATTATTGTGACAGTAGTTATCATTGCTGTGGCGACTGGTGTATCATTAGTGTATGATTGCCTTGGAATAGTTTTAGAGCTAAATGTAAGTGAACCTTTATACTATTTTATTTAATAAATCACTTTCTAATAAAACAATGCTGTAAAATCCACAGCTCTACTGAAAATCTTACATAATTTGACTATTTACTACATAATAGTCTGTAATAATGTTAGTAGGAAAAAAGTTCATTGCTTCAAAATCAGGTAACTAAAGAAGAAAAGAAGTTCAGGAAGTAAAGTTTATATGGTGGGGGAGGGGGTTTAGAACAGTTTTAGACATAAGGCAAGTGGCTCTGACTTAACAAGTATATTGAAACTGCAGCAAAAATCACTAAAATCCAAACTATGTAGTAATACTGAATCTAGCATTTCTTTCTCTAGTCCCTGCTGATGAAGTTGGCAAATTATTAAATACTGGGGCAGATCCTAGTGACTGCCTTGTGCCAAGGAGGCAGAAAACAGAGGGAGGTAGAAAGAAGGAACCAGTAGCAGTGAGATGAGAGATAGTAAGTGGAATTTTTCCCTGCTTTGGACTTAACGGGGAGGAAAACCGAGTAATTTTAGAACCTGAATGTGTGACTGTTCTAAGGGAACTGCTTTGTTTGCCAGTAAACATTCCTGTGTCTGATATCACCTCATAGCAGAGATGGAGCTTACCAGGCAGGCCACAAAAGGCACTTGCTTCCTTCAACCAGTTTTAATACATTTATGTAACTTTGGTTGGTTGACTGGAAGAGATATGTAGTCCACTTGAGACCTAGACTACTAGTCAGCAAAGTGGGCTTATCTGATGAAGTCAGGGTGTGGGGTTGGCACAGAGTGTGCATTTAATCAAAGGAAATGTTAAATTAAAAAAAAATCCAATCTATGTTCATTATAAACATTGTCTTAACAATTTACCTTTTTATGTCATCTACCTTTTGTATTTCCACATCTTTTTTGTGTATTAAAATTAGAATGTGGAGAAAAGTTAGGGCAGCCATTGCTTCTAAATAGAAATATTTTAGAAGTGCCTCATTATATCCCTGTCCCTGAATTCATAGCCACGATTTAGCAGGTCATGCTTGCAGTAATATTATAGAACAGCCTGAAATATGGAGATAAACTGTCCAATTACCCTCATTTTAAGATAACTAATTACATAGTTTCTTCTCAGTTAATCTTCTCTAGAATTTTTAAAATATTCTTGTTGGTTTGATCAGGATGCATATTTCTATTATTATTTTCTCATTCATGGTAAATGTTAGTAATTTCTTTCCCATTTTTCCCCTTTGTTTTTACATTAGAAGCGCAAAAAATTTACCTATGTGTGTATATAGATATCAATGAAGTAATTAAATGTGTGCACAAAATGCCTATTCAGGCCAAATATACAGATCCCTCAAAAGCAAGCATTCCATCAATGCAGTATTTTTTACCTAAGCAGTTACTCACTAGTGAAGCTGATGTCTTGATTCAGCTACAAACAGAAGTTGATTACCAGGCATTTGCATGGATAGCTCATATCTTAGGGGATTTTTTGTTCTTTTCCTTTTAAAGAAAGAACTTGACAATAAAGCTATAGGTATTTGTTAAGATGTATCATTGCACTTAGAAAGATTATTCAGTAGAGAAAAATTAATAGACAGAATCTTTACATATGAAAGAAAGCCATCTTCTCAGCTGGCGTTCTGTACAGCAGGAGAGCTGTCTTTTGACTTTTCAACACGGATGACATTTGCTGCTGTTTCTATGACTGCTTAGTCTTTCCTTGATTTCTGGTTTCAAAACAAAACAGCCACTGGGGTGATTTCCCAGGGAAACTATTCAGTTATATGGGAATCAAGGGCCAATGGATTTTGCTATTTTTCTTTGACCTGGATGCTGGTCTGTGTTACTTCACAGACCTAAATCTTGATTTTCATAAAGAAGATACTTTGTGCATGTACCTGTTTTTGATGCCTGTACTGCTCACTGTTAACAGGTTCTACCATAAAAATACAAAAGCATTTGTAGAAATGATGATGCAAAGTTGTTCCTTAGGCTGGATTACTACCTCACCATAATTAAGCTGAAACATACTGTTCGTTAAGTATCTGACAAAGTAAGCATTCAAAATTTCTGCATGAAATTGCTCTCTTTTGACATGTAACACTGGCTTTACTATAAAAAGTATTTAAACAGGTGCTTTTTACTTGGCTCTGTGTAAGAGAGCATTTTGCAGAGGAGCTGAATTTTTAATGAGAGGAGAGGCTCTACTCTGTCAAAGGGAGTTTTGCTTTCAAGTCAGCCTAAATCAGGCCATAAATGTAAAGTTTGAACAGAGTTCTTTGAACTGCTACATGATGTTTCTACTTTATTTTGGTTTGTTTTTTTTAAGGCAGTGCTACATCTAAACTCCTCCATAGAATAATCTTAAGTATATTAATTATATTAGAGTATTGGAGAACTCTTATATTTGGACTTTTACTGTATTTCTTAAGCTACAAAACTTCTGGTAATCAGATTTAATAGTACTTGCAACATAAAATATTATTCCGTATCAGAAAAGCAAAAGCATTTAAATAACTTTGAATTATTTAAAATAGTTTTACAGGTATTTTTGCAAGTTATTTCTTATTTGAAAAAAAAGGTTTCCATATAGCACACTGCAAAGGGCCTCTATTCTCTGGCTGTACCTGTTGCATTAGTCTAATCACAACCATTTAAAAATTAGGTTTTTGTTCCTCACTTCGAAATATACATGCTTACGAGGTTTCTTTCTGTTGTTGTTTCCCACACACAGGGAGTTCTGAGTGCTACCCCACTTGTTTTTATCATCCCATCAGCGTGTTACCTAAGACTGTCTAAGGAACGATGGAACCATTCAGATAACCTCATATCCTGCCTGATTCTTGCTGTCGGTGTGCTAGTGATGGCAGTTGGGTTTGTTATGGCTGTCTTGCATCCCCAGGAATGTAGCCATGGAAAAGAAATGTTCTACTGCTTCCCTAGTAATGTTTCTTTTCATAACAGTACACTTCCACCATAGATAGCACATCAATCTCCAGCCTAGGTCAGACACATCTCACAGTGAGCCATACATGCCAGTCTAAAGGATAGTGGGACAAAGAGCTTTTATGTTTTGATATGCACTAAGGATTTTAAACTGTATAACTCTATTTACATACTGGATTTTATGCTGCCATTCTTTTCCAGGTAAGACTTATTTTTCACTGTGGAAACAATTTCTCAGAGGTGCTTTTCAGTAGACATTACTTGAATAACTTGCAAGCCTAACAAAAAGGTTGCATTTTTTAACTTAGTCTGCAATGCTGTTTAAAAGGTATAAATTAAAAGTTTTGGAATGTAAACGACTCCCATGTTTCATTAATTTAATTTGGTTTTTATTAATTTTATAATCTTTTCATGTATTATTAGCACTCTGTAGTATAAGGGCTTTGTGAAGTCCTGAGAAAAAGTATGTCTGGATCTCTGTGTATTAAAATTCTGCTGTTAAATTGAAAGACCCTCATTAATTCTGTCTTTGATTTTGCAATAACTGTCCTTTAGTGCTTAAAGCTTCCCTTGTACTGGCTCTTGAGTGAAGGGCAGTTTTGTATTCTGACTGAACTGTAACTGTCACAATTTAACTGTAACTGTTAAAATTTGTGGTCTTCTAATTAAAAGATACTGCATAAATAAATCCACTAAAATGAATTTAGAAAGATTCTACTAGGCTGTCTTTGTAAAAATTTCAAGACTGACAGGGAAGAAAGTTATATGCATAACAAACACAGCTTGATTCTTACATTTATAACCTTATTTATTATTTCTGAAACTGAAATGAAACATTGCATGTGCAGCGAATGCTGTAAGAAGACATTCTAAACTTAATTATCATTCTAGTTCTCTGATTCTTTTCAGTATATGACCATTTTGTCATGGCTTGTCAAATTTTGGTGATTTGTTATGTTTTCCAAAATTCCAAGCATTCATGTATGAATGTATGAATGTATTAATACTTGAAACATACAATTTGGTTTACATGTCTTTTATGATGGACAAATCCTTCTATGCTTCTCTATTTTATAAATGCAAATTTAAAGTAAGTTTATTTCATTATTCTTTCTAATTTGTAAAGAGTAAATAATGAGGTAGTAATGGTCAGTTAAATGTTTTCATAGCTGATAAAGCTTCTTTTGCTTTGGGAAGATTCTTTTGCCAAAACTAATTGCATTCCTGTAATCACAGGCTCAGTGGTTTTCATTCATGAATTTTCCAGGTGATGATAGGGCTCTCCCAGCCAGAGGTATATTGAACAAGGGAAGTCAGATGGATACCAGAATTTGAAGTTAACTGCTGTTTGGGTAATGGCTTTATAAAAGCTATGGTCACTTCCTTTCTGGTATTACATAATGCAACTTACCTTTATTGAAAGGACAAATAGCAGGAGCATGCTGTATGTTTTTTTAAGACCCAGGCGGTCTGAATACAGAAAGAAGCACCTTTTTATTTAATAATAAAAATTGTGATAGCCAGTGTATTTCGAAACACTTAAGACTCCCCATAATAAAATTGTAGATATTGCCAAAGTGATGCAGTATTTAAGGCTATGAAAATAAAGCTGTTACAAATATGACAGTAAGTCAGTCTTGATGCTATAGAAAAGATTCATAAATCTAACAGGAAATATTACATCAAAGAGAGTATAACCACAATAAAGAATTACTAGTGAATATGCTTAAATTAAGCTTCAAACAGAAATGTCTTTTTGCGACTGAAGAAAATTTGGCAAAAGCAGCAATTTACAATCTGGTAGTTTTAGCAGAGCTCACTGAGAATGAATGAAATCTAATTGCTACCTGTGTCATGCTACTGGACAGACTTGCAGTGAAGAGTCTGCTTTAGGTTTGCAGTTATAAAGTGGGTCTGGTAGGTAAGCTGGAGGTGTGTAGAATTGCTTAACTATTGAACAAATCACAAGCCCTGGCTCTTTATATTTCAGTACGATAAAGTTTTTTGTCTCAGTAAATTTTCAGATTTTTACCTTTTTTGGCTTATTAGCATTGCAGACTGGACTTTGCTCTAACTTTGTAAAATCCGTTGGGAGTCTCTCACTGGCCTCAGCACGTGCAGGATCTCACCCAAATAGTAGTACTTCAAGCAGAGGTGTGCTGTGTGTGAAAGTGGAAGGAATGCTGGGAGCAGCAATATCCCCAACTCCAAATGCTCTGTGGTGACAGAACTTCACGGAGTACATGTGAAGAGAGAACAGTGAGGTTCCACAAGCACTTGCTGGCAGGATTTTCACATCAAAAGCTGGTAGTGTGACTCACTATTTCTCCAAGTTCCTCTTTCCAGCTGAGAAGGCATTTCGGGACACCAGATGTACAATTACCATTTTCAGGAGCTAAGCAAACAGTTTCTGACTTTCTAGAGCAGTGTGCTTCTTACCAATCACGGACTACTGCACATTTACAAAATACTTCCTCCTGAAAGTTTGTCAGATGACCAAACAATGTACTATCTTGGACTCCCTAGAGAATTTTCCTTCCTCCTCAAGTTTCTCCTTTGCAAGGGGAGGAAAATGGCTCAGGTTTGCTAAATGCACATAATTCTATATATTTTTCAAACATAAAATCTTTATTTCTCATATTACGCACATTACATGGATCTCACTGGCAAACAAAAATGTAGTGTGAGGATTTATTTGGAATGGTGTGAACACTGAGTACACTTTAGGAAGGAAAATATGGCAGTGACAGCCTAAACAAATATATCATCAGTGCAAAACATGAGATTGAACACATTCCTATAGAAGGAATGAGGGAGAAATCAAAAACCAAACATAATGCACAGAAAAGTTATATTTTTATAGCAGTTCTGTTACATGGAGATAAAATTTTAAAAGGAATTCTTGAGTTTCAGCCTAGAAAGTGTGTTGCAACATTTGTTGTTTGGATTTTTCTTTTTTGTTGAAATTGGTGTAAATTCTAAAATGTGCAAGATTTTAATTCAGGCCAGTGAAGGAAATAATTAGAAACTTTCCAGTTTCTATCATTCAGTGCTGTTGGAGAAGATGAACTTAGTACATGACTCAAAACTCATCATGGAATGAAATTGGATTGGTTATCCCTCTTTCTGCTTATCTTTCTGTTCCCTGCTAATTAAATGTTGTTTCTAGTTGCTTCATAAGACAATAACATAAGGAAAAACTATAGTTGCTGTACAGAATTGCAAAATCACATAAAACACACATTCAAGAAAACTGCAGAAAGGCTGGAATTTTCACGCTGTCATTTTGTGAAAGAGACTGCGGCCACCACTAAACCCTGGAAATTCCCAGTAAGGCTTGCAATAAGGTTTTATGTGTTAACACAAATACAGAATTAATGTAGTGAAGAGTAAAAGAAAGAAATGAAGTGAAAATTACTATTAGACGCTGTAGGAATAAATTGCAGATGTCATTCTGCACAACCCGCATTTAGATGGGGTCAGCTTATGTCTGCCACAAGCAGAACACTTGGCAGGCTCTTAGGTGGTGTCCTTTGTCTTGATGGGGGCAGAAAAGCTGACAGTGGGAATATTGCTGTCTTGGCAAGACTGTCTGCCTAAGATGGCATGACCGTGTATTGTACACGTCTCTCGTGGCTTTTGTTTCTAGAGGCAGGGGTTGTCTTATTTTTTTTCCTCTGCATTCACTCAGTGCTTAGCACAGTGGCTTCTGATTGATGACAGGGCTTCCTAGGTGCTGTAGTAACATAAGCAGTAGTTATTATACTTTGGCCATATTTGTTTCTTCATCATTGTATCTTGTTCCAATCATAAATGAGTAATGTAAATATTTTGGTAGGTGACAGAATTCCTTTGCTTTCATTTCTGGTTTGACCGTTTTCTGGGGATATCTCTGTACTTGTTCTATTGCTTTTTGTGACTCTTCAGAAAAGGACTTGGGTGTCACATACTTTATTTAGTGAAAGTGCTTAGTAAATACTATTCTAGTTTTTGTAATGAAAACTCTTGTGAAGAAGCGGTGCCGTGTCTATTATCCAGATTATGTTCAAATACAGGGCAGTTCTGCCACTCTTGGAACACTAATTCACTCATCAGAGGAGGCATTGCTGGGATCATGTGACGTTTGATGGAGTGACAGATGCCTAATTTTGGCCTTCTTTCATATGAACCCATTTGGAAAGAGAATTTTAGGGACAAAAGACAGGTATTTTAAAGCCTAAACTGACTGCTTGAAAAAAAATGGGAGAGACCCATGGATGCAGTAAAAGTTGCTGGATTACAGGGAAGTACATTTAAAACTCCTTTATACTGAGAACTTTTTCCTTTCATCATATCCTAACCCTGATCTGTCCCAGAAAAGGAATGTTTTTAGTGAACATCAGTTAGTTTCAGGCTCTTTCCTATCATTTTGCAAGTGATATTTTAGCTGAGAAGAGACAAGTATCTTCCTGTGCTATTTGACTGAAGAAGTCCCTTGACTGGGCACTGTTAAAAAAAAAAAAAAAAAAAAAAAAAAAAAAAAAAAAAAAAAAAAGAAGTGATAATGTGTGAGCATATTTAAGCAATGTTCAGGTCACGTAAGTTCATTTCTGCTCATTTGCTTATTTCCATTTTTTTCCTGATTATTTCACAGAAAAGGCTTGTCTGTTTTTGGAATCAGGTCCTTTTATATCACAGCTCAGAGCTGTGGTATGTGAAGTGCAAAGTTTTCTATCTTGTTTATTTTTCTTTACATTAGTATTCTTGGCTTTGGCCTACTACAGAATATAGACATCTTAAAATAACACGAGTTTTCACAGAATGATGATTACCTCCCCTGGACAATGTAGTTAGCTGTCTACCAAAGCAAAGGTAAATCTCGAAAGAGATAAATCCCGAAAATTAAATACTGAAGGAGGCAAAATATAAGAAGATACCATAACAGTGTTTTACAGCATTTTAAATTGGCAGCATGCTTTTTGCTGACACCAAAATTTTGTAGCACTGCTAGTCTGCCGGCAGTGTGTGACAAGTGGTGCTCTCAGAGTCCCATTAACAGCATATGTTAAATCTGTTCCCATCCAAGGACTGGGCAGTGGAATGAAAGATTGTTTTGTCTAATAAGACAGTAATTCTTCAAATATACAGAAAGATTATGATAGAGTTTATTTTGTTCAGAAATCAGATTATCAAAGAGCAGTTTGTAGTGTGCTGGTCATTCCAGGGACTTCATAAACCACCATGAAGCCTTCCTGGAAAGCTGGGACAGGTGTAGTTAGCCAGTTACTACAGGATAATTGACATTTTCAGTCTTTCAGAAATCAGATATAATTTAATCCAGGTTTTATAACAGAAGAGTAGGCCTCAGTGATGAAATGCAAATATATAATTGATTGCATATCAAATTGTTGCTGGTGGGCTCTTTTGTACTTGCCTCAAAAGCATGTCAATGCAGCAGTCTTAAACCCATGTAGAGAGAAGAAGGGGATCTAGACCATAGAAATACAAATCAGTGACAATTTTCTCAATTCAGGTTCAGCTACAAAAGCAGTGGGAATCGATGGCAAAATACACGTTTCTTCCTCACAGCTCCTCCTTTCAGTTCTGTTTCCAGTTTATAGCATTAAGTGGTTTACTGGGCACTGTAATAGGAAAAGACCATGAGAGTGGATGAGCTGGATCAGTATTATAACTTCATAGGTAGAGAACAGAGTATGAGCAACTTTAACAGAGGGAATGGCATAGCTGTGGATCCTGTGGATCTGCAGGTGCACTTAAGGCCCATGTCATTAACTTCATGGAGAAGTTATTCATTGTGAAGCTGAACAAGAGATTGTATTTTGTTTCTTGCACATGAAAAATACAGATAACACGGCACAGAAAAAAAAATAAAAAATTTAAAAATTTAAAATAAATAATATTTTTATCTACTTTCTGTGAATATCTAATCTTGTATTGCCTAAGAATAACATCAGAAAGGTACTAACAATTGTGCTTGTTGTAAACCTGTTCAGGTTTCTGGGATTGATTTAGTCACCTCTGTCTACTCTGAAGTCCACAGCAACCATTGACTAAAAGGGCAGGGAAATGCAGAAAGATGCAAGAAAGCTTGAAACTGGTCTTTCATTTTGGCAGCTTCTGCTCTTATCAAACACCAGCTAAATCAGGAAATCAATACAAGCATTTAAAATGCAAATCCCCAATAGATAGGAATATTGTCTCCTCTAATACACACATAATCTGTAAAAGTAATACACACGTCCTCAAACTGAAAATAAAGAATGGTGGACTTCTTAGAGCAGAATTTGTTCTAAAAGATCTTCCAAGTTCTGTTGCTTGCTACTTAGTATTATTAATTGCTGGGAATCTGTTCCCACCTTCTTTTACTAGGGTGCAGTTCTTCCTTAGATGGTTGCTCTATTGTAATTTTTTTCCTTGAAAGACCGTGAAACTTGTAGGGTGCTTCCAAGAGGATTTGTATCTTGGAACTAAAGCAGGATGCAACAAGAAAAACGTCCTGAAACTTCAGTATGGCATCAAAGGAGGAGCCTCCTAGATCTGAGGAAGGAACTTTGTTGAAAATTTGCAGATATCCCAAATGGTGGTTAATGCTTCCAAAACTAGAGCAAAAAAAGCACCCCCCAAGATTGTGGTCATTGTGCTATAGTTAGATATGAGAACTCACTTGGAATTTGTTTGTAGCATCAGTGTTTTAGCAATGTAAATTGCATTACATTGGAGTGTGTAATTGTTGAGATAAGAATGATTTGCAACTAATTATTGCTTATGATGAGATTTAGTAAGTTGTGCAGCAGCTTCTAACCATTTCCTTTAATAAGTGGGATAGTTCTAGTGTAGAATTATGAAATAACAGCCATCGTTAGGTCATTAGGTGCTAGATAGAGTATCATAGGAGCAGTACAAATTTATGAAGGATATAATTGTGACCAAGAAATTGTTAGTGTGAGAAGATGAAGTGAACTAGATACAAGCAGGCAATTAGATGTGTTAAAGTATTTCTTAATTTCCCTTCTCTAGAGAATAATGATAAATAAAAAGTTGTCAATACATCTTCATTGTAGTATACTTACCTTTTTTTTCTGTGTGAAAAAGAAAAGAGCACAAAAAAACCTTAAAATGATGTTTTGCAAATGCCAAAATAATGTCAGGATATTATCTTAAAGGAATTGCAGAAACATTTCTTCTTACGTTATTCCAGGATCTTCACTTTTTGGACTAACTCTACTACCAGTACTCTTGCAAATGAAAATCTCTGCCAATGCTCTTAGGATTCCTGCAAATTATCGATGGATATTAAAAATTGATTGCACTTTTCTTTTTAGAATCATCTTGATCCAGACCAACAACTTGGATTTTTTTCTCCCATGCAAAGCGTTAGTGTCCTTGAAGTATTAAGCATATTTCAATGCTGAAAAGACTCATTCATGAACACCAGCCTCCTGTATGTTCTTTTACTTGGATTCAAATTTTTGTGAGCATGCATAGGGTGTCAGAGTCTTAACTGGAAATATAGTTGGTTAACTAAAAATACAGAAGCAGTCCTATTTACGTCAACATGAAAAAAGAAAAAAACATTTAAGTGTTTGTTGGAATATTGTAAGAATCAAGATTTTACTCTGACAGCAGTCTACTGTGAAATATTGATCATTACATAGACTATATCTAGACTGGTTGCAGTATTTTGGGTAGTAGACAAAGTACTTGTGGGATATAAATAAATTAATAATTCAATTAGTATTTGTTAGTGACTGTTCAATAATGAAATAGTCAGAAAAAGTAAATGTTCAGCAGATCAATAGACCAGCATTTTATAGCTGGGCCTTGCAGTTTATATCTTCAGTTTGGTACTGAAAGTATTTTTCTTTATTTATATTTGAAAAATTCTTCAGTTTATTATGTGTTTTTGTGGTATTTAAATGTTTGCCAGAAGCATAGGAAGAAAGTTGTAAGATTCAAATGTCCTCACCTAAACTGGATGTTACAAGGCAATTCAAACTGAAAATAGATTAACAGAAAGCACCTACACCTTTCTTACATTACAAAATATTTTGGTATGCACAAAGTAAGCAAATATGTATTTAGAGTGGTAGGAGGAAGGAGGAAAGAACAGGGCTCCAAATTTGCTAAATTAGCACTGTCCTAATCCAGGTTCCTGACGTGACGTTTTCGTGCTGCCCTAGAAGAAATGTTAGGTCTTTCTGAAATGGAGTAAAGAGAAAGACAAGAAAAACAGATGGCACTGTATTGCTAGCAACAAGAGGTGAGCAAGAAATAATCGTGATGATGAATTTGAGGATGAGATTCTGTCTTTGTAGGTTTCTCTGCAACTCCTTGGAGTACTGAGGATCTGCAAGAAATATCTCTTCTTCCTGACAAGCCTTGTAAGGATGACATATGGTACGTTAAGAGAAAACAGTGGCCAAGTTTCTTTCATTTTCAGTGTCCTTTAGAAACCTTTTCAGCATAAAAACACCACTGACGAGGTTGTCTGAAGTAGTGTTAACTGCAGAGCAGCCATTTTAAATATCCCATCACATTTCCTCTATAGCCATCCATTGTTAAATGAATTCTGTTATTTCTTCTATTATGATGATAGTGCATGACGCGTAGGATCTTTTAATAAATATGTAGCAAAATACATAATAGGTCAATACAGACCGGGTGTTTATCTGAATGTTACCAGCAGTTGTAAAATTTGGTTGTTGTTTTAGAAGCAGACCAGCAGATGGTGCTCGAAAATTAGTCGGAGCCTGACTGAATAGTGATAGGGTGCATTTTCAGTTCATTTATTTTTCTTTTTTTGTTCTTCATAGAACGACTATCACGCACATTTCTGAATTAAATGGAAGTGTGAATAAGAATGGAAAAACAGAATACCCCAAACTTTTTCGAAATCAGTCTCTGAATCCTTGCCATTTTTTTTCTAGCAATAATTGCTAGTTTTAATTTAGTCATAGATTGCTTAATTTCACTTCAAATATTAACAGTCTTATCTTAAAACGCTAGCTTTTTTCATAATCAGACTGAGATGGCTTGTCTTACAGATTTAACCATAATTGTAATATTTGGAGGGATGATGGTAGATGCAGACGATAGTTGTTGATTTATTTTTTTTTAATAGAGAAAGTCTGCTTGAACTGAAGTTAAGCTGCAGTGATACATAATAATCTCAGGAACTTTGAGAATTTTATCCCAATACATTAACCACAAAACCTTCTGCAAATCAGAAAATTCAATGTTAATTTCATATTCAGAAAGCAAGCATTACCCTGTGTTAAAATGCAGTAAGCTTTTAAGGGTGCTCTGCCACCCTGCTAACTCTGTCTATGGCTATGACAACCTGTTGACATGCTGTATTTTCGATTCTGCAGATGGTATGCCCAGGTACTTTGAAACTTGGCAGCTTTACAGTCCCTGCTTTCTTGCATACTTCACTTGCAGACACCTTGATAAATGCCCATTTCACTTTATGCAATAGAGTGTGAAAATGAACTAACTTGGGAGCTATGTAAGCCTCACCCAAGGTGGATGGTCTGGCTTTAGTTAAATGTATTGACAACTTAATGAAGTTGTTTGTTTTAACAGTAAAAGCTTAATATTAGCAGTAACTGCCTTGAAGTAGCTGCAGTGTAAAAAACAAAAAGTGACAAATAGTGTACTGGCAGTGGCATTTTGTGAAGGAAGAATGAATTAGACTGGTCTTTGGCAGGACAGGGATGTATACTGTGCTACATGGTATATCTGTAGAGACAGCTGCAGAAATCACCACTAATCACCACTAATAAAAAAAGTCTGTCAGCAGTTACACAGTTTGGTCTACATAAATCCCAGGAAAATGTGGGTAGTGTGCACTACAGTGTAGTTCATGAAGTAGAAATGTTATATGTGCATACACACAAAACCAAGACCACCTGTGCATTCTTTGGAAAGGACCCTCAGAAAAGCATTTTCAAGTAATCACAGCTCTCACAGTTGATCTGTGCACTCTGGTTGGTGCTTGGCACAGCTGCAGCATCCACGAGAAGAATGTCTCTGTTAGGTTTTCTGCCGTAAGCTACTAAGAATGCTGCATTTCCAGCAGAAAGAAAAATAAATTACTGAAATATAAATTAGCATTCAATTCAAAACTGTGTATGTTGCACATACACACAGTGTGATTTTCATGGACCTACTTAAGACCATCAATAGACTGAGAATGAATCAGACTACTCAGCAAGTCCAAAGCCATGCATATGGACCTCACTGACTTTCGGGTATGCTGTAGAAAGGTATTTTTGTAACTGCCAGTGTCACAATAATACAGTTTGGAAGTTACATATCTGTGACATGTCTTTGAATTCAAAGCTGATCAAACAGTTTTTTATTCCTCAGTTCTTATTTTGCTGGCAGCTGAGGCTGCTGCGTGTAGAACACCTCTGTGCTTTCTCAAATATAGGAATGGAGTAATTTGTTCATGTTTTCTGTGAACATGCAGGCATTGTAATGGTATGTATTGATTTTGTCGACTGTATTCATTACCTGAACTTCCATGGCCAAATTAGGGACAAGTACAAGCAACTAACTTATCTGTGTATCTACAGTCTTTGAATACAGCTATTACTCTGTACTGCACATGAAGTTAGAGCTGCAGTTTATGTGCAGCTCGAAATTAAGGCCACTCATTAGTCAGTCGACCCCAAGGCAAGATGCTTTGGGCATGTACTCGTGGAAGTGATCAGGACGTCCTGTGGAAATAAAAATGATGGTGACTATTAAACCCTAGATCTTTCTCTGTCACACTGCCACGCTTTCCTGAGTTTGATTTTTAGTACTTTTATTGCTTTGTTACTCTTGTTGCATATGACATTTACTGCACTCTGCATGGTGTCCATCAGCCTCCTTATTCCAGTAAAGACTATGTTTAAAAGCCTTGTTTCCTGCTCTGAATTTGTAATAGAGTTCAGTTTCATTCACATTCATCGTTGGGTAAAGGATGAGATCATTATTCTCTTAAACTGAGTGCATGTATTTATATTTTTGTTGATCTCATCCACAGCAGACTTGGCCAGTCAGAAAACCATCATGAATATGCTGAGATGGAGGTCATGGGGCTGAATGTCACAGAGTTCAGGCATGCAATAGTTGCTGACTGTTGTTTTTTTGTGAAGAATAGGACATTGCTGTGACAGAGGCTCTGAAACCTCTGGCAACATGTAGTGAACAAAGAGAGCAGTGGTCTCAGAGCAGGCCTATATAAGCCTAGTGATTTAGCATCTGTTTTGATAACAGCTTCAACAGGAAGTTGTTTTCTCCTGATGCTTATGGGCTACCTAATATATCGTGTCCTGCACACTAAACTGGCCCTTCAGGAAAGTGCAGTATTGATTATTTCAAAACCTGACTCCTGCAGTAGGTCATTGAGGCTTTAGAGAGAGTAGCCTGGTCTCTAGATCAGAGGTCAAATGGCACAGAACTGGTTATATCCACAATGTGCATCAATTGGCCCTTGGCGTTTCATGGACATGCGTGTGCATGAATGTGCATATGTGTGAGGGAGCTCAAAGTACTTAGAATTATCAGAAAGATGTACAGCAGGGGGTACAGATGGTATGGATTGTTCCATGTTTCTATCTAATGCAACAGTATAGATGCAGTCTGCCTTTGTGACTGGTGAAAAATGTGTGACAGATTATCAACTGTCTATCAGTGATATCAGGAGATGACTCTGTACCATTTACAATTTCCAGACAATGTCAGAACAGGCTAATAAAGATTAATAGAGACTTGTTTATGTAGTTCCTTCTTAATAAATAGAGTGAAATCAATTCCAGAATTATAGTGGTTTTGTGTTCTACCTGCAGAGGGCATTCATACCATTCAGTACATCATTCCTCTCCAGTTGACAGTGAAGGGGCTATTTATGGTTATCTCGGCTAAGGATGCGTGAATCAGGAGCTTTATGATACCTGGTTTACTGAACATACCTGTCATGTTTGAAAACACTGAGAACCTATAGCTGAAAAATGTGGTTGAGAACTGAGTTGTAAGAGGTGGTCAGATATTTTCCTAAGCAAAAATACATTTAGTTTGCTGAACTATTTTTTTCATTTTATTTATGAAGCGGTTTAAGTTATTGTTATTATTAATGTCTAACCCTTTGCATTTTAATAATTTTTACACATAGTTTGCACATAGTGCAAAACTCTTAAACTCCTTAATAAAGCTATTCACAACGCTTGCAGTGAACTTGCAAAGAGCAGCAAAAGTTGCAAATATGAAAATTTTGGGAAAGGCACAGTGAAGTCAAGCTAGAATGTAGAAAGATTGTATTTTATTTTCTTGGAACCAAGAACCACAAGAGGGAAAATATCAGCGCTATTAATCAAATATTTTTGAAAGCATTTGTTTCAGTTCTAAATTTATTATGAAAGTGATTATTGTTGTTGAAGAGGGAGCATGCCTCTTTGTCAGGCTGGGGAAGTATCTTCATAAAGGATCTCCCCATCCTGGAAGTGGCAAGGGCAAGGAATGTAGACTAGCTGGAAGAACAGGTCTGATAAATGGTAACCCAGGCCTATTGTATCAGACAATGGCAACTGCTGAACAAACACTGGCAGGGCAGTATTAGTCTGCTCAAGAAACAAGCTGAAGCACAGAACACTTGAGAACCTATTCATGAGATAGTTGTTGAGCCTTGGATGCCTCTGGAAGTGAAGATGACAGTTAGAAAGTTAGAAGTCTCTAACAGTTGAGAAGAAAGCTTTAAGAAACAGAGAAAGACGAACAAGAGGAGTCTCTGCCTCTTTTTGAGACTAGGCATTCTACTTTTGGGAAGTCGTTCTTACTGCAAGCTATAAGACAGTATTCTGGGAAGTCTGTATTCATTATGTCAAAGTGATCATGAAGTATATCACTGAGAGTCCAGGGCAGTGAGATGAGAATAAGGTGCTTGTCAGGAAGGTCATCCTTGGAGACAGACACACCTGTATTGCAGAACACAGTATTGCTAGAGCTGCAGCTTCCTTTCATGTACTAATCCAGCGTGTATTCATGAAACTGAGTATGACTGAATGCTATATTCCAACTTTTAAGTGCCTGACAGCTCTCCCCTTGGATGCATATATTTCTGTAGTCTCTTTATATTGTCACAAGCTGCTTGACACACAGCTTCCTCCTCTGAACTCTGATCAGCTCTCTGACAAAGCTTATTGACTATTCCGTACTGGAACTTAGATAATAAATATTTGAGTGCAATCACTGCAGATGGTGTGCTAAGACTTGCTGCTCTCAATCATCTTTTTAATGTAGAGGTCTTTCTGCTTATTCACACTTCCAGTAAAACGTTTGTTAGCCTTAACAATTTGAGATGTGACTAGGGTTACAGTGATTGCCAGGTGGAAGAAATTCAGGAAAGCTTTTCTTGCTGACTGATGCAGAAATCCACCCGTCTTTACAATGGGCTCTATAATATTAGGTTTATGATGCTTAATGCCTGTATCTAGGCTCAAGAATATAAAAAAAAATACTCTTAGGTCTGCTGGATTAAATTTTGCTAAAGAGGTTTAATTGCAACAGTTACCTGACTTTTGTATGTATTTGTGTAGTGAAAGGGAGGACTGGAGGAATTGTGTTTGTTGTATGTTTGGCAAGGGATTCTACTCATCTTATTTTCTGTTTAAGGTTTTGAAGATTAAACATGAGTACTATTCAGGCAGGATCTGCTGGTGAATAAACCTGAGGCAGGTGAGGAATGAGATTTTTAGCAGAAATGGGAAAAGGCATTACCACCCCATGCCTTTACCATCAGTTCATGGTGGCAATCACAAAAAAAAGTTAAATAGATCAGTTTAGATTATAATTCCATTACTACAAATACTTCACACTTTTTTTGTCATGCCTACTATATACATTTGAAGCTTGACTTCAGAGGTTTTGAGCTGACTTTTACAATTCAGTAAAGTCTGTGTTATTTCATTGGACAAGTTAATAATCTCTGGAAAGTGTATTTGGACTTGATAAGACTTCTCACAAAAAAATTTCAACCTTTATACAAAAGTTAAAATATACAGTCCAATCTTGTCCTGAGGTTTTTCTGTAATTTTCAACATACTTGTTTCATACCTCTAATACCTTTTGCCAGCTGCTAATTTTCTCCTCCAATAATTTAAATATTTTCTGTTAATCTGTAACTGAAGGAGACTGTTTGCAAATGAAATGCTACAGTTCTAATCAGATTGAAAGCTGCTATGGCATTTTGCAATGTGTGATACCTGCTGGTATCTGGTGCAACCTGGGGAGATCTCTGGAAAGGCCAGTGTGCTGGATAAACACAAGGAGAAAGCTCTGTTACATGGAAGGATTTAAGAAATATTATTTCACTTTCTTCCTAACGTCAGGTTAAAGTTCTCATGGCTTAAGCCCATTACAGATTCCTGGTGTTCGTGTCATGAATTTGGATACATTTTTATTGTGCTGTACTCTTGTTTTTTACTTGGATGATATTTGAGTTGTGCAGTCATCAGAGAAAGCTTACAGATTTTATTCTTTTTTAAAGTTACTGTGTACAACTTAAATTCTTGTTTCTAAAAGTTAGCTATATGTGGTTCCTACAGCTCTTAAGATCCTCTTTACAGTGACTGTGATAATGAATTCTGAACGCTGCCTTCACTATCTCCTCCATGTTCTATTTTCCTGAAGATTGCAAAGGTTTTCTTATCATAAGCACCAGATGTCTAGGATTCTTTCACAGAAGTAACTTCCAGTATATATCTCATGATATAATTTAGAGTTAAGAAGAGACATTTAGTTAAAACTAGAAAAAAGAACATCTGTAAGGGTAGAACTTCAATACATTACAAAACTGTTCTCTGAAATCTGCCTCCTGGGTTTTTTTCTCCTTCAGCATTGTGATTCAAATCTTTCTTGGAACTTAGATTAACTGCAGAATGTGTTCAAAAATTATATTGAAAGAGCCATCAGTTAGGGGTGATCTTTGCAATGATCAGTAATTGTTATTGGTACCCTTCCAGGCACATATATAGCACAGATAGAAATCCTAATACAAATTCCCTGAAAAGATAGGACAGCAGTTTCCAGCTGTCTGCCTTGTGCAGGTGAACAGGCACAATGTTCTGATTAAAGTCTCAGTTCAAACTATGCATGAAAAATCCTGCTGTATGTAGCATTAGGACATAAAGTCTTACTAAAATAAAAAGTACTCAAGGTATTGTTATGTCATGTATAAAATAAGGTACATGTTTTGTCCACAGTAATAAAATCTATTAGGAAAAAGAAAAAATTAAAAAGCTTCCACATAAATTTAAAGTAGTTTGTGATAATTGCCCTTCCTCTTTATTCCCCATCTAAGTCCAGTCTTTTACCTGCTTTTGTGAAGTAATTTAAAGAGAAATGAAGATTTGAATATCTATGACCTTTGAAAACTGAGACTTCTTAGCAACTTTGGAAACACCTATGCTTGAACCTTGAAACATCAGGTAAATTTGCACCTCTAAGAATCATAAAGAATCTCAAACTTGTCCTTGAACCCAGTAGGTTGGAGTTCATCCATGGTGACTGTGTGTTCTGCATTGGTGAATCAGTAGAATAGTGTAGAATAGGTTCTCTTCTTTCTAGAGTGATTTCTGTTATCTTTAACTGGAGAAGCAATACATGTTTCTGTGATGCAACTCAGAATACAATAGATTCACTCTTGTTTGCTTTCAACGGTATATATATATTTAGTCTGATTTGCAATTCAGAAACATCATATTAACTGTATAAGATGTATTCAGGTTAACAATCAGTGTTTTAAGTCTTTATGAACTAGAGTTCCCTTTTTGTCAGCTAAAAATTTATTTTTAACAGATAAAATTTCTTATCATAAGAAGGATTAAAATGTTGTCATTTTTTAGGAAGACGTGGGAAAAAATCTTTTTATATTCAGCAATTCCAACCAGAAATTGCAGTTGTCTAGATAATTATGAATTTAGTTGTCTGTTCCATTTGAGTTTGAGGTACATACATTCTGATTCACATTCACTACCTTTCAGGTTTACATAGGAGGGATCCTACTTGATGCAGCTGCATCACTTTGCTTCTGTTCTTTTCATACATTAAGGCAGTAGCAAATCTGATTTCCTGACTCAGATTGTTGATCAAAGTCATCAAAGCACAGATCTTGAAGAGTACCAGCATTAAACTGTTTTAGTCTTGGCTAAGGATGAGATTGTGGCAAAATTCGTATTGCAATTTTCTTTATCCAATCTGCAATTTTTTTTCATCAGTTACACATGAAGTGGAAAAAAGGTGGCTTGGAAAAGTTAAAAAAAAAGTAACAAGTATTATTATTGTTGTTGTTGCTGTTGCTGGTTTTGTTGTTGATATAACCATTATAACTCTTAGTCTATACTAATAGACACTCTGATCTAGAGGGCAGTGACTTGGGAATTAAAGTCTCAGTAAGCAAGGTTAACCCTCTGTCCAGCCCAAGGACATTTTTTTTTTTTGCTATGAATTTGTCCCTCTACATTTGTGCTCTTTAGCCATGTAATCTGGCCTTGCCAGACATTTTTACCTGTTGATTCTCTTCCTCTCATCTCAGTCTTCATATTTTACACTGAAAAATGTCACGTTTCCATTTAACCTTGATAATCGCAGTCTATGATTTAAAACAATTTCCTTCCGCCCTCATAGGAATCTATCTTCTGAGCCACTGTGCAGTTCTATCTTCCTGTTCTTTTTCATTCACTTTAAATGTTTCAAAAATTTCCTGCCCTTGGGCCAAGGATTTTCTAAGGTGCATCTTGAATTACTTAAAACGGGTTATTGCAGCAGGGTTCTTTCTATAAAATCAAGAGACAAGAGTTTGTTCGTTTGAAAAGTGGTTGTGTGACTCAGCTGAAATTGATTTCATGTTGATCAGAGTCTAAAGCTATCTATTTCTCAAATGCAGTTTCCTAAGTAGTAAAATTAAAAAAAACCAAAAGACTACAAACCATTTTGAATTACACTTTATTTCCCCTTACTTTCTCCTGCTTCTACATCTGGGCAGCTCAACCCTGTTTCAGTTTTTTCTCTTTAACTATTTGGCCTAAATAGACTGTGATGCATTTAATTGGCATATACATGTTTATCTTTATGAATCTTAGCCTGGAATGAAGCCCAAAAACTTTAAGGTCAACCCAGTCAATAAGCATTTCATACACTGCTAGGGAGAGATAAAACATCTCCTTGTCTTTGTGCCATCACTTTCAGGCACATTGGCCTCAGAGTTGTTAATGAGGCCATTCAGCATCACCACTTTACACAGAGCTTCTGAAGTCAGTACCCAAGCAAGTAATTCACCAGAACTGTAATTTATTTTCCAACTCCACCAAACTGCCTTTACCAGCTCTTTGAATGTTTAAGTGCTTGAAAGGTGTGGTGCAATACAATGTAAAAAATAAGACCAAAGGCAAAACCTTGAAATAATAGTTACAGTAGGTTCAAAGAAACCACATGCATTTACAGCACTCCTTTACCTTTATTAAAAAATGACGTCTTTCTGTTTTAAATTAAGACCTCCAAATATATGTAGGGAACAACATAACATAAGAATGGCCTCTCTGTGTCAGACTGAATGTCTTATCTAGCCTGGTATCCTGTCTCAGACAATGTCCAAAAATGGATGTTGAGGGAACACTATAAATGAAGGGAAAGCATATATACTTCCATAAATATTCCTATCATCAAGCAGACTGTGAATCAGGAACTTCCTGAGCCAGAGATGGTGCTTTGTATTTAAGAACTCTTGATGGATTTCTTTCCCATTCCCTTGAGCAGTCTTCTTCAGGAAGAGATAGGGGGGATAAAACAGGTGCTCTTTTAATTTTCTAACCTTTATTTCTGAGAAGAACACTGGACCCATTCCACAGAGTCAGAAATAGCTATAGTGCTGTTACAGCAGTCAGTGGCCAATGGCTCCAGTTAGAATGACAAAGGCAATTTCACATCTCCTGCCATGCAGGACACTGGAGTTGCACACTGGTCATGGACTGGGACTGACTTACGAATTCAAAATCTTTTTGCTATATTTAGTTGAGTTCTCCTTCACAAAGGAAAAGTTTAAAAATACCTTTAATGAGCTACTTAAATGTTGAATCTTCAGGCATTTTAATTGTGCAGCTGTACTGCTATGAATAGAATTTACAGTTTTCTAAGTCTGTTCTAATGCCCAAGTCAAGCTGGGGAAGCTAAGGGCATTTCTTTTGCAGATTCCATATGGAGCATTTAAAGCTCTATCCTAGCTGTTTATAGTTTTTTTTACTTTATTTTTAATGAAAATATTTGAACAATTTCATGTAACCTTTGTCTATGATTAGTACTTAACTAGAGGGAATTAATAGATTTCTTGTGGGTTCCTTCCAACTCAGAATATTCTATTAAATATAATTCTGTGAAATATAATATTAATGTACAGTAAAAAGCAACATGAACCACTGCATGTATACATAGTAATTAGCATGTGAGGATACTAAGTATCATTATATTTGTTTTTATGCCATAGTAAACAGAACAAACTCAAACTAGATTGTTAAACCTTTTTTCCCTCCTGACTGTGTCAAGATACAAGTGAAACTTTCCAAACTGTGCCACACTCAGTGGATACTAAGCAGTGATTTTGGCACAGCAATTTGGAAGATTGAAAGAACAGCCTGATGCCAGGAAGAGGGCTCCCTATGGTGTATAGACACAATCCCCCAGTTAAAAAAGGGGGAAACTAGTGCTAGAGTAGGCTTTTTGAATAAAATTAAACTCAGCTAAAATGCAACTGTTTAAATTAAAAGCATTTCAAGATTCTGAATATATACACTGTGGTTTGGGACATCAGTACCAAATAGGTATGGGTGTAAGTTATGTTGTATACAACACACAGGCAAGACAGCTTTCTCAATCTGTGTTGCCAGGGGCATGTTGTTATGTGTGTGACTACTTTGCTGCTTAACCACCATTTTTTGTTTACAGGGCAGATACAATTATATATATATATATACATACATACACACTGGTGGATACATGCCTGAGAATATACTTGTGCTACCCTTGAGCTATCCTTATCCTGTATACTGCTGCTAAGCATAGCCAAGGAGATAAATAATTTCATTTCTATAGTCTCAGGAAACCTGGCTCTGAAAGTGAGTTGTTAGCCCGTGCTGAGCTTCATGCAGCTGCTAGTTTCAAACTGTCTTTGACATGTCTGCACAAGCTGTGTTGATGACACATAGATGCTCACTGACAAGGTAATTCTGCAGGGAGACACTGGCAAACTGCAGAAAAGAAGCAGAGTCAAAGCTGGGCTTTGAAATGACTTGAAATTATTTATGTAAACTCTCAAATTTGGATCATTAATAATTTTCAGATGAAAACCTCAAAGAATTTCTGCAGCTGATGTTTCATATCCCTCTGATGAGGCTTATGCTAGACTTAAAGGCACATTCAGCTGTAATACAGCCTTGGGCTCGTGTCCAATGTATTTGAAAATGTTGTGGGAATTATCACAATTGGTAAACTCTGACAGGTACTCTGACTGAAACCTCTATGTAAGTATCTGCTCATGACTTTTATTCAAATGTTTATTGGGAAAAAAATCCAACTTTCTAAAACCTTAGAACACTAATAATTTCTGGATCTAGGAAGTAGCATATTTGCCTACAGTGCAACTTAAATAGAACTTGCTGCAGTGTTGTGTTCTTGAAACTGCCACCATATGAAGGTGGAATGAGCCTTTTTTCCAAGAAATACATTTCTCTAGGTCCTTAGAATCCACGGTATACACACATGATGAAAATTACCTTTGATTTGTCTGTGCTGAACATCTCAGTACCGTCTTGTGTTTAAAATAGATAGGATAACTATTTCCCTTCGAAGCTTGGTTGTGGGACCCATTCTAGCAGTAGGTCCCTAAAGCACACCTGAATAGACAAGCTGGACACAGAACAGCTTCTCTCTTGTTAGTTTTACAGAGGAGGAGCATCTCTTCCCTCTCTTCTCTCCATTTATTCAGTTGTCTGATGAAAGCACACAGCTCATAACGTTGAAGTTAAGCATTTAACTCCCTCTCCGTTCTTCAAAAGCATTTTAACATACGGCACTTGATTTCACTAAGTGTATGTGGCACCTCCAAGGGTGTCCAGAGGGTGTGAGCCTGTTAAGGTTACCCAGGTGGTTCTGAGCAAGTTGCTTAAATACCAAGAGACCTGAACAAATTTGTGCAGCATAAGGATTCTTCTAGGCTAATATATCTTGTTTTCATAACACAGTACAACCATAGCAATATAGATTTCAGGACCTAAGATGACTCCTTTATTGATAGCTGAGCCGTTGCTACATTTTCTGTATCTCTGTTGAAGAAATTCCCAAATTTCTTTTGATCTAGGTATATTTTTATAATAGAAAAAGGAGATTATGTTTCTTGTAGTGTTATGTGACACACTAAGCTATAAGCTAATGCATCACTAATCAGTTGAACAGATACTATGAATGTATTTTTTCTCAGAGGTAATTTTCTTCAGAAATATTTTTTACTGTTTAGACTTCAGAGACTTCAGTGTTGAGGATTTTTGCACAGCATGCTTTCACAGTTATATATGTACATACATAATCTGGAAATTTTATGCATGATAACAATTTAGTGAACTTTTAGTTTCTTCTAAACTCTAGCTATGATTCATTTTTAAATTCGGTCTTAGCTACCCTTCATTGCAACTACTGTGGTTAACATGATTTGAAAGCATTAGACAAAGCTTTCTTAGAAAATAATTTAACATTCCAATAGGATACTTCACAGCATATGTGATTCTATGTCTTAAATCACTCACTACTCGGCATTGTCTGAAGCTTTCTAATATTACTCAAATGCAGAGTTATTCCACATGAATCCCTCACTAATTATTATTTAATGCATCCCCCAAAATACTATTTGACAAACAAAGTAACTTAGAAATCATGACATGTAAGTCATAAAACATTTGCTTTGATGATCCAAAGGCAAAAAAAAATACTAGCAGAGTGAAAATATAATGGTAGTAATGGGAATGAATTATGGTATCATTATCCTGGTCTGAAATATGACCTGGAAAGGACAGCGGAGCCATAAGAAAGTAACTGCCTGTAATACACACATTAGGAGCAAAAAATATTTGGGACAGTGTTACGTGTAGTAGTGACTATTGGGAAACCCTATATGAAAGGCAAAAAATTACTTCATCCTGTGTCTGACAGTGTGTGGGGTACCTTTTTGTAGACTCATTTGTACTTCATCTGTTGGGCCAAAGCATTAAACAGGCAACCGCATTATTTACATATTAGACCAATGTGATCCATCCGCTTCTCAGGGTGAAACCTCTCTTTGTATAGATGGCCAGTGTAGATGTGACCTATGAAACAATTATTAAGAAAAAAAACTAAAAACAAAGACTAAATAGCACTGTATGTATTATTCTGTTTAGATTAGCAGCATCTGTGGGAGTCTGTGGGATTTTAATTACTGCAATTGGACTTCATTGCAAAACATTGTATACCTGTGCAAACCTAGCTGTAGGGTAATTTTAATATTAGTTTCGGTCACATCGGTAAGACAGTCCTAGCTTGAACTATTTTCTACTTTTTCCTTCTGTAGAACAAGATAAATAATTCTTTTATATATGAATAGTAGTAATATAAATTAGATCTATCCTATTTGTACTGCTAAATGTGATTTTTAGCAAATTGTGTAATCTCCAGGCACTGAGGTTACTTAACATGAGAAACAGAAATAATAATTTTAACTTCTTTTTGGTGATAATATTTTACTATTTAGAAATGTTCCTCTAGCTCCTTAGAAAAAAGGTGCTACCAAAATGCTTACTGTTCCTCATGTGTATTTACAGATGAGACCATAGAATCATAGAAATGTTTAGGTTGGAAAAGACCTCAGCAATCATCATGCCCAACCATTAACCTTACACTGCCAAGTCCACTACTAAACAGTGCCACATCTATACATCTATGAAATACCACCAGGGATTAACTCTATCACTTTCCTGGGAAGTGTGTTCCAATTGCTGACTCTTTCTGTGAAGCAATTTTTTTCCAACATCAACCTGAACCTCTTCTGACACAGTTTAGAGTTTAGTTTTCCTCTTTTCCTGTCATTTGTTGCCTGAGAGAAGAGGCCAAATCGCTCCTGGGCTCCAACCTCCTTTCAGGCAGTTGCAGAGAGTGATAAGGTCTCTCCTAAGCCTCCTCTTCTCCAGGCTCAGAACAACCTCAGAACCCTCAGCTGCTCGTAGGACTTGTGCTCCAGACCTTTCGGCAGCTCTGTTGCCCTTCTCTGGACATGCTCCAGCACCTCAATATCTTTAGTGAGAGGCCCAAAACTGAACACAGGATTTGAGTATGGGGGTGGGGACAGTGTTCTTCAATTAAGCACACAGTTTAAATGGGCACAAAACCCTGCCCCTGTGCCTACAGCAATACTTTCAGTAGCTATATGCATGTGTGTGCATGTTTCCCAAAACCTAACCCACATTCTGGAATGCAAACACAGAAAAGACAACCTTCAACAGGATGCGATGTAAGCTGATTGCCTACTCTGTAGGAAAAAAAAACAACATATAGATTAAGTTTTCATTTAAACATAGGGAAGAGTCATATAACAATTTCTTGTTTTATCTTTCAACTACAGGAGTAAAAACATGATTTTTATCATGTCTGCTGTATTGGAAGAATAAAACAGCTCAGCTTTCTAGTATATTTGAATTATGCATTAGAAAATTAATTTAACAAAGAAAACACCTTTCAATTCTATATTCCATTTCACACTTACTTTGCACAACATTATTCAAAACAACTATTGTGTGACACAGTATGATTTTCAATATACAAAACAATATTAGGAGTGCATTCTGGTTACATCCTTAAGTTACAAAATGTCACTAATAACCTGTTATATATGAAGAAATTTAAAAAGACTTTGTAAGCAGACCTTTACAATAGTAATAAATGTTACAAGCCTCCTGTGGTCTATTTAACACTTAAACAGCTTTTACCACATGCATTAACGGGCATACATTTTTGAAAATCATATAGTCTATTACATTCCTACAGCGTTTTTCATTCAAAAATATTTGTGTTCACATTTCTGGCAACCTCTTGAACAGAGGAGAGGAACCACCAGCACTAAAGCCATCTAGGACAACTCCTGACTGTTACGAAAAATGCCATGGGATACTGCTGCTTTTTCAGAACAGGCAGGGCTTTGTTTTCAGTATTTTAACTTGTATGAAAATCAAATATTTAGTAAGATGCCTGGAACTTCATGTCTCTATGCAAGATAGAAGTTCTCCTTCAAATAGAAATTGCAATTAACAGTTCTCACTACATGCATAACTTGAAGGTTATGCTAACAGTAATCAAACTGGGTATTAATCTGCAAACATTTAGACTAAATATACAATGGCACCAAGTACATTCACAGAGTGCAGTGGGTGGTGACTTGTCATGTGGATTAATGCTTCCAGATAAATGATTGTTTTACCTCAAGCCATCTACAAAGGATGATATTATTGCAATGGTGCATAATAACCTGCCACTTCCTTAATTGTTAATGATATCTTTCCAGACCATCGTGGAAAATCTGAGGAACTTTAAAAGTTTTGTTGTGGTGTTTTTGTTTTTTTTTTAACTATTCAATGGGAGAGACAATGCATAGTGTGTTAATATCCCACTTGGGATATTCTCTGATTAAACTCTCTGTTTATTGTGCATGAGAGTTACATTTGCTTTATATGAACAATGTTTTGAGGTCAGGACAAAGTTGAAAACTTTATAAAAATAGAAAAATTTGAAAAAGGACATTTGCCTCCATCATCATCTTTTGAAACTCAAACACAGAATGGATTTTCCATTGATAAAGAAACAAAATACCATATTAGTCCAGAATCTGTTTCTAAAAACTGAGATCCCTAAAACAAATAGTATCTCAAATATCTCATAAACCCAACTATTTTAAGTCTGGTTATCACAAAACTCTCACTGCAGAACATGGCCTTCAGGCACTCAAGTTTAGTGCCTACAATATTTCTAGTGATCGGTATTTCAGATATGATTAGTTAACTACCAAGATAAGAATAAGAGATGTGGTAGTGTAAAAAAATAAGCATCGTCTCTTCCCTTTTAAAGTGAGATTGACATTATTCAGTGAACTGCTTTTTAAGGTAATCTCTCAAGCTCTACCACTAATAAGTTTTTTTAGGCTATTTCCCTGATGTCACTTTTCTGCCTGGCATTGCTGAGTTTCTATTATTAGCCGATGTGAGCTATTCAATAGCTTGCAATCTTTGTGGCATTAGTACTTGCCAAAACAATTAGACTATAACATATACTGGTTTTCAAATGAGATTGTAAAGGGAGTGCTACAACTGTTCCTTATCTGTTAGTGGTGCAACAAAGTTTATTAGAAGGGATGACAACATGACACCAACACATGTGATTTTTCTAAGCAATACACAATCAGCTAGGAGGGTCTTCAGTTCAGTGGAAACAGCATTACAGTAGCTGGTTGGAAACATGAAGTTCTTTTGTGCTTAAACTAAGGCTACAAACTGAATGCAGAAAGTTACTGTGCCCTGACTGCGGGAACGGTCCACATAAAAGAGAATTTGTCAACTTTCATTTTGGCCTAGGAAATGGCCAAACAATTTGAGGTGCATGAGAAAAGAAAGTAGACAGCCAAAAGAGAAAACGGATCAAAAAATAAAGTCTTGAATGACATTTTTCCTGAGATTTTTAATCGATCGATTCTTTGAACACTGTCACTCTGAAAACTGGACCGTGGAAAACCCATCTGACTCACCAGTGATAAATATTTTGGCTTAAGAAACATACACAGATTAATGGGGCGTGCCTGATAGTGGCATGTGGTTATTCAGGGCGTGAGCAACCCCTCGGGTCTGTCAAAACAGGCAGCTTCAGGGTTAGTTTGCATTGAAGAAGCAGAAAATAAAAGCAGAAGAAAATCTTTATTGAAGAAGCACAGTACAAACAATAAGGGCAGACAGGGAGAAGCAAAATGTTATTAAAGCACAACATCTGTTATATATAATGTTATACTACATATTATGAACAGTAACATCGAATATTATGTTAGTATCAATCGGTCAATTATATCTTTTCCCAGATACATAGGCTTTGTCGTTGACTATTTTTCAACTTCTGTTAAGCACTGGCCAAAATACGTAAACTATTACCCACACAAACACTTGTATTTACTGCGCAATATCATCTCCTGGTCCCACTGTACAGCAGGAGAGGCGGTTTGTGCTCACACGGGTAAGCAGCGCCTTACTGCCAGATCTGCTCACCAGATATTGCATAGCAAAGCCGAGGGGCTGTCATTCATAGTCCTCGAGCAAAGTGAAGATCAGGCTGAAACCGCTCCGTAGAACGGGCAGGTCGCCACTCGGGCGAGTCCCGGGCGCGCTCGGCAGCGGGCACAGAGCGGCACAGCCCCGAAGGCCGGGCACGACACTCACCCACCGCGGGGTCCGACCGCCGCCCGCGTTGGGGGCCGCGCTGGGTTCTCCCCACCTGTAGGGACTTCGCCCTGTGCCCTGGTGGCTGGAATGGGGAAGGGCTGAGCCCGAGGCGGCTGCCGGGACGCTTCGCTCGGGGAGAGGAAAATTCCAGCCGAGAGAAGCGGCCCTGCCCCCGCTGGCCGCCGTCAGCCCGCGGCCCGGGCCGAGCGGAGTCCCCGCTCCGGCCACCCCCGGAGGGACAGCCGGCTGTGTGGGGGCAGGAGGGAGGCGCTGGGACGGGAACAGGAGTCTCTGTGTCTCCGCGCGTCCCGGAGCGGGGAAGGCTCGGCGTTTCAAGTTTCTCCCCGCGAAGTTTCTTTTTTTTGCTTTTGTGTTTTTTGCCCTCCGCCCAAGGTGTGGTTCCGCGAGCGGCAGGAGCCCGGCGGAGCCCTGAGCGCGGCCACGGCCGCCGCCCAAGGAAGGCGCCCCGTGTCCGCGGCGTAAACAGCGGGGAATGCCCGCGCTCGGGGGCGAGGCGGCGCCGGGGGCAGCGGAGCGGGGCCGCCCTCCTCAGCCCGCCCCGAGCAGGTGAGGCGGGGAGCCGAGGCTGTG
>VXBA01002264.1:77562-173707 GCA_013399895.1 Serilophus lunatus
GGGCGAGGCGGAAGCCCCGGGCGGGACCGCGGCGCCGGCAGCGGGGGCAGATGGAGCCGCGCGACCGTTAAACGGCTGCGGGAGCGGGCGGAGCGCCGGCTGCGGAGCCTCGACGGCATGTCGGGCGGTTCTCCAGCTGGATGTGGACTCCTCCCCGGCCGGGGCTGTGAGACCACCCCGTCGGGTCGCCCGCTCCTTCCTTGGCGCTGCCCGGCCGAGCAGCGGCGCATCGGTGCGGGCATTCCCGCAGGGACGAGCCGCCACCGCCCGCCGGCGCCGCCGTCCCGGTGCCTGTGCCGGGCTACAGGATCCGCCGGGACCGGCGCCTCGGAGGAATCTCTGCAGGCCGACACTTGCCGGTCGGAGCATCCTTAGGCGTGCGGAGTCTGCTTCCCGCTCTCCCGGAAAAGTGGCGGCGGTGCGGGAGGGCAGGGCCCTTCTCGGTGCTCTGGTAACTGCTGAGCTGGGAGAGAAAAAATAAACAAGCGGCATCTGTCGAGGGTAATAAAAGGGCTAGTTTGGGTTTTTCTTCCCCCTAAATGTTAGACTTCTCAGACGACTTGCCTATAATATGTCAGAAAACGTAACTTGGATTTCTGGTCAAGTGGCTACAGGATAAACAGGTTCAGATGATGGCAATTTACTGTAATATTTGCAGCAGCAGTCTAATCAGTTTGAAGTCGCGGCTGTAGCCAACGTGGAAGAGTCACAAAGGGACGGGTATTTATTCGTTTAAGGTCTTGGCACCGTCCCACATTTATATGTAGCCATTGAGAAATGAACTTGATATTGTTAATCAATGTAGAAGGTATAATTACAGTATAGATGATTACTGCATTTTTAAGACTCTGGGTACATAAGCACAGTTGGAAGGACTGAGGATGGGATAATAGTGCTTGATTCCAGGTTAGGAAGGGGCTAAACCAAGATGTCTTGAACGTCCTCAGTTTTACTTGTGAGTAGGAACACGGAAAAAAGCAAAAAGCCACAATTAAAAGTTTGGCTGTTTTGACAGTTTCTCTAGGCCTGTTGCCTGCCATAACACTTTTGGGTGTAGTGAATTTTGGCTGCTGCTTGATATCTAAGTCAGGAAAAGTAGTCTGTTCCCTTTATGTGACTTCAAACATCTGTCAGCATCCACATCTTGGTTGTGAGAAACAGGTAGGTAACAGCAGTGCTCATTTTGTTAGCCCTGTAGACATGTTTTCAGGCTTTTTATCAGCTGTTCCAATGCAATTTGGTGCTTAGAAAATCAAGTTACTATACCTTTCTTGTTATGAAAGCTCTTTATTGGCAGTCTCAATTACTTCCTGAAGATGGTCTCATTTGCTCATCAAAACGCTGGATTTGAGGGGAAAAATGTGGACATACCAGCAAAAGTGGCAACTGTCAGCTGTACTGAACATGGTCCACAGATACACTTTTTATTAGTGAGCAGTTACTGTGGTTCTCTGTCTGAGATGATTGGAAAAATTGTGCAATCTGGGAAGAATTTCAGTTGAGACAGAAATTTTCTTTACATGTATTACCAAATGATGTGATATTCTGTATTATATTTCTTCTTACCTTGTTTGGCCAAATTTAAAGTGTTGTTAAGCTGCAGCTGAATACTATTTACCAGTCAATGTGTTCTTTAATCACTATTTGAAGTTCTGTGGAGTAATTACTGGTAATTCGTCACAACATGGAAAGTTTATTTTTGCTAACAGCTAAGAAGGCTAGAGGCTTTTAAAAGTGTTTTGTGAGTTTTCAAGCATTGATGTTTGTTTAGACTTGTCCTATATGACGTAATCACTGGTGGCTCTTCAGTATAGAATTTTTTTATCAGATCTATAGGAACAAGCTATGGGAAAGGATTCTATCATATCTTGAAAGACTTTTTTTGCTTTAAAGACAGGATTATGCTTTCCTATTAAAAAATCGTTTATTAAAACTGATTGTGGTTAAAATTATTGGTCTGAATTTGATTAAAAACTTGAGTGTTATTCTGTTATTCTCACTGTACATTCAAGGTAAATAAGAAAATACTTTTAAAAAAACAGGCTCTGCTAGATTTTTATTTTTTTTTAATATGGTGAATAGAAAATGTGCCCAGCTACTGCCTGGAATTTTTTGGAGTGCAATGAATAGGAGGTGTGCCCAGTAACTGGCTGGACATGACACATAGTTTCTTCTAGCATAAGAAACTTGGCTGGACCTACTTTTAAGGCATTTTTATAGCTCATCTATCTTACCAGCACTCATAACAGTGTGCTCCTGCCAGGCCAGTTGACAGAGTCTCATACTCATAAAGCTGAATTGGCTTTGTGTGTTGTCCCTTATGGGGTGATAGGAAAATGTGATTTAATACTTATAAATAAAAAAAGAAGTGGCTGTAGTTGGTGTCCCACCTTTTGAACACAATTTTCCTGCTGTTGCTGGATAGCAATCCTATATGCTGGAGGAAATGAAGTTTTGCATTACACGTAGATGTCAGTAGTGGACACAGGATTTTAACACAAACTGTGTTGTAGCTTAGAATGCCATTAGAATATTGGCTCAAATATGGGTTTAGGTAAACAGACAATTGATATGCTTTGAAATAGTAGAATGCACGTTGAGATCCACCTTTAATTCAATTGTAGCCAGTTTCTGAGAATTTCACGTTATTCCATTTGTTCCCTTAAATCATATTTAAAGCTATGCTTACTTAGAGAATAACAGCTTCTGACCTGCTTTACCCAAGCAAACCCCTTTTGTTTTGTCATTTTCATTCCTGTCTAACAGAAGCAAACATGCTTAGGAGATGGAGCTGCTCTCCAGAGGCTGAAGATAGAGATGGTTGTATGGGAAAAAAGACAGAGCCAAACATTTTTGGTTAGCTTACTGCCAGAAACACTCCTCATATGTGTCTTCATGCTCCCGTTCACTGTCGCTTGGCCTAATGAAAGTATTTAAAAAAATTAATAAAGAAAGCAGGAGAGAAGTCTTTTTCCTATGGTTTCCAGGGCTATCTCAGGAAGTGAGAGATGTTTTCACAAAGACCAAGAAATTTACCTTTTCTCTTGCATGTAACTGTTGAGTTTATATCAAATCATTTCAGTCCGATTCCAGATCCCTGGAGCCATCAGCTGTGGTGCAGTGTTGGCAAGTGTCTGGCATCAAGCTTGGAATACTGATTTGAGCTCTCTTCTTCTTTTTCATGTGTTCAGTTGAGTCAGTTCACAACACAGCCACAAGTTTATTCAAGTATAAATGAAAGTCCTCCCTGTGCAGGAAGGGACAAAAAGCATAGCAATAGCTTCAAACCAAGCATTCTAAGGCCGAGCCACAGCAGCAGACTGGGGTAAGGGGGCATTTGCTCAGTTTAGTGAAATTTAAGTCAGGACTAAACCCACATTTTTCTCTTGAAATGAATTAGGGTTGCTATTGCTTTGTATGCTGCATTATTGTATACATGTGTTTATCAGTAAATGCAAGACCTTTTGTACTTGTGCTACTTAGTAGCACTTCCTAGGATAAGAGGTTAGGCTGCCATGGGTCTAACAAGTTGTCCTATCTGAGATGTGCTTCATCTCCTAGATTTAGGACTTCAAGATAATAGTTTAGTTTTCTCACCCCTGTGACCCTGATGAAGAACAAGTAATGGAGCAATAACGAAATGGAAAGAATTCTGAGAATTTGTGGGCATAGAGCTTGCTGGATGGTTGAAGCAGGGAGTTAGCTCCTTTATGGGTGGATGCTCATCAGGAGCCACTTGAATGCTAATCATTCCAGGGGCCAATTTGCCATCTGAGTTCCAAACGTACACATAACACTTCTTGAGGTGAGTGTTGTCCTTTTTAATGTATCAGCCTTAGTCAAATAGTTGCATGACACTGGTGGCATTAACTGAATGTTGTATTTAAAAGCTGGTGTGATTACTCAGACTTTGTCAAGTCTGAAGTCATAGCTGGGTGCCTATGGAGTAGTCAGTGGAAATATTCACTGTTGGAGTGTGTTGCTGTGGGAATGAGATCAAGGAAACATTAGGGGGGTTGAGGAATGTGGATACTAGGGTGAAAAAATGCGTGGGAGGTTAATACACAAATAGAGAAATAGCAGAATTATTTCAGAGTTTTGTCTAAGTGTGTTGGTATTCTATGAAAAAGAAAAGTGAGAGCTAGATAATGAGGTATCAAAGCATTTGAGGGGAAAAAGTGCTTGAGCCTGGAAGGTGAGTTTTAGCACTATCTTTGGGTAGGTTCTTCTTTCCATTGTTACTGGATTTTTTTGTTTGTTTGTTTATGGACTTAAAATGCATCACAGTGTTTATGTAAACCTGAAGATCGCTGTTTATTTTAAGTAGGCACATCTGTGTTGGGTGGAAGAAGAAAGGAGTTCATTGTTGGGGACCAATAGCTTAGATTCCAGGGGAAACTGAATGTCTTTACGGGACTCCTGTCATCTGAAAGATAAAATAATTCACTAAGAATATTTTTAAAGTCACAAATAAACAGTTTCTCCTGTAATCTGGCAACATCTAGATAGGTCTCCTTTCGTAATGTCCAGTACTGTTTCTGACTGTCTTGACTGTAGCTTGGAAGTAGCATGCAAGTTTTTCTAGGTTGTCTGCTGTTGTTTCTAGCTGCCACTATTGTAATTTTATGTGGTCTGGGGAGCAGCAGATGCAAGATTCTCCAGCCAGCTGTAACAAGGTGAGCAAGCTCAACTAAATATTTATTCTTTTTTTTCTAGAAATTAGCAAGACAGTATGATGAGCTGCTCTGTTCATGTAGTGGATGTAAGGAATGCCATGTGTTCTCTTATGGCTGCTTGCAAGTTAAAACAGATCTCATTGTGCACTTTCTTTTCTTTTTACCTGACTCTCACTTGCTTCCCCAACTGCTGACCTCCTCTGACTTAAGTTCACGTAGCTGCCTGCTGTTTGAGAAAGAGTTGCTCCTCATTGTGAGTATTTGCTGTCACTACATTACTGCCCCAAAACTTTGAGTTGACGTTAGGGCATTAGAGGATGACAAGAAGCCAAGATGTTGGCTCCTAGATTCCTGTAGAGTTCTGTGGCTGTGCCCAGTGTTAACACAATGAAGAGGAAACTCTGACTGTGCAGTGTACAACAATGGAGAGTTCAAGGGGAAAACCACCCCTGCTGTTCTGAGCTGTAACAACCAATTAAAAACTTGACTCTTCACCTGAATTCTCTCCTGGGGTAAGGTACCATAATTAAAAATGCAACTCTTCACGAAAGTAAACTTAAACACTTCCTAAGTGGAATTCCAGTAGATGTATTCTGACATAAAATCTCTCTGGTGATAGACATTTTTTTCGTGGTTTAAGAAACACCTTTTATGCGGAAGTGGAATAGCATGGCAATCTTTACAGAACTCACAGTTCCTGGATTTGTGTTTTATTTGCCAGGAGGCTATCCAGTTCAGAAGAGGCATTACATTTGTTTGTATCTTTTGGACGTTGTAAATGATCACAATGCTGTAAATGCTTCAAGGATGGTTCCCTAGTCTATCTGTGAAATGTCTTCCTTGGGAGCTTGCATTAATGTAAACTGCTGCAAACTAGAGTTGTCAAGATTGCTATTTTCTGTTAAAGAAAATAGGATATGTGAGTATTTGTATCTAGGTGTAAGCTTTTCTTGGTGAGAAAGCATTGGTTTTGTTGGAAGCTTTGGTTCTACAGAGGTTCTTATTGAAGAAATAGCTTGAAAGCTATACTTTCTTAGCTGTGCTTTAAAAATACTTTCTGCATATTTCTTTGATTTTCCTTTCTGTTCTGGAAATAGAGCTACTTGTTTTGAAAACTATAGATCAATCTTATTTAGTAGTAGACCAATAAACCTCTCCTCCTTCCCAAGCAATGCAAACTGCTGCGCTGTGTGAAACAAGAAATGTAGTGAGCTTGAATTTTTCTCAAATGGAAAGAAACAAAAAAACCCCAACAAACAAAGCACCACCCTATCTTAAAAGAGCAGCATTAGAAACGTATTTTTCTTTATAATCAAATCCATTTGCAGTTTAATATTCCTGAGTTACTGATGTATTGATTTAACAGTCTTGCTTTCTTCTTGGGCTTTGGTTTCCTCTTGAGAACTAACTTTCCCTTTTGGTATTGTACCTGAATTTCACGTCAGAACTTCAGCTGGATTTCCTTCCAAAGACTGGTGCTCTATACGTGAGGTTTAGCAGGTACCTTTTAAATGTTTTGCTATAAGAAGAGCATAAGCATCTTCTGCTGTCCCTTTAATAAAGACTTACTATTGATGAAGTTGTCTGGAGGAACTGTGCTGCTTCTATTCCTTTCACAAAATGAATTTTATTTTTTATGTTTCTTGCATTTTGACCATTTGTTTGATTGTTTAGTTGTTTTTTTCCCCGTCTGTGTCTCCCAGTTTGATCTGCTGGGAGCTTTGCTGAATAAAGGGAGTTAAGTAAGAGTGTTTAGGAATATTGGCCCATCAGTAGGTAGCCATGGAAACTTTGTTACTATTGTTCAGAAACTTTTTATACATAGATATAAAGGTAGTTTGAAGCACCGCAGGGAAGAATGAGGTGTGCGAAGTTCGGGGGTTTTTTTGTCACTCACTAATTTACCCAGTTATTTGTTTATCATTGTATTGCTCTTTTGTAAAATTTATTTCAGTCTTTCTGTACTGTCAAACTAGACCAACAAAAGAACTGCACGTAACATTGCAGGTAGAAGGTAATTACTGAGGTAGCTATTGTTTAACTGTTCTTGTGACAGAAGTGTTGAAAGCTCTTTTTACTTGGGAAGAACAATACAATGTCTCTGGATCTAGTAGAAAAAAGTGGAGCCAAGATGTCTGTTAATAACAAAGCTGAGAAAACAAATGTTTACAACCTGTTATGCTGGGTTGTAACCCCTTGAGGCAAAGATGAAGTATTATACTTCTTTATTAGTAGCTGAGGATTTAAACATTTTGTCCTTCTCATTAAAAATTAATGTTGTGTAGAATTAAATATGTAACCACTTTGGCTTTTAAAGCATAGAAATGATTAACATGGATGATTGGGTTTTTTATTTCTTTAGTTGGTAAGACAAAGTCTGCATTAGTTGATGATGATGATGCAGTAGGTGGAATTTTCAGAAGCGGAATTTCTGATATCTTTCAGGCAGTTGTGCATAATCAGAAATTCAAGCCATACCAGAAATCGGAGCTTTTTTTAAAATTTTTAAATTCAGAAACTTTAGTTCCACAAAAATCAGGTACCCCTCTATGTTGAAAGTTTTCCCTAAGTTCCCAGACTTTCATTTCTTATGAGTTACTACTTTTTCCATTTACTCTCTGAAGTCTCCAGACATCAACTTTCCTGCGTGCTCTTCTGGTCACTGATTCATGGTCTCTTACTTCCCCTTGCCTGCAATTTTGATCCTCTCTTTCCACCCGCATTACAAAGCAGCCTCTCTAATTCCATCCTTGGCACCCTTCTTGAGCTCTATTTACCTCATTTAGTTTTTAAAATACTCACTGCTTGGAAAAAGTCTCTTTTTGCTGAATCTAAAACTTCAAGTAAGTTTCTAAGTCCACAGCTACTATTAAAGATGAACTTTATTTTTGCCTAAAAGGATTACAACCCAGCATCACAATTGAACCTTTTTGAATTCTGGCTTTCTGCTTTCTTTTAAATCTTCAGATTCAAAAAGAGCTTGGCCCTTCAGCTTAGCGCTTCCATCTGGTGGTGCTCTTTTGTTTGTTTTTGTTCCCCCCCATCTCCCCCCTCCTGTGTCCCTGTGTCACAGATGTGAGTCTGTGTTTGATTCCTCTTCCCTGACTTCATTCTGAAACTATAGATTCTTATTTTTATAAATTTGGCTTTGTGTTTAAATATTACCTTGTAAATGCATCTTAGTCCCTTGTACTTATATGGGAATGGAGACTATTTTTGCCACAGTATTTAAAGGGAGAAGGGTTTCCCAGGCCCTTTCGTATGGCACTTAAAAGCAGGGTCGTTGACTGTCTTTGCACTTGCTGATCTCATCTGCTCACTTATCTACAATTGATTAATGCCTTGGACATTGCAGGATTTGGAGCTGAGGTCTTAAGGCAGCTATAGACATGAAATATGATTTATTTTTTTCTTCTTTCAGCTGGGTCAGAGTTTACTTCTGACTTTGTGGAGCCAGTAGCAGTAACTTTATTATTGTATTATATGCTGTCCTTCCTCAGAATTAAATATATTTCATTTGATGTCTGCATGACAAGCTATCAAGAAATTTGTTGTAGAAATGAACTAATGGAAGTGGGTCAGATGTGTCTTTGTTCCTTCAGCTTCTTAATGCTTCTCTTGTTTTTTGATGGTTGATTGGGGTTTTTAGGGGGTCTAGGGAGAGAGGTCTAGTTTTCTGCCAAGTGATCTCTGCAAGTATCAAAGAATTTTGAAATCTAGATAATTATGGGGTTTTGTTTTGATAGTTCTTTCGCAATGTAAGACACATATTCCCCCCCATAGGTATTGCTGAGATATTCTCAACATACCAGGGAGCGCTTGTTCACTTTTGTAGAAAAGCAAGGTGAAAATGCAGGAGATATGGAAAACCAAAGCATTTTCTGAGCACTTCTTCAGAGCTGGATTGCAATAGTGAGGGATATAGGAGGGAATCCAAAGAGGCTTATTTTGGAAAAGTAATAAGGATCTGACATCACTGTCTGAACTGTTGGAATCTCTGTCTTATTTCTAAGCATCTTTCTTTGAGTGTTCTCATATTTCCACTGCCCAAACATTCTTACAAACTTTCCAGTCTTCCTCCCAAAATACACTACTGTAATGCATCTTTATCCATTAAATCTCAAATGAATAAGGGAGGAAAGAAACACAATGAATTGTAAATGTTAAAAAACCTTAAAAATATGCAATGGTTTATTTTAAGAAAAAAATAGGGAGTTGGTGCTATAGTAGGTTTTGAAGTATCAAAGCAAATCAGTAGGTTCTTATTTTTTCTTTCTGGTGATTTTCTCTAAGATACTGCTTTTAGGCTGCTGTTGTTAGGTTTTCTTCCAGCTTTTACTTATCCCCAAATTTTTCTGGATTCTGTAGTTCCAATATGAAAAGCCTGCCAGCTAACAGGTTTATGGTTTGTTTTTTTTTTTTTTTTAAGGCTGCTTGCCAGCACTTAATCTAGAATAAGATTTTAGGTTAGAATTGAGAATATTTGGAAATAATGACATGTAACATAAATGCTGAAATTTCATACTATGCAGTGCCAAGCAGTATTTCATGTGTGTTGAGCATAGATGGAAATTTTAAAATTACTTAGCACCCTGACTGAGTGGTCTTGTGGAAAGATCTATGAAGTGTAAGTCCTCACTCTGCCCTCTGCATAAGAGGAACTGTCCTGCATGTTGGCTCCACTAGAGAAGAGCAGCTGGATATTCTGTCACATTTCTTGGTTGAAATCTATCTATTCTCTAACGGGCTGATGCTGCCTCTCCCTGCTCATGGTGCAGAGATCTGCAGTAGGAAATGAAGTTTGCAGTGAATTGTTTGTTTTGTAAAAATGTTTTTCAGAGACACTTGTGAGAACTTTAGCAACTTAGGATAGAAATACCCTTGCAAAGTTCCACACTAGTTAATTGAAAAGTGTATAATTTGCCAAGGACACGCTCTCAGAAAGGAAAAGGTTGAGTATGTAAACTGTAGTTCTGCTATATGAAAATAAAAGCTCCAAGGTTAGAAGTAGTATTTTATAATGTTTTAACTTTCATTTAAAAATTATTTAATAAGTCTAATGAGATCAGGAAAACTCTCTCTACACTTACTGTCCTTTCCCACATCCTGTAACATCACATTTCACATCTCAGTCATACACTGAATATTTCTTTGAGTCAGTTTGCGGTATCATGTGAATAAATGCTCAGCATGGTAGAAAGATCTCCAGTCTGTTTGCAAAAGAGCATGTGATGCTTTAAAAGATAAGGCATAGCTAAACATGGCCTAGCACTGTTGCAATGGTAAACATTCAGTCATTTAGCTAAACTCATTGAAAAGCTTTTGGTTTCTGATGGCAAGACAAGATCTGTCAGAAAATGTCAGTCACATCTCCAAACTGACATAGCTGTACCTGTATTGTGTACCATTGTGTTTATCATACAATTAACAAATACTTTCACTTAAATATTTAAGTGTCACTGAGAAAGAAGTGGCTTGGTGAGTCTTTATGAGAAAGATAACTCGTTCAGAGATGTGACACTGGACATGGAGATTTGTTCTTCCTCTTCCCCCTGCCATTTTTTTTTTGTGTTGGTTGGTTTTTGATAGTCATTGGATAATTAACAGTTGGATGCCTTTCTCCCTCCCTTATGGCCTATCTAGAAGTTAGAAGGAAGAAGGAAGTCTTGTTCTAAAATGAGTAGATTTGCTGCTGCTGTCGAACTGGCGGAGTAAGGTTGTTGCAACTTCCTCATGTCCTCCTCTTCAATCAGAAGAGGCCTGTGGTAAGGTGTCGGTTATCATGATAGTCTGAGGTAGTCTGACCTACCACTAAGGATTAGAAGCTCTGGTTTAGGTAATGTTCTGATCCCCACACCTTGTCACTTTGGCTTCTTCTGCTGTAGCACCATGGGTGGGGATTTTGTCTGTTCTTCATCCCTACCACAAGCTGTTTTTTGGCCAGTGTGGACAAATCCCAGGTTCTCTATGGCTCTTGAATCAGTCATTAGTTACTGAATAAGAAGTTTGCCTTATAATGGTATTAGTAATTTCCTTGTTGTTTCCACTGAGATTGTGCTGACAGGCTGCTTGCCACTTGCTTGAAGAAAAATAGGTAAAACATGTGGGTGCCTTGTACATATAGTTAACAAAAGTTTCCTCATTTTATAAGATTTCAGTGATTCAATGTATTCAACAAGCAACAGTTACTTCTAAAACTGTTTTGAGTAAATACAGTGGTTAACAGGCACTCTTAGTCTTTCTATTTCTAAAGTGTGACAACATATGAATGGCATGTTCATGACTTACTGCATGGTTACAGAGCATGAGCATGTAAATCATTCAGAATGCTATTTGGCCGGTTACTTTCAAGGGTAAGAATGTGGAAAACACTGTATTTCTGACAGGATTCATACTGTTGTGATAACACAGGATACAGAATTATTAAATACATGGAATAATCTGAGAGATGTCTAATCAAATGTTTCATACATATCTTCCTTTAGGCGTTTTACAGATACTTGCTGTTACATTAAGGGAAAACCTGTCAATCCAAGGAGAACTGTACAGAGACAGTTTCAGATATCAGGAATTTGTATGTGTTTTAAAGGCTTTAGGATATCTTACTGCTTAGATAATTTGAGCAATATATTTGTTCTTTTGTCTGACATCTATGAAGTGAGAAAGTCCATTTTCTTTGATTCTTTGGGGTGGTTTTTTATATGACTTCCTGGGTGGGAGAGCTTTGTTACTTTTTTTAGGTAACATTTATAAACTGAAGTCACATTGTTTCAAAGCACTTTGTAAATATACATGTGCTCTGTAGATCGGGTTGGTATGTAAAACTTTTCATAAGGAAAGAACCAGGAAGATAAAATGGTGCTAAGTTGAGAGGTACTATTTTTTATAATGACAACGCATTCAGTTATAGGGACTCTGATAAATAAAGCTCATAGACAAATTGCCCAGCTGTACTTTAAGATGAAAACAGGATGTTGGTTGTATTACTGGAGAACTGCTGTATAAATCAAAGGATATGCTATTATTGCTGTTTAAGGAAGCTGTACTCCCATAGAGTAGTTCTGTATATAAAAGAATGGTAATTGCTATGCTTATCAAGGACTGGCAGTTCTCCTTTTCCAATTGTGACCTGGTGAATCCACCTCTAGCTCTTGAATTAAAACATTGCCCTATTCAAAAGGACAAACAGAATGTGGTTATTTTTATCTCTTTATGTTTGCTTAGAACAAGTAGAAACCCCCCCTTGCCATATTGAAGTCAAAGGTGGCTTTACTGAGGAGGAAGTGAATTGTTTCCCCAATGCCTGTTAGTTCATGCTATGTCCAACTAGTCATAGCATCTGGAAATGGCCAGGTGGCTTTCTCACTTTGCCAATGTCTCACCTTTGCTTCTGCTCACTGTTTTTTTTTGAGGAGTTCACTTATACTCCCTTTAAATTTTTGTTTGCTAGCCTAAGCCATTTTTTGTTTGTTCTCATACTCTCTTTTAAACTACTTCTTTGCCTCTACTCCACTTCTTTACTGTTTCTTAATGCTAACTAGAATGGTGTAGCCTTTGTTTGTAAAATTATTTTAATAGCTTTTATACTTCTAAGCATGACATCCAAATACATTTTCTTTCCTCAGGAGGAAAGTGTGCCAAAATGCTTTTCTGCTTTTGGTTTCCACCAGTTTATTTTTTCTCTTCAGGGAAATCATGCAATCATAATATTGTTTGGCTTGGAAGTGACCTTTGAAGATGATCTAGTCCAATCCCCATGGTAGATCTCTAATGCACTATAGGATGGCCTAGATTGTTATTTAGGAATTACAGGTAAATTTCTCTTAGGCAGAAGTAGCTGAATCTGGAGCAACAATAAGTATATGAAAAAAGGTTAAATTAATATTCCTGTAATATCCATATATTTTTATAGAAATTTTTTTTGGTAAGTCCTCAAAGCTGGGACTGTTTTGGTAGAGTGATTTTGGCTTAACAGTTTACACTGGTTAGTAGAGAGTTGGCAGCCTCTTAGAGTTTGTACTCAAGTGCAGAGTTAGCCTCCCTGCAGTAAGAATCCTGAGCATGAATCAAATTGGAAACCAGTCCATGCTGCTGATGGAAGCAGAGGAACAAAGAATCTGATAAGACAGGGAGAAGGCAGCAGTGGTGAGTGAGTTGTACAGGACTCCAAGGGAAAGCAAATAAACTTCACTCCTGAAAGAATCTTAACTCTTGAAAGCTTTATGGCATAAACTTAATATAATTTTAATATTGATTTGGCTTTATTCTGAAATATAAATTAATCTTTCAAATGTATGGTCTGGTACTCATAATGACTCTTCCATTATTTACCATCACTCATCTTCATTTTGCTGAAGTTCTGTATGAGAGGGAAATTGCAGGAACTTTTTAGGCTGATGTAGGCAGCTATGTTTAGGCTTTCAGTGTCCCTTTGGTATCTGCATTTCATAATTTCTGATTCCTTATGGTACCCACTTTTCATTATTTTTTAAATCATCAATGTTGATAAAATAACTATATTTAAAATTATGACTTGACTGTAATCCCATAACAGTTAATGGATGTGGTTTGAAGAAGTAAGGCCTCTCTAATCTGCTTCTTTCTGCTTTTTCACAGGGGTGGAATAGCAGGAAGAAGTCGCAAAATCTTGAATTTGTTTAGTTTCTGTACTGAACAGTTGTAGGTGTTAATAAGGAATGAAGTCTTTTTGTTGCAACACAAGGAGTTCTGTAGGACAGATAGAGAGTTATACTGGATGTACTTGGGAAGATACCATGTTTCATACAGAGATAAAAAATTTCTATGAAGTAGAACCTTTTCTGGGGCCAGCAGCTAATTTTTGAAAGCCAATTTCTTAGTTACCAGATGTCTAAGTGTCTGTAGCAGTGGTTTATTAAATTGGGGTAGGTAATGATTTGGGTTGACCAGTGCGTTTGGAAAATGCTTATAATTTCTAAGTAGTAATGCCTTTTGGTTAGTAAAGATAAATTCCAGCAGTGCATATAAATGCATGGCGTTAACAGGCCAGAAGCATGGTTATCAGGAGACATGCTGTGGAATTACCCTGGTGTGACCTTGTAACTGGTGGATTTGAAGAGCATTAAGCATTATTTGAACTGGTTCAGTACTCTGAATGCCTCCTAATTGTACTGCCAGTATTCTTTTCCTTAAAAATTCTAACGAAGGGAAATGTATTCTGGAGTGCTCGTCTTAGTTATGCGCTCACACAGGCAGTTCGCACTGTGCAGCTTTATTGTACCTTAAAATAATTTCATTTGTTTGCTTGTTCGGTTGTTTAAAATTTGAGCATATACTACAACTTTTCATCCACAAAGCAAATATTTGTTACTTTGATTAGTAGCTAAAACCTTGGCAAGTGTGTAAATTCCTCAGCAGGGCACTGGTTTTGAAGAGATACTTATGTTCCAATGAGAAATCTTTTGAACAGATTGATGTAGAACATGTGATTTTAATGTTTTTTCAACTTTTTTTCCTGCTTCTGTACTACATTATTTGTGCTGATTTACTCCTTTCCTCCAGGAAACACATTTGCGTTAAAGATCCGGTCTGCTGTTTATTTAGTTCCTGCTGCTTATTGCTTCCATGGGGTCCTCTTTGACCTTATAATTAACAGAAAAATAGCTGATATCCTGGGAATTAAATCAAGAAATTAAGTACAGGAGCTGATAAATTGCAATGGATTCTTTCACTGATGAAACTTCCATTTCGACATGAAAGATCCTCAGTAATAAAAAAATAAATAAAAATATTTAAAAACGCCATCAAGAGCATGTTTGTCATAGCACCTCTGATGTTTCATGTAATGCTTTAAACTACAAGAATCAGGGATACCACCGGTTTCTATTGTTAAATATTGGCTTTGTGATCAGAAAAAGTTCAATATTTTCTGGAAGGTACTTTAACTTGGCCTGGGCCAATTTTTATTGATTTGAGCTGTTTTGACTAATTGATTTCAGGGTAGAACAGTTGCATTGCAATATGGCATTTCATAGTCTCAGCCCATAAGGATTCCTGCTGCAATTAGTGCAATACTGAAATAATAGTAAGTATAAGAGATCATTCAGTTTGGTTTTAAGCTTAATCATATACAGCAAACCCAGTGAAATAACAGTGATAGTTCTGATTTGTTGGTTTCTTTGAATTGTATTATATTATTAAAATTTTGTCGGAAATAAGCTTGGTGAGAGATAAAACTGCCATATCAAAGAATTGAAAGGATTTAACCACAATGTTATCTCCTTAGTGTCACTTTAAATGTCTAGGCTTGGTAATTTGGTATGATTTGAATATAACAGTGTCATGTTTGGAGACACGGGATGTTGAGAAAGGAAGGAGATGATTTACATCCCTCAAGCTTCCATAAGTGGAAGCTTCAGATTTGAATTTGGCAATAAAATATTGAGATTTTTCTAGAAAGAGCTACATGATAAAAGAGGATGGGGTACCAAGGCCTGCAAATGGATTCTTTGGCAACCAATCTTGTATGTACTTTTCACAAGATGGAAAAGACAATTTCTTTTCATATTTTTCTTATTTAAAAAAATTAAAAGAATATAAACAGGAGCGGACAACCTGAAGAGGCAGTTTCATCCCTCCAATGAGGAAGGTAAGAATTGGCAGTGTTAAGTTTGTGGTTGGACTAGATGATCTCAATGCTCTTTTCCAACCTACATTATTCTATGATTCTCTGATTTCCTTCACCCAGTCATTTAGCTGCATCACTTAGCATCAGTTGTGATAAAGTTGTGCACTCACATAATTTGGGCTAAAAAAGGCCCCAATTACTATTTTATAAGAGAGAAATTATAGCTTGGCCCAGCTGTAAAATTTGTCTTACAGTTTTCTGAGAAGCTTTTGTCGTTGTTATGATTCTTTGCTTTTGACAGTCAGCTGGTGTCCTTACTAGCCACCTTTGACACCAGAAAGCTGATAGTATAGAATATTCTGGATCATACTGGCAGTCTGGAAAAATGTTTCACATAACCTGCAGTGTTACTGTGACAGAGGTATGCTCTGTTCAACCCTACTCCACATCAGCAAATATGCTGGTGAGTGTATATGAGGTGTGGTCTTGTAATTCATCCCGTGATTAGCAGTGGGATGCAGTGAGGTTGTGTAGCCAATGCCTGGTCTGTAGATCGAGAAGGTGGCGAGAGGCTCGTGGGCTTCATGAAGAGGAGGAGGAGGGTGAAGGCATCCAGAATCACACAGCCTGTTTCCTCTGTCTTTACCTACTGGAACTCCTAATTTGACAGGTGAATTCTGGTAACTTTCAGCAGCAAGTCGCAGCTTGTTTGATCCTCTGTACACGTATAAAGTGACAAATAAAGCTGTAGCCCATTTTTCTTGTCCCTATCAATATTTCTGAGTTAATACCAGAAGAACTTTGTTCAACAAAACTTAATTTGTGTCTGTCCCAGAACTTTCAACACAGAACCACTTATGGTAGCAACAGTTATATGATTACATCAATTTTCCTTCTATACTCACTGCTGAGTTCTACTGAAATCGTTAAAGAAGTCTTCATGACTTCTGAGTAGAAACTGAGTAGAAGTCCAGGAGTGGAAACAGCTTTTTGATCCATGAGATACTATTGTTAGCTGTTATTATTCTTTCTTTTAAGTAGATAGTAAAATAAATGTATTTCTGCTAGAACAATGCAGAAGGCAAAAGTTTTAGTCATGTCAGCAAGAGACAGAGACAAGATTGTTATAGGTAATGGGGCTTCTGCATCATAGTTTTTGGACTCCTTCTGAGAGTGATATGATGATAGTAGTCATCTATCAAGTTTTTAATTTGGCAGAATTTGTACTTGCAAGATAGTTTTGTACTGTTCAGTGAAATGGGCTTTGCATGTGCGTTTAACTTACACTGTCAAGCATTCTGTACTAGCAATACAGACATCTATTTTTACCTCTTCTGGATTCTTTTTTTTTTTGGTCATGGACTAGCTGGTTGTTCATTTAAAGAGGGACATTTGTGTTCTAAAAACAAATGACACACATACAGCTGTGTAGCCAAGTGACCTCTAGGAAATGAGTTCCCATGATCTGTGTGTGTATATGTAAGTAATAGGGACTAGAACTTTTTCTCTGTCCAGTACTTCAGTTGTGCCTGGCCTCAAGGGAACATGCAGCCATGCTCCTTGTGCCCTTAACTTTCCATGGGAATGTCAGAATGTGTCTCACAGTGCTGGCTAAAAATAATTGTGTCCAAGATTTTAATTTGACTTTTTTCTCTTTTTTTTTTTTTTTTAAATTCCTATATCCAAATTCTTGTGAGTTGTGCAGACATTTGGGGTAAACACTGATTGCAATTTGAGGAAGGGTGTAAAATTGTGTGATACTGTGGTTGTTAAGAATTGGACATAAATGTTTTACATTGCAGTGACAAAAGCTATGGTGTCATTTAATTTCCATCCTTTATATTCTTGATCAAATACTTCTGTTCTAGGATATGTCAAAAATGAAGGGAACTATTTATTTAGTCAACTGTATAAATAAATAGATAGGAAGTTCTCAAATATCCGAGATGTGAAAACATGGATTGTATTTGTTTGTTTTGTTTGTTCTACATTGGGTGAGACAGGGCTAGGATAGGCAGGATTGTTTCCTTGGTATTTGATTTTATGAGTTAAAATTTTAGTGTTTGATTTCTTTTTTTTTTCCCTTGGGGAAATTCTGTGTGTATGACCTCTCATCTAGAACTGAAAATTCTTTAGTGGCATATCATAGACCAAGTGCTGTTCCAGTTACTAATGACCAACTATGAAAGCTTAATGCATTGGCTAATTTCAAAATTATGATTAGCAATTGGATTTTTAGAAATATGGTTAGCATAATATGTACAAATTAACTATGAACACTTCTATGCCTTAAGGAAAATAAAAAACAGAAGAAAAGAGAATTCAAACAGAAGATGTGCAAGTTACTTCCATATATCTTCTTACACACACCTTTCTCAAAGCCCATACTTTTAAAGGTGTGGCCATGATGAACAATGTACCTACTTCCCAAATTTGTCCACTTTCATTTAGCTTTCTATTAATGATGGTTTAGGTGTCAATAGAGGGGGACAAAGAAGCCTATTGAAGTGTTGTTAGATTGCATCCAGTGTGTCTCTTTTTTTGCTTAAATCGTTATTTTATTTGGAATTAATGGAGTTGCATCAGCACATGACCTTGCAGTGTTATATGTAAACAGAATCATAATTCATGATTTGGTGGACCGGGAAGTTATTGTATGAAGTGTTGTGAATATTGTTATTCAGTGTCTACAGGCCAACACTTCAGTACAAGCTCTTGCTCTCCCAGTTCCAGCAGAGTAAATAAAAATAGACAAATCTTTATGGTAGTATTTTCTTTTGTGTTTTGTGTTTGACTGGTGGGGTTTTTTTGTTTGTTATTTTGAGGGGGAAGTTCTTTAATTACTTTTCTATTAAGTCTATGATTTTTTAGTGATATTGATGCCAGGCACTGAGGTTGTGATACCAAAATCCGGTTATTTTACCAGGTCACTAACTTTTTCATTCAGTATTTGTCAGGCATATGTTCTGAAACCGTTTATTAGCGTGTAGAGTGCTCTAGAGTAAGAGTTCACAAAGTAAGTAAATAATACACTCAAATCAAATTTGTATAGCTTTGGCAATCAATGCTATTACATAATCATCTACCTTATCCAGTGTTAAAGTCACAGCTATATTGGTGCATTTCTTTGCCAGTATATTAATGTCATGCTATCTAATAGCAAAATAATCTCCATATTCAAACACTTAAAAAAATACAGGGAGCAAGCTTGTAGCAGAAAGAATGGCTTATGTTCCACTTGGCAGTTGGAATAATTACCAGTCCACTTTTGAACTTCTGTCTGAGAGAATGAGACTTTCTATTTTTTAGAATTCTTACCCTCTGGAGTAAGAAAAAATGACAGAATATGAATTGTTTTTCTAATTTATATTATAGTGCAACCGAACTAAAATACAGCTTTTTGTCTTTTTCCTTTGTTACTAGAAATGTCGAAGGAAGACCTTTACTGAAAACTTAAAATTATCTAGGACTTCAGCAATTAAGATGGTTGTGCACAGTCATATATTATCTCTTATCTCAGAATCTACTTAAATATCAAATTTATACCTTGAAGGGACTTTTGATTTATAAAGTAGAAAGTAACTGTTGCAATCCTGGATGACCTCCAAATTTCCTTTGAAAATCAGTTACTTCACTAAATGAATAGGAATAGCTCTTTTTGCAAATGTTTTTGCTTTTAACTGAAATATTTGGTAGGGATTTGAAATTCGGGGGAGAAGCAGCCAACAAAGCAGATTAAATAGACTTTGAAGTCTAGCTTTGAAATATTGCTGTAAAAAGTTGTCTGCTTTGGATGAAATTATGTGTGATATTTTTATGTATGAGAATGGAAGTGTTTTAAATGGATGTGACTCCTAATTACAAAATGTAATAGTGTTGAATGTAGTGTTAAGACTTACGAAAAGTATATAAAAAAGCTAATACTGTCCTTCCTTTCAAAGGAGAATAGGTATCGATTCCTAACCTGTATTAATAGTGTTCTTGTGTTAATGATCTTAAATACCATTTTATGAATTTATAAAATACCCTGACAATTCTGAAGTAGATGTCTCTTTTATGATGTAATTTGTATTCTGGGGATATTTGTTGCTGGACTGTACAATGCTTGAAGATAAACCGATGAACCACTGTCCTGTTTTATGGAGATGGGCTTAGATATGCTCTGATTTGCTTGGAAAAGAATAAGCAGCCAAGTAGTTTCAAAATATAGCCTACCCGCAGTGCCACCCTGTGGCTTTCTTTTTCCATGGCTTCTGTTAAACCAACCAGTTTTTGTTGCCTCATTTCCAGATGGAAAACTACTTGTGGACTTTTAAAATGTCTGTGCTTCTGGCTGCAGATCTGGTCTAACTGGGAGAGTACAGCACATTTATTTGCCTTGCTTCAGCGTTATTTGTCCCTGCTGAAAACTACTTAGATGGAGAACCAGAAAGAGGATTAGGATTTCTGAGCAATACTGGTTTATTCACCTACCACATCAAATCACTAAGCAATGGCTTGTTTGGTCATTGAAAAGCAAAGATCTCATTGGATCTGGAAAGCAAAACATGTCAATTCCCAGCAGTAACTTGAAGGATTACATGAATTAGTCTCATCAGTTCCAGTTATGCAAACAAATAGTTTATTTCCAGGTAGTCAGTTTTATAGGAAGATAGTTTACCTTTAAAATTAGATTGTCTATGTAAACACAGCATTGCTTATGGAGATAGTTGATATTATTTTGCATTCCAGATGTCTGCATTTTTGTTGACTTGAACTGAAAGATGTTAAAGAGACTTTGTTTTTAAAAGTGGCATTATGCTTTGAGATAGTTGTGCTTTGCCTTCATGGGGTAAGCACCTGCACATTTAAAACTAGTTTTCACATATAGGAAGTAATATAATGTTGAGGCTATTTCACACCAAGCAAGCCTGCGGGAAGGAACTTTTCAGCACTGCCCCTGTTTGGTATGCCTTGGAGAGGAGAACCTGTTTTCTCCCTCACAGTCAGCTTAGTTTTGCTAGCATCTCTGAATGAAAGGCAGAGTTTTACCTATCCATATTTTCTTATTGCCGTTCTGACAGGGAACAACAGAACAGTCTCTGTTGCCCCTTCTGCCCAGGTGGGAGCAGTAACATCACTGCTCAATGCAGGTGTCAGCAGCAGTTCCCTGGCCTTACTGCCACAGCCCTATATCCTAAAAGCTGGTCTGCTACTCCTCTAGTCCAAGGACAGTATTTAGATACGTTTTTCAATGTTTAAAATTGGTTCTTTCAGTGTTGTAAGAGTTTTTACTGTAATACTTTGAACATGCTTTCAGTATTTTCTTGCTGCAGTATTTCTTTTAACGAAGGGCACTTCCCATGCTGGCATTGCTCTAGGCCTGACGGCACTCCCTGGCTTGACTCTCACTTGCTGCCTCTGCCCCAGAGCTGCTCACACTGTGCGGGGGCAGGACGAGTGACTAAGGGGACAAATCAAGTCAGGACTAGCAAAGCCTCAGCATGTGTTATTGAGACACCTCTGGGCTCCAGCGTCTTCGTCGAGGGCTGTGTATTTTTCTGTAATAGGAATGAAAAATGTGAGAGTATGGTAAGTATCAAGCTGGTATTTAATGTGTCTAGGCTTTTTCTGGTAAGCAGGTGCTTACATTCACATTTGCCTCCTAATTACAAAAGTTATACTTGTCCTTTTCTGGAAAGTGAATGTTTCTTTTTCCAAATTCACAAGTTTTGTGTATAAACTGTAAGTGGATATGTATGAATGTGGAGTCTGAATTCTTGCAGAATTTTAAAGGCAGCAGTGCAAATGCCTGATACTACTGTCCATACTTGTAGGTTGTACTGTTTGTTGGAAAGCCTTGTATTAAAGTTGGAAAGTCTTACAGTGAGAATTAAAAATGCAGTTTTCTTTTTCTAGTGTTGGCAGAAGAATTCCCATTCTTTGAAAGGAGTGTTCTGCTTTTTAAATTTATTATTTTTATTATAAATGCAGTATGTATCTAAACAAGATAATGAGCAAAAGGCTTAAAAACAAGCTGTTAAAATATTGTACTTTATTTTTGTCAAACTGTTTTGAGTGGTTTAGTACTTGCAGTTAAATACATGTTTTTGGAAGTCTGGATTTCCAGATAAGAACAACAAAAGGTAGAAGAAGGGGATGTGAGGGAAAGGGACAGAGAAGTTTTTGGTTTCTTGTCCTTATTTAGGAAGCTTGTTTGCTCTTTCTATCCCGTATCAGGCTTCTGTGATATTGGGAATGTGTAAACTAAAATACCTGTGACTTAAGGTAGTTATCAGGCTGCTCTAAATCGCATTGAAAAGAGCAAGTTAATTGTACTTTAGATTTTGGTGTTTTTTTTTTAATGTGACTCAAATGTAAGTCATGGACAATTCTGATTACTCTTTCTTAAAACAGAAGTCATGTCCTTCCTGTACGGAATTTTTCCTGGCAAAATGTCTTCAATACTAGACCACAAAAGGACTGCAATTTTATTTTAAGGAAATACATTTAAAAACTCGTATACAAATTATCATTAAGTCTTCAGCATTGTGAATAAAAGCCTGTTAATATCTCTGAAGGTACTTTTTTTTGATTGGGAAAGAAAATGTCTGCTTGCTGTTGTGAAAATGAAGTTCATGACTATGCTTTAAGCCCTACCATATCTTTTTGATGGGTACTTTTGTTTATGCCTTTCTTTAAAATAAAACTTAAAAAGTTGCCACAAGAGCTCATCTGTAAAACTTTGTCTTTAGGAACCCTTATGAAAAGATACTATTTGTTTTCTATAAACAGCCCACAAGGAGAGGAGAAAACAGCGCTGAAAAACCGAATAAAAACCTCCCAGTTTTGATACATGCTGTTCCTTTAGTTCTGGGATATGCTGTGTCTAACTTCAACTGTTTCATGTTTGACAGAAAATCTTTTTTCCAGAAATAGCTTCTTTTTGTTTGCCTTTCTGTTGAAGGCTTGTGAAGTTTACAGGGCTAAAGTAAAATACAGAATCATAAAAACTTGGTGTATTGTATTCCTAAGTTTAAAAGTAGAAAATAACAGGTAAAGCAGACCAAATGTTCTATCAGTGGTGTATAACTACAATAATATAATGGATTTTTAGCAGCACATCGAGACAAGACTCTTAGAAACATTTGTGAACTTACTGTGACATAAGAGGCCTCTTACTGCACAAGGAAATATTTTTTCTTTTTCTCTCTCACTTCTTTTTTTGGTCCAGCAGAACTCAGCTTCGTTTAACTGTGCTGTTGGAATTTTTTCTTTCCTCTTGCTTTAATTAATTTTGTTCTTTTTAAGCTTTTTAATTTGATAGAATTTCAGTATTTGTAGTCCATAAAAATAGAAGTGTATCATCTTTTCTGAGATGGTAGAAAATCAAGCTGACAGTCCTGGTCCATGAAGAGCTTTTAAGAACGTGGCATATGTTATGCTTAAAAAAAAATACTGTATATTGTTATGTAATATTTCACAAAGGAGTCAGTCTGCATAAGTGGTATAGCACTTGATGAGCAATTAGGGAAATTTATGGAGCAAATTATTTGTAGTGTCATCATGAGGCATGTGCAGGACAACCAGGGGATCAGTCTCAGCCAGTATGAATTTGCAGAAGGCTTGACCAGGCTATGACCAGTTATGACAAGACGCAGTGACTGTTGTTTACCTGGACCTTGGTAAAGCCTTTGGCACTATTTCCCACAGCATTCTCCTGGAGAAACTGTGGCTGCTTATGGCTGGGATGGGCATACTCTGGGCTGGGCAAAAAACACATGTAATAGAGACTGAGTACGACTGGAGCACTTGTACTTTTGAACATTACTGTAGAATTAGGGTTTGAAGCAAAGAAAACCAAATGAGCCTTTAAAAAAAATTTGGCTCAAATAACATTTTCAGTATGCTGACCTGTTACATTTGATCTTCTTTGAGATATTTTAAACTCTTTTGTTAACGGTACCATACCATTTCTGTTGTATCTAGAATGAAGTCTGTATTTTTGAGGGTATATTTTCTTAGCTCTTTTTTTAATGGTTCTGTTGCTTTCAGCGTTCTTCTTTAGAATGCTGGAGAGAATCCCCAAATGAGTAGCTGCCTCCTCCAGAAGCTGATGTGATACATTCCCTGTTTAGTTGTCTGTGATACTGATTTCAGAGATATGTGCTTATTTGAATTAAGGAGCTTATGTGTGTACATAGTAAATAAGGAAGAGCACTGTATTTCTTCCTCATTCCTGTCTTACAGGTAGCAGGGAACCTGAAGCATATTTCTTCCCATGTGCCATCTTTGCAGCCATAGACTTTTGCTCCCTAGACAACTTCTTACCATTCTGTAATGAAGGCTCTCCTGTAAATCAGCTTTAGCTTCTGTAAAAGAAACTGATCTGAATTGTTTGTTATCATCATTAAAAGGGGAAGACTTTTCATTATAAACTTTAGTACTTAGCGCAAATTAACTGTATAATTTTTCCATTCTCTCATGTTTACTTCACTTTGAGGAAGTACCTGAAGCTTGCATGACAAAGTTTCTAACTGTAGTATAATGTTTGCTTTTTTCCCTTTCTTTCTGTTATTTTCTTATCATCTGATAAGTACAGGAACACAAAATATTAAGAGATCACCACCAGATAGATTATTCTGAAGAACAAAGTGAGAGATTGCTGGATGAAGCGAAACACAAGGCATCCTTGCTTCACAAACTATTTATGTTTAGCATTGAAACACTGCAATTATTTTTAACTTTTTGTTTTCGAAGGAGAAGAGCAAATATTACTGAACTTGACTGGAGGTACAGATTTTTAAAGACAGCATTATACTATGTGTAAATACTCAGAACAAGGAACTTGTTTAACTTCTTATTAAAGCTACAGCTAAATTTCTTACAGCAACAGTGCTGTAAAAAGATCCGTCAAAGTAGATTGTTCTATCAAGGAATGGATATGATTATGAAAACTTGTATATGAAACTGGATGTGAAAGTTGCTGAATTAAAACATGGGATTTCCCAGAAGAAAATCAGTGTGGGAGCTTTATTTTGTCTGTCATTGTTTTGATTAACTTTCTAGGCCTATGAGAATGATTTCAGGAAGCACAGTAATTCTGTTTTGAGCTGCAATCCTCAGATCTCTAAAAACACGGTGGGTTTTTTTCAGTTGTTTTTTTGAGTTTATTTGACTTCTGAATCCCACAGTGACATTCAGTGTTCCAGAAAGTCTTTGTTGTGCATGGCTCCTGCTTCCGCTGGTTAAGGAAGATAATGCTGTTTCAATTCTCCTTAATGTTGTCTAACTAAATTGTTGTCTAAAGAAATGGAAGGGCTCCAAAATCTTACAAAATAGGCATAATAATATTGTGATTCCCAGAGAGTCCAATTCTCTTTCCCTATGGTTCCCTATCATAAATGAATTTGGTGGGCTTAAAAGATATTTTAACATTACAATTTTTAAATAGTTGGATACTGTCTCTTTTGACTTCAATCACAAGTCAAGTTTTCCATGGATGGTTTGGCAGCAGCTATTCATTTTTGAACCTCTAGCACTTCAAGAAATGGTATAGTTGTTTGCATTATTCTGTGCCCTGTGACAAGGGTGTCACACTTTCTCAATGTTACAAAATTAAAAGCCATTCAATAATCTTTTGAGACCTGGCTCTGCCAAGTTCCCATCTTCCTTGTTCTACGGCACCAAGCGCAGGTATCGATTGTGTCGGGGTGTGGCTGCACCGCCCGGTGAAAGCGCGGCTGGGGTGGGGTGTGGCTTTAAATTTGCAGCGTAAGTAGCACAGTAATGAAGGCTCAGTGTCATCGGTTGGTAACTAGTTTGTGGTTACCGAAATCCAGAGGGGTTTTGGTGCTGAGTTCCGCATCTTTCACTACTATTATAATCAGGGTGTTTAATAACGCAACTTACAGCTGGAGTTGCACCAGGTTGTGATAATAGCAGCAACTTAATTTATGGAAATAACCTGAATACAAGATTTGTGACATTTCTAGGGGTTTTTTTCCCTCTTTCTGGATCCGAGATTTAGGGATATATTGGTGTACTATTAAGCACATGTCTATTTCAAACTTTTGTAGAGGATTACAAACTGGCATTATAGCAGTAGACCAGTAGTTGTTGATCCTAGCTTTTTGGTACTGTGTGTTTGGTGTAATGTGTATTGGAAGAATTCTCTTAAGTTGGTGTCTCTAAAACAAAAACAAGCTGAAACTTCCCAGAGGCAGCTGAATTAGGCCTGTTCATGGCTTTCCTGCCTACACACTCTGCTAGATAAAATAATACAGTTGTTTCACAAACAGAGGGAGAGTTACAAAGGTAGCCTTACTGTGACATTAAATCTGTCTTGAGAGCTTTCCCAGAAATATGAATATAGTAATTATATGATTAAACAATAAGGAAACGTTTTTGGGTTGTGCACTTCCTCAGGCTATTAACCTAACCACTAATTAACCAACAGGAAATTCCAGACCTGAAAGTTTCATTATTGCTATACTGAACTGTGAAAATATAAGTTGTTAATGAGGATTTCATTATAGCCATCTGTAGCTTGTTTTTAAATTGTGTCAAGGCAGAAAACATAATATACCATCTGTTACCTAGCTGTATCAAGTTGACACAAAAAATATTAGAAAAAATCCCCCAGTTTACCACCTCAGTTGTCTCAGTAGTCCCGTGGCAGTACTATCACTATGTAGTCATGTGTCATCTAAATAATGTATTTTGTTCAGTTTCTGTACTGTAACTTGCGTACATGGGGGGGAAAGAAAGGCTGACTTCCTAAAATGATAATTTCTGGGTGATTATTGACTCCTTATTTTCAATGCCTTACTGAAAGTCATATTGTCAACTATGTCTGAGTATGTTGAGGGTTATCTTGCAGTTTGTAGTTCTTTTTTGGGTTTAAGTGAATAAAACTTCTGGATAGCTTCTGTTAGTATTTTCTCATTCTCTGACCTAGTGAGCATGAATTGAAGTATTTTTCTCTTCAGATGCTGGGGGTTTTGCCACCCTTGTGTTTCTCTATAGAATTTAATCAACACAAACTTTCCTAAGTCCCTTGATTTGTGGTTCTCTTTAACCTTTAAAAATTAGGGAAGTTGTAATATATTACAATAGACTTAGTAAGAAATATTATAGAATCTTAATAATGTCAGATATCTGTAGGTGTAATGCAAGTGGAGCCTTAGATGAGAAGAAAGTTGTGGTTCTATACATCTCAGGGATGGGGAAAAGAATTGGCATAGAAGGAAAGATCGAAAAAATTCTGGGATAGTGAGGCAGATCCTTAGCAACTGTGATGAAATAATGACTCTGGAAGGTAAAAATATGTGCTAATGTTTGCATGTTACCTTTTGTGCTGGGTAGAGAGAGGAGATTTATAATATGGAAATGAGGAAAAAAGGTTGTAATTGAGGTAGAGAGATGAAAGGGTCAAGCACTAGTTTAAGGTAAGTCGTGCTGTCAATAGGCAGCTCAAAATATGGGCTTGTGTTTCAGTTCCCAGATGTTTTTGAGTAGGAACTCTCCTCTGTTCTGAATTCGCACAGCAACCAGGACAGCTTTGGTGAGGGCTCTTAAGTACTACCTTAGTATTCAAGACAAATGATAAGTTTGGTGGCAGAATGTAAGAACAAAATGTATTTCTCTGCAGACTGATGCAACAAGCATAGAAGAAAATGAGGAACTCTTTGATATAGCAGTGTATCTACAGTGTAAATATCTTAGGGCTATAAAAGTATAAGAAGACTCTAAGGGCTGTGCTGACCAAACATGTGAGGAATAGCCAGCTGGCATAGTTGTGCTTGTCTTTCAAAAGGCCTCTTGTCATCTCTAACCAAAACCCTTTCAGGGAAACTAAACTAACATGGCATAAGATTGTAAACCTTGCATGGTTACATAATTTGACCCAAAATAGGAACAGAGATAGGGGAAATGGTCTGCTATGAAGGTGAGGGGATGCCACTTCAGAGTTCCACAGGAATCTGTGCTGGAACTCCTAGTTCAACATGTTAATAATATAGAAAGGCAGCTGAATAGTGAGCTTGCACTTTGGTGACAGTAACAAATTATTTTTCCTAGTAGTAAGAGTAGACATGACTGAAGACTTGCAGAAGGATTTTACAACAATAAATGGATAATAAAATGAGATTAAATTCACTTTAGATAGACTCAATAAAAATCAATTTGTCATATGCATTAGCAAAGGAATAGAGAAGAGAAAGCATGATTTTGCCAATGTATAAATGTATAATGACAATCCAGTACATGGTTATAGTCTTTGTCATCTCCAAAAGGATATTGTAAAACAAAAGAAGGTTCAGAGAGGATCCATAGGGATGGTCAGAGGTATGACATGGCTTTCATATAAGGGACATCAGAGCTGGGAGACCATGTCGTTATGTTCTTAGATTTACCTTTGTACACGTACCAGTTTGTTGTCTTTTAACTGTTCCAAGTAAGTGAAAAGAGAACATGCAACAGAATTGTCTAATGATGATGCATAAAATCCTTAAAACAAATGTTAACTAATGGTAAAATAATTAAGTCTCCTTTAATGTTGACTGATTATACAACCTAAAATCAACTTTCTTTGTTGATGTGTGACTTGCATAGAAAAACAAGTTCTTGATCTGCTTCCAAACCATTTGGAAGTCTCTTTTCTATGCTCTGTTCTCCAGTTCTTGATAGAACAAAACTATTTGCCTTTCCCTGGAGACTTGACTGTTTTGGTCCAACACAGATGAGATGTCATCTCAGTAGGCATAAACCAACTGAAGAAATAGAGTATTTAAAAAAGCAGGAATTTAATTTGGATGAATGTCTATTCTTAGCCTAGTATTCTAGGTTTCCTGCTATTCTTGCTGCTTTCAGGCTTTATTTACTCAGAAATATCAGATAGTTTTGCAAAACAGTCTTTTGTCTATAGCAAGAGACAAAGGGCTCTCAGCTTCACAGATATGCTTCTATTGGGGAATTCTGAGAAGATTTTCTATATGCAGATAATTGATACACATCCATTGAGTTCTAACAGCCTATTGAGTTTTTGGCACTGTGGTTTGGTTTTTGTTTTTTGGGGGTTTTTTGTGCTCCTCATTGCAAAAGTACTAAATGCCCTGGGAAACCACAGACAAGTGAGTGTGAAGGTATTAAAGACCTAAAGCAGGTTTCTCACTAGCATATACAGGTCTTCATATCCATTTGGTCTTGGAAACAATTCTATGGCTTAAAGAGTATGAAACAACTGTACTAAAATATGACCTGTACAGGGACCTGTTTAGAAAATGTCTTGTATTTAGCACTATAGAATCATTCAATTTAGCAAAATTGGATTGTTTGAGTCTTTTAAAGCATACACACAAGAAAAAAATTAAATTCCATTTATGGTCCATTCACATGCATTGCCTTTTGTTGTTGATACTATTCAGTTGATGTTTCGTTTTTAGGCAGTGTTTGCAGCTCATCAGTGCCATAATGAGTAATTTAAGCAGATGCTTTGGGAAAAAATGAGAAGCACTTTAAAATTCTAATCCAAATCCTAATAAAACTTTAAATTCCATTCCCTTACAGGGTGTTTTGTTGTTTTTTTCCTAATACCCTGTGTAAGCTCTCACACCCCATCTTTTAAAAATCTCAGTATTTTATCTTCCACAAGTGTTCTAGGAATTTAAAAAACAAACAAACAAAACCACCAGCAACAAGAACACAATCAAAAACCCACCAAAATCACAACCAGAAAAGACCCTCGGTAGTCTAGCTGAGTGACACAAGTGGGGAAATAGTACAAATAATCTCTCTGAAATGCAGGGAAAATAGCTAGGTATATACTAGTAGAAATGGAAGACCTTTCCTTTCTTTCCTTTCAGATTATCTAAAGTGTTGGACACTTGCTTATTGTGGTCAGCAGTGTTAAATTCCATTGGTCACTCCCTAAATGAAAGCCATGTAGTTTTTCAACAGTGATAAATTTGGTGCTTAACCTGTGGAAGCCATAGAAAGTAAATTCCTAACTAGATAAACAGTATGTAAAATTTAGTACTGCAAAAAAATAGCAGGACTAAAAAAATCAAATGTTTTATTATTGTATTAATTGTATGCTTCTAGCTACAGCCCTTAGACCCAGATAGTAATTAACGTCTTCTAATGAAACTCTCAAGTGTTTTGTCCTGTGTAGGACATAGTAACCATAGGCAATATCTTGGTGTTTTAGCCAACATTGATACCCAGTCTGCACTGGAACATTTACTACTGACGGCTGTATCCTTGCAAGCCTGGCTGCATCTGTATTATTGCCCTTCCCAGGTTATCAAGCAAGTGAAATTGCTTGAAGGATTTTTATTCTTTGTGTTGTTAACTCTTGAAGTTTGGTTGCAGAGTGCAGTCAGCTTGGAACACAACTGATTGATATGATTGTTTGTTTCATTCAACCTTGCACACGTTTAGGCAAAGCTGACATGGATTTCTGTTTTGTCTGGCGTAAGGGGGATGGATGCTGGTGACAGGACTCCTCAGGTAAGAAAGGTTAGATAAGGAAACGTCAGTAATGCTGTTCACTCAGCACACATGCACTCAGGCAGATATTATCCTCTCACTGAAGTGGTGCTCAAGCACTTCAAAACACATTGAGGCCTGATACAGATCTAGAAACAACATTTACCAGAGATAGAAACCTGCAGGTTGTTGCCATTGATGACAGCACTTGCCCAGAGAATTTGTTGACTGCTTTCCTTCCCGCTCCCTGGGCAGACTCAGCTCTAAGCAGTCCTCATGTGGCTGTGTGCATTAGATTTGACTTGGGAGAAAGGTAACTGAATTCAGAATTGCTTTTAAGCAGCTTCTGGTTTTAATTGACCATGAGGTCAAACTTCTGTAAGTTATTCTGCTTCAAACACTGCTGAGTTGGTTTTTTTTGTTTTTCTGATAGCATAAATATTGTACTTTTGTTTGTGAAATCGATTTGTGAAGATCTTAAGCTTCAATAATTTTGTAGGTAGTACTGATGATCAAATTAACTGGATGTAAATGCCTATTTGCCTCTGCGTAAATATTCCATTAACCACTCAAATTTGGTCTCCCGAGCAGTTTAGTTGAGTATCTTATAGGCAGAGAAATGGAGAAAACTAAAAAGCATGGAGAGAAAGATGAGCCCTAATTCTAAAAATTCCCATTAAACTTGTTTTGCAAAAATAAAAGGGGTGCAGAAAACAGGATTGGATTCTTTTTATGGTGTAAAGCCACAGAAGACATAACAAAGCTACTTAATACTGTCTTTTGAATTGGCTGAAGTAGATATGCCAGGATTACAGGCTATACAAATCTCTAGATGTACTCTGTAGGCTGTTTGGTCAGGTGGTGGGATTATAAATAGGTAGGCTTACTGATGTCAGCAGTAGCGGAAGGGAATAACAGTGAGCTTGCCATGCACACACACAGTCCCTTCCTTCTACCTCCATATGCTATTGAGAGAAACTCACCTGATATTAATGGAGAAGAAGAATCTGTGCTCTCTTGGAGGTAAGCAGAAAAGTAGTGTAATTAGGTATTACTGTTCCTTCTCATTGATTAAGATGATGAGCAGAATGGCTTCAAAGCAATATCTATGTTGTCTTACTTGTCCTAAAGTAAGGACAATTTTCCTCACTTGCTATAAGGAAAAATATTTACCAATAGTTATATACCTGCAGTAGCATATAAGTCCTTGTTCTTTGAGGGAGTGCAGAATTTGTGCGTAGGGCAGTACATAAATTTTCAGAACTTAAATACAGGCCTGTAAGAAGAAAGAATTCATGTCTGTTGTCCTTTTTCAGATAAAGCATGTCAAAGGTCAAAAGCTTTTTAAAATCCCATTTCTGACTCAAAGAAGAAGGTGTATAAAGATCTGTAAATTTATCCACATGGACAGATTGCTGAAATTTCAGTGGTACATTTCTGGGTAGAGAAGCTGTTGCGTACCTTAAGTTGATGATTGGTGCCTAGAAACTCAATCTCAGTAACCTAATTTATTTTAAATGAGGAATGCTGTTATTTCATGCAGACTGTAAGGCTCTTCTGATTTCTTTGATTTGCCTTCTTCTGATTTTGATCTAAAATTTTGTTTGGAAAAAACCCCAATGCTAGTTGCTTGTAATAACTTGTAAAAGTAAATTCTTTTAGTGTTTAATATAGTAGAGTTTTTTCTGTGCATTCTGTTTATTTCTTGAATATTTACATCGCTTCCATTTATCATGAAAAGCATTAAAACAATTTAGTAGTACCTAATGGACTAAATACCTAAATAATGGCACGATGCCAAGATATACTTTGCTTACAGCAGCAAAGAAAGAATTTAAGAAATACTGTTCAGTTAAACTTGTGGAAGTCTCTATGCTACTGGCGTGAAACCATCTGTTAGCATGGTAAAACAACAATTCAACAGTCAAGTATACTGGCTGTGAACTCGTGGTGGTGAAAGTTGAAAAGGATGCCAGTGTGAATGCAGGAGTGAAGCATAGTGGTTAGAGCAAATTATTCATCAGCATAGCTGTATAGGAAAGTTTCTTTGCATTCCTCAGAGCAGACTGCTGATATTTGTAATCATTTTTATATAAATAAGAATTTTTTCCTACTGTATATTTAATGGCCTGTATCCTTTTGCAGAAAGCATTGAGGCTTTCTAATGGACTTAATGGGTCATGTTACCACCACCATGCAGGCAGCCAGGTTTCTTCAAGGAAATACCTTCTTTCTTCCTTGCCTATTGCAAGGATCTAGTAAGAAATGGATCCAGGGGGTTTTAAGTTGCAGATGAAAGCAGAGAAAGGGGCTAATGACAGCTTTTGTGTCTAGATGGGGGCCTGAATTGTCAACGAATGAAGGAGTTAAAGTAGGACAAATGGGAGGGAACTCCTGCTGCCAGGGCTGCAAAGGTGGCTATGAAAACTGTTGGTCGGGCTCATGCTGCGAAGAGAGCTGGGATGGGACTCCTGGCTTAATTTGTACCACCCATCTTCCCTCACACAGTGTGTAACAGGTGAGGCTGGGGCTCCAACAGCAGCCCTGGCATTTGAGGAATGGTAGTAAATGTGACCCTGTTCCTGGAGGTAAAAGCTTTTTCCGCTTTGTTTTCTGAGGAGGATGCAGGCAGAGGAGTGAATGTTGAGGAGGAAGCTGTAAAAGATGAGCGGGAGAATCTGGTGGCAGGTAGGTACCCAAAGCATTTCTTAGTTTTACAAGCAGTGTTAGCTTGGGTTGCTCAGTATTTCTGTTTGGGGAGCTGTAGCTATTTCATACTTTCAGAGAAATGTCTTTATTACAGCCTAACTTTAAGAATACTAAATGCCAAAATGCTCTTCTTGCAATATAGTAAAGAAAATGCTTGGTTTAGTACAATTTCTGAGCCTAAACATAACTTAGTTTTCTCTTTAATTTTCTTTCCTGTAACGAACAAGGATGCCTTGTTTGCTGATGTGGTTGTCTCTCTAGGAACTCTGTCCATTCTTCGCGTCACTTCGTGCCATGCATCTGTGTGTTTGTACATATATTTAAGCTTTTTGCTCAGGATAGGAAACTTTTTCTCCTTCCCATTATCTTCCAATGCTTAATGTCATTGCTGTTATTCAGTTTACTAAACCCTTGTATTTCTTGGTTATGCAAACATACAAAACATTTTGAAGTGTTACCAAGCGCTAAGTAGATAAAGACGTAACTGCTAGGAGAAGGCTATGGATGAAGAGCTTCCTACAATGGAGAAATTTTATTCCATTCCAAACACCTACAGGAAAAATGAAAATTAGTTGTATCGCTGCGCTTTCTCAGTTATTCCTGTGTCTGAATTTTGAGCTGGGAACTGGGCTGTTGCAGTTAAACCCAGCCTTCTATAGCAGCTAAAGAAGAGGGAGTAGAGTTTGTCTTCCCTGTTACTGCAGAGCTTCTTAGCTGCTGTCCTGAGTTATTTTATCATGTACACCTACTACCTGTATTTGAGGCATGTGTGTATGTGAGAAAAAAGGGAAGGGTCTGTGTTCACCTCTTTCCTGGCTGCTCTGCTTTTCTTCTCCTTAGCTTTTGCCGGCCTCTAAATCCATCCAGTGGCAGCCTTCAGTGTTACTTCTAAAACATGATTTTGAACAGGAGAGAAAAGCAGCAGCAGCAAATCTCAGATAAAATGACAATTCTTACATCTATTGATGTTCAGAATAGCAGCTGGAAAAGTCATGAGCAGAGCTAGGTGTTTCATCTGCAGGCTTTGAAAAGACAGTGATGTTATACCTGCTTTCATGACTGGGAGATAACAGCCAGAAGGACAGATTCAAGTTTTGTTCTATTTGAGAGCCCTTAATTGAACTTTCTTACTAGTCATGGAAGAAAAACATCTGTATGAGCAACCCTTTTGGCAGTCCTTGAAAAAGATTTGAGGGTTTGTTCCTAGTGAAGGTGACATGTGTTTGCTTGAGTTTTAAGTATTTGTTGGATTTATTAGTGTATCAAAGGTTAAGCTCCCACTTTCAGATCAAGCTGCTCTTTGTTTTCTTTTCCTGTTTATTCAACCAGTTATATATTACTCAATTACTGTTACAGATTTACTGATTCTCTTCTCTCCTTTCATTCTGTCAGGCTGTTTTCACAACTGTAAATGTAATAAAGGCTAGCTGAATCATAGAAGGTTCTTACAGTTTTGAATACCATTCAGATTTCTTGTTCTTTCTTTTGATAGCAAATCTGGGTTACTTTTTGCATTTTTTACTTTGTGAAAAGGTTGCAAATAGATACAAGTATCTTCTTACTGCAGAGGTATGTTACACATAGACATGCCAAGTTTGTGTTTTGTCCTATGTTGTATTTGTTTACCTTCAGAAGTCTAAGTTCTTAACCTCCTTGGAAGTAATGTCATTGGAAATAATTTCCCACTATGCTGCTTCTTTATTTGTTGGTTTTGGTTTGAGGTTGGTTTGTTTTGTTTTTTTCAGGAGACAAAAATGCTTCTCTTGGCACAATAGGTTGTGTTGTAACAAATTTTATATCAGAACACATTTCTATAATCCTTCAATAATAATAATAAACTCTATGCTAATTTAGAGGATAAAGTACTTTTTTATCCCCTGTTGCCTGCTAGGATTCTGAGCTCTTGGCTGTCTTTCTAAAAGCAAGGCAATTCTTATGCCTAGAGAGGAGCTAACTGTGTTTTGTTGGACGATACAAGATCTGTGCTCAGGAGTTGGTTCTTTCATATGTTTTAAGAGAGCTTGAAAAGATCATTGCAATGTTTTGTGATTTGGGTTTGAAGGACAATGAATGAATATTTTTTTCTAGAAAATTTTTAAATTTGTATTTTAATTAATTATGTTAAATGTTTAAATTTGAGTTGGTACCCCTTTAATGCTAAGCAAGGCACTATTGAAAACATGCCCATAATACAGATTTGTGTTTACATTGCCTCTGAATTGCCCCTTTTTCCTTGCAATAAGAGAAAACATTGCATGAATTATGGCTCAAATACAGTCACTTCCATTTTCAATACTGCCACTGCCATGGGGACAGACAATCAGAGGGGGCAAGTGTCTGTTCCAAATGGTCTGGAGGGAACTGGAGGATTCATTTGCTGCTTACTCGCTTTTAGTGTGAACTAGACAGCTGAAGATTCCATTAAGCTTTCACCTTACTGTCATGGTTACTGTCCCAGTTCTGTGATTTATTTCTCTCTAGGTTAAGACTTTTTTTAAAAAAATCTTTTCTTCAGAGCAATGTGGCTAGCTAGGGGGTAAATCCACCATGCCATTGACTTGGAAAACCTTTTCTCCAGCAAGACCTTTGAAAACATGTTCTGATTCCAGGGATACCTGATTTTCTTGATCCAATTTATAGAAAAAGAGTGGAAATACATTTTACTTTTTTTCCCTTTTCATTTGTAGCAGTCATCTAAATATAGACATGAGTAAGAGAACCTCTGCAAGTGATTTCTTGTTTGCTGTAACCTCACTGAGTAAATCCATAGAAATAATCTTTAAAGATTTCTTTATTAGTATTATTATCTATAGCATGACTACTGCTATGTAATTTGATATATCAGTTGCACAACGAATTATTTTGTTGACAGAGCTATATACCCAGTGCCTTATTTCTAGTGCCATTTTATTCTTATCTAAAATTTTTAAAATACCACTGTTATTTACAATACTGGTATCTTTTCTGTCTTGAGAATCTCTCTAGAAAAGTGCACTGTAAAACATCCCAGTATTACAAAAGATTTACACATTTTCCATGTTTGTTGTTCTACCTGCAAGTTCAAACATATTTCTGAACCTTTTTTTGTTGGTACCTATTGAGCTGCTGCTGGACACAATATTCATACGATACGACCTCAGAGTCTTCCCCAGATAACTAAGTGGATGAGTTTAGAGCTTGAAAGATCATATTTCTCTAAGGAGCAGGTACAGCAAATATATTTCCTTTATGTTGTCGTATGTGTATCATAAGCCTGGCTTGAAGGGATAACCTAAGAATGGACAGTGTTTGGCGCTCATTGATCCATACCTTGATCTTAACATCTAGCTGGTGCTTTTGTAGTAGAACTAAAGAGAGAGACTGTATATCAAACAGTGATATTGATGTTGAAATGAAAGCCTAGTATCAAGGCTGATAGTCATATAGATGCTATGAGGCTAGTACAGCAAATACTCAGGCTACTTAATGTTAAGGAAAAATACTGGAATACTACAATATGTTTAACTTGAAAGTAAGCTTTTTTGCAACACTTATGGCATTCCAAATTTTGTATAGAAACCTGTGTGCTGGGTAATAATTTAGTCAAGATGAATAGAATTTAGTTTTAAACAGGTCAACTATATATGTGCCTGAAATATGTAACAGTGATTTTTTTGAGTGACTTCAGTCATTTGCTGGACAAAGATGAGCAGATCATATAGTAATGCTGCAGTTTTCTTCAAGCTTTTTCCTACCAAGTTGTAGAAGGATTTTTAGCAGAGAGGACATAACGTGGCATATGCCCTGCAGCTGTGTGGGGGGCCTCACCAACAAGGAATGATTCGACCTTGGACCTAATCAGAAAGAGAGCTTAGGAATGCTCGGGCAAGGATGGGGGAAGTGAAGTCTAAACATTGTGGTTGCTGAGGGTGTGAGTGACAAATGTATAACCAATTAGCTTGCTATCTGAGGCGCGTAAACTCAAGTGAGACAGCCAATGATATGGAAAAGCTTGCTTGTTATAAAAACTATGCATTTTTGTGTAATAAACGGAGCATTCACTCTACTTCTATGAAGATATGTGTCTGACTCTGGAACGCTTTCTCCAACAACAAGTAGTGCTTGATCTTGAAGACTTGCAATGGTGATGGTTGAAACCATCATCCTCAAAGAGGGGAGAGAATAGACTTACTGTAGAAGACAAATTTGTTCTCTGAGTATTAAAAATGAGTGTTGGACAGGGAATGCTTATAGGTGAAACTGGTAAAGAAAACTAAATCAGTGTTATTAATGTCGGTCTGATCTCTTGTTTTGAGAATTACGTGTGAGGTTTGGACAGTCTGCTACTACAACGTGACACTGAAGCAGCATTATTGTAATAGTCAAGAGCATTATAATCATTGCTTGGAGTGAGAGGTTAAAGGCAAGAAAAGCTTTAGAGGAAGCTTTATTGCAGTGGTTTTTTTTCCTCTCGTGATATGATCTTAGATCCTTTTCTGACTGAGTAAAAATAAAATAAAGTTCTCCTTGTACTTTTGGCATATATAATTTTGTAAAGTTTGATTAAAACAAAAAAAATAATTGTTTTTTGTGTAAGCCAGTGTTCTTCATGGTGCCATAAGTCAAAATAACAACTGAAGTCTACATGCTTTGTGTAGAAGCTTTTTGTTGTACTGTGTTTAATAAACTATTTCAGTACCTGAGAGATGACTGAATTGCAAGTGAGATCCTTATGACCTTTTCTGTCCTTGATGATTGCCATAGTAAACTTGAGAAAAGGTTCTGGCGTTGGAGGTTAGATTCAAAATAATTTCAATGAGAGTGCTATCAAGCTGTCTTTGTGTAGGGTGTTCTGTAATTCAGTTCCAAATGGGAAGTTAAGTGCTGTAAACATTAATGTTCCTTGATGCTGTAGCCTTTGGCTGTACACAAGTATAGCAGATAGATATCCTCTCTTTTCTTCTTCTTTTTTTTTTTTTGAAAGTGATTTTTATCAAAAGGAAGTGCTGTTGACAACTAGAATATCCAGGTTACTGTCAGTTCAAGTATTTCTCATTATTTTATAGTGCCCTTTTCTAGTTACTGATAGTTAAAAATATACTACTTGTAACTTTCTAACGGATTTTTTTTGAAATCAGATAAATACATGTATTATTTATTTATTGTGTCAGACCTTTATTTTAAAAAGGGCTTCCACACATTCAGATCACTGACACTATTTTTTTTTCTTTGCAAGCAGGAAAGCTGTTGAGATACAGCCATGACACTTTATTCTGTAGAAGTGGGATCTGAAGCACATAAAATATTGACTTTATGGCCTTGCATTTGATTTAAAAATATGTAGTGTTGTTTTCTTAACAAAATTATAGTATCTTCCACCTGCATTTGGCTGAAAGAATTCTTTAATGTAGAATTGTATTCTGTCACAAAGACTGGCAGGGATTGCAGGTGGGACTTCAGAAATTTAAATTTCTAAGAGATAAGAATCAGTTCTCTGGGGAACAATATTATCTCTACAAGATGAGGGCCAGCTGAAAGACTTACATAAACAGTGGGCTATATTTGTGGAGGGATAAGAAACCTTTATTTATTTAGTTAGTTACAGTTTGTCTTAAGCAGTTGTTTAAACAGAAAATTTACTTAGAAGATATGTTGCTGTAATTGTAATTGTCTGATGATAAACAATGAGGAGCACATTCCTTACAGACAGTTCAGATTGAGCATTTTGAACGTCTGGTGTAGGGAACATCAGGCCGTTGGTGTGGCTGGGACCCACGGCGACAAGGAATGAGTGAGGACTCACATTATGTAGGATACACAATTTCCAGACTTCTTATTGTGAGTTTTGGCCTCGTTTGGTTAAAATTTCTCTTTTAACTCCCTTTATGTCATAGCTAAATAAGTTGTGCTTTGATTTTTCCAGCCGCTTTCCTTTAATTCTCTAGTAGCAATGAAAATGAAAAGTGGGTTTTTGGTTGTTTTAACTCCTTCTGGTGGTCACTTTGAAAATTAGAGCAGGTCTGTGGAGGTCCCAGCACATCTGGAAGCTATCTGAACATGACAGGTGCTATCGGCGAGACCATTTGCTGAACACCTTTTTTCCTGGCCTCTGAAGTGTTGTTTTTATATGATTGGGAATTATTCTCTTTGTTATAATTGTATTTTGTTTGACTAAAATAATGAGTTTATTAGGAGAAGAAGCTAGCTGAACATCTCTGCCTGTCTTTTTAACAAAACCATTCATTACAAATCAACAGGTCTCCTGCTTTGCTGAGTACCTGGTAGAGATGAAGGAGCAAGAGAGAACCAGGCTTTTTTTTTGTTCTTTATAATGGAAGGGTATTCGAAATGATGGCGTGGACTTGGAGTTACTTTTGGTTTTTGAATAAAATAATGTGTGGAGGATGCCTTGGTGAGAAAATCACCTGTGTCAGCTTCTTGAATTGCAAAATAAGGAGGGGGTGGGGGGTGTTTGTAGGTTAAAACTACCCCTGCAGGTGTATTTCCACCATCACCTGTATATGCAATCATAGTCATTTGTATTGTTGTCCAGTACCAGCTCTGGGACTGGGAGTGTAGCCCAGCCTGCCTGTCAGGCAACTGCTCCCCTGGTAAGGTAGAGAGGCATACTCAAATAAAAAGTTGTAAGATCAAATGTAAATACTTGGGGCCAAGGAGGAGGAGAGGTGCAAGAATTGGTGAAAAGTAAAGAAATAAGAGATATGGTATCTGGAAACAGGACATTAAAGAACTGGAATCCTGTTGTTTAATAAGGTGTTGCCAAAAACTTGTTATGACTTATGAGAAAGTACACATGGGGATTGGTCCTTTGTGTGGAGTGGGAGACATAAGCATAACTAACCATAAAACACATGCACATGTGCTAGAGGTGGGTACAGTACATGGCTTTGCAGTGGGGATTGTGAGGCTTCAGTGAACTTGTTGGACTGCCTGACCCCATGTGTGTGTTCTGTATAAATATGTGGAATGTCACCTATCTGCATGATGTACATGTGTTTTGGAAAGAGCATTTAGTCAGTTTTAGCTCTCTACAGTGTAAGTTAGACACTGTATGAGTAAAGCCACGTTTTACTGATGTGGGCCATGCATTTATTGCTGTGTGTCATTAAGCATTCTTAGTATTCTTATTCCAGTGATAAAATTACTTTTGCCTGCTTAATGGAAAATAGAGTTGACTAGCATTTGCAAAGAAATCTGATTCTTCTTCAAAGATTAAATTCTGAGTTCAGTTGTGATAAATTTGAAGTAATTTAAAGATGTAAGAAGGAGTAAAGAAAGGGACAAGCAGTACTGGTTCACTTGGGATTTGGATTTTTCTTTTTTATGAATGTCATTGGGTGAGTTTTTATATTTAGAGGTTTTTATTTCTTTTTAATAGTTTCATTGATGCTCTATATTAGATAATAATTTATATTTGATAGTTACATGAAAGTTAAAAAATTATGCAAAAAGCTCCAAAGAAGTCAGGGAGGAGTAAAGGGAAATTTGATTCATACTTTTTGCAATCTTCACGTAACCCTGAAACAACCTAGACAAGCTGCTGTGGAGACCAAAGTTAAATTTCCAGTTCATATTGCACATCTTGAATTGTAACGTTAACAGAGAGGTGGTATGAATTGTGAGTGTGGATCCTCATTCAGCCTGTTCCGAGGCCTGTGAGTACTCTCGATTTGCTCTGAGGGACTGTGAATAGTTAATTATTCAGCACAGAGTTCTGAAGTTCAAAACTCTAAGCACTTTCAGCAACAGCTCGGTCATGTGAAGTTCCCTTACAGAGTCACTTTTTGCAATGCTGCTCTGGACCTTGTTTGCTCTTCATTGTGAGTGACTTTAAACTTTGCTTTCCCAAGAAAGATGTTTGTGTGTAATTGTTGTTTGCTAGATCTTTTGCTTCAATTCTGTAGGACAATTATAGAAGTTAATTTCTTTAGTTAGGTTTAAAGTAAACAGACTTTGGTACCGTTCTAGAATCTAAATGACAAGCATATATTTGGAACCTTTGTGTATTATGTCCTGTCTTCAGAATTGGCTGTGTCATAAATATATTAATAGATGTAAAGAATTTTCCTTTTATGCTATTTTGTTTGGTTTTTTTAAGTGAAATAGGTGAAATTTATTTAGTGATAACTCTGCATTCAGGAGTACACTGGCTAGTCACTAAGATGGGAGAAGGTATTGAGAATCTTAAAAGGGGAAATCAGCATAGGTGAGGGGAATATATGACAGCATGTTGTGACAGAAATGTCAAGAAATATTCCAACACAGTAGAATTGGTTATACTGTTTTATTACTCTATAGAAGTAAATAAGGTGGAGCTGGTAGGATTTGTTTTTATAATTTTAATAATAACAATAAAAATTGGAGGAGGAAAAGTATCACTGTTCCCTCCTGTATCTGTCCTATATTAAGTGCCTTGGTGCTGCAATTTGTCTTCCTTCTGCATAGTACAATATTTCTATTTATACTAATCCAGTAAATCTGTTTGGAGAATGCATAAATAGGGTCCTTTGCATAATGCAAGGGAGAAAAAAAGCAACTAATTTACTTTTTTCAACGTACATTTAAAAAAACCCCTCATTTGTTTTGTGCCTGATGTTTATTGGGCTTTTTTTTTTTTTTTGTGGTGATAGTTACCTTAGCCTGTTTTATCTTCTGCCATTACTGATTGTATTTTTAAAATATTCTCTTATCCCTTTGTTGCACGTATAACTTTAGAAAAGAATAAAGTCTGGTTCATTCCTGTTTTAAGAATTGTGATTTTGTCACTATAGAATCATATGTGTAAATACATACTTGACATTTAATTTTTATTAATTTATTTCAGAAGAAAATCTAAAGCACCACCTCCTCCAGCTGAAGCAACACCCATTGCTGTTTCTCCCTTTGGTAACACAGAGTCAACAAACCTCATCATGGAACAGAAAGAGAATGTAATTGATAAAGATATTGAACTATCAGTGGTCCTGCCAGGAGATGTGACCAAGTACACTACAGTTAATGGGAGGTAGGTTACACAGAATGATAATTTGTTTCACAGAATTAACAAGGTTGGAAAAGACCATAGAGATCATCAAGTCCAACCTTTTACCTAACCTATCAACCTATCCAACACCATCCTGTCATCTAAACCATGTCACTTGGAAAGCCATCCAACCTTTCCATGAACACATCCAGGGCTGGTGACTCCACCACCTCCTTGGGAAGCCCATTCCAATGGGAAATCACTCTCTCTGTGAAAAAGTTTTTCCTAATATCGAACCTAAACCTCCCCTGACGCAGCCTAAGACTGTGTCCTCTTGTCCTGTGCCTGAGAGAAGAGACCGATGCCTGGCTGGCTACAACCTCCCTTAAGGCAGTTGTAGAGAGCAGTGAGGTCTCCCCTAAGCCTCCTCTTCTCCAGGCTGAACAACCCCAGCTCCCTCAGTCGTTCCCCATAGGGCTTGTACTCTAGCCCCTTCACCATCCTCGTTGCCCTTCTCTAAACACATTCCAGCAACTCAACTTCATTTCAACTTCATTTTCTTTTTTTGCTCATTTACTTCAACCTTCATCCAGGTTTTAATCACTTGGTAAAATACATGAGTTGAGTAAGCCTGAGTACCAAGTGTGTCCAAAGAAAAGCAGCCAAGATGGTGAGGGATCTACATCACAGGTTTTATGAGGAGCTGCTGAGGGAGATGAGATTGTTTAGTCTGGAAAAAAGGCTTAGGGGGACCTTATCAATCTCCCAAGTAAGAAATGATAGGATAAGAAAGAATGCCCTCTAGTTGTGCCAGGGGAAGTTTAGATTGGACGTTAGGAAAAATTTTTTCATGGAAAGAATTGTCTGGCATTGGAACAGGAGGCTCAGAAGTGGTTGAGACATCATCCCTGGAGGTATTTAAAAGACATGTAGATGTGCCACTTAAGGACGTGGTGTAGTGGTGAACTTGGCAGTGCTGGGTTAATGGCTGGACTTGATCTTACAGGTGTTTTCAACTGATTCTGTGATTCTACTATAATTCTTGGGTAGATATGGAAACATCTACTTTATACATTTACCTACCATTTGGGAAGAATGGTTTTTTTGAGATTCAGAAATGCCGTGTGGCACCTGTCCGGATGTGTAGCCATAGCTGTTTTTTCTATTCACTACAAATCACTATAAAACACTAGTTTGTATGATTCACTGAGTTTTTCCACATAAGTTTTTAAAGAAGGATTCTTTCATCCTATTTGTGTACAAAGTCAGGTGTTTAGCCCTTGCTCAGTACTACTGCCTGTGGACTACTAGCAGTCCTCAAAAAATGTGTGTTCACTTCATACAAAATCTGTAATGCTTAAAAAAAATAATTCTGGCTGCAGCTTTATAAATTTCTTCTAACAATTATGTTTTGCTTAAGATGGTTTTAGTTTGAGATACATATTTCAGCCTGCTAATTGGTAGTGTAGATTGTGCATGTAACTCTTAAGTCACCTTTAGTTCAGAAAGACTCGGCCATTTACTGGTAGGTTGAGATCATTAATCCTGGGACTTAAAATATTAGTTATCATAACAGATCTACTTAGAGGGCTGCTATGAAAGGCTGTGAATGTATCACAACTTGGATGCCATTTTTTTGACATCCTAAGCTGAAATAAACAAACCTATTTGTATATTGTGCGTGTGTTGTTGTACCTCCCACCTCTTTGCTATTGAAAGCAACAAGGTTGATTTACTTATTCATTCAAAGTAGGAGATGTAAATGTGTGCTTATACATACCTCCCTTCTTAATGAGAGATAAAGTCTGGTTTGAGTTTGTTTCCACACACTGTTTTTTGCTAGAGTTCATGAGGTCGTTGCTTAGACATCAAATGTCAGGTTGTTCACCGGAGCTGCAGTGGATGAACTGCTGTGGGGTTTTTTTACACTTCCCTCTGACTCTCTGTAGTTTTCAGGAGAACTTAAATCTGATCTTTTATTTCTCAGAAGAAATTTTCTGAAATACCAGGTTAGGGTTCGTAGTAGTTCGTAGTAGTTGGTTTTAAGAATTCAGAATTCTTTTCAGAATCTGACAGTGACATGTGCAGTCTCCTAACATCAGGATTCCTGGAGCGGGGATCCAGGCAAATAGCTATTTCAAAGCAATGACCAACCTCACCACCTTAAACATGGTAAGAGCAATGAGTGGGAGGAAGTGAAGGCACACTGTTCTGAGGAAGGAATAAAGAAATGAGTGACATAGTTTGGGATTTTTTTGTTTGTTTTTAAATGGGAATGTTTTCCAAAGTGATTTTACAGCATAAGACTGAAGAATTTTCTGAAGCCAAACAAGAAATAAAACCCCAAACTCAACTTGAAGGACTATCTGTTTTAGCAGCCTAGTAATTTTAATTTCGGGTTTTTTTGTTTTTCCACAGGGAAGAAATGTAGATTTTGAGAAAGGTTTCTTAAAATTGGATAATAAGTTTCAGTTTTATGCATCAGTAAATTAACTTGGCAATTTCAAGGGCCAATATGATACTGACATGCATTTAATTTGGAAATGGTGTGTCAAGCAGGTTTGCAGGGTAGTATGTTTAACACTTCAATTTCAGGTGCCTTTTAGAGAAACCTTAGCCTTGCTGAATTTGTTTTATGAGTCCTTTGTGAGTTTTCATTTGATCCATTCTTGAGTATTTTCAGTTATTAGGATATTCTTAATAAACTGCTAGTTTACTCTGTATAGCTACCTAATGAATAACAAGCTTTGTGATGTTGCCCTACTTTTCAAACCCTATTGTACTAAAACTTGTTAACAAGAAATTCTGGGAGTTTTGGTGGTTTTTGTTGTTCTCTATGAAGACAAATGCCTTTTTCTCTTTAGAGAATGGGATTAGTAAATCTTTTAGCAAGGAAGACCATGAAGCCATAGTAATTAAGTAATTGGAGATTATAGAAAGCCACACCGTGTGTAGTTTTCTTCTCTCTTTTTTTTAGTATTCCATCCCTACCTAAGAATACTTTTCTCTTGGTGGTTATTGACCGTCTTGTTTGTTCAGCAGTGCTTACTGCAAGTCTCATGATGGGAAGGCCTTGTTCCTAAAGTTGGATTGTATTAGATTCTCTTTTTTCTATTTTTTAAGTAGCAAGTTTCTAGCCTTTGTTTTTAGAGAGGAGTGTGGGAATTTGGTGCATATTTTTCCTTTAAACACTTGATTCATTATTTGTTGTGACATCTTACACTGTTGATTATGAACATAACATGGTTTGATACATTCTGGTGAAGGTTCATCCTTTAACTATATTAACTATGTAATAAGAGTTTGCTTTTAGCCACTTTTTATTGTTATTTAGTCAGGTAGGTATAACCACAGGAAAATAGATGGGAGATGAAGGGGTGCAGGAATACATAAATACATTTATGATCAGAGATTTCAAAAAAACTTACATAACTTAATGAAGTTAAGTTGCAGGTAAATATTTTACTGAAATTAAATTAAATAGGACAAGCAGATGATGTACTCTAAGGCAGCTGATTGCCATTTTTTGGCATTTTACTAAATATTAATTATGGAAGCTGTTCAATTTACTGTGATATATGTATTCTTCCATCTACAGTCCTTGAAGGTTTTAGTAAAAAGTAGTTTTAGAAGTTTTGGAGCATGTGAATGCAAGAAAAGTTTGATTGTTATACCTGTAGGAATACCTCTCTAAAGCAGTTGTTGAAGATGTCTCGGCCTCCAGTGAAGGAGAGGGGGGGCTTAGAAGTCCATCGTCTTCCAGTCAAGCAGGTCATTTCTGGAAGTACCAATAGAGAGCAAACTTGTACTGACTCACTGTTCTCAGGTACTAATTTGCATGTACCTGTCTGTTGCTTGTGAACAGCTATGTTCCTCTTTTATCGTTCTGTCACTTCTTTTGACACTGGTTAATGTGAGGGCTTGCTCCTGGTTCATTTCTATAGGATGGCTTTCTGTGATTGTTGCTTGTGAATTCTCACACTGGTCATCTTTGATGTTTTCACCCTTCTGCAGTAACCAAAAGGCAGCTTTTAAAACTAGTCAGTGTGTAAAAATGCACCAGAAAAAAAAGTAATGGGTAACTTACTGAATATGCTGATAACCAGAAAGGTCACTGCAGAGGCAGTGTCCAGAGTCTCCTCTGGCTCCCTCCTCCCTGGCCCTGCCTAGCCCCCAATGAGATGGGGAAATGATGTGTTTTGGTTTTGCATCCCTTTTCTTATTAGGGTGGGATGGATGTATTTGTTTTATTACAATACAGATTAAATGTACAAGAAAGGGAGTAGTTCCTCCTTTCTTCTAAAAGGAGATGAATTGAAATAAACTGTTTAGCTATGTGAAGAGGCAGGAGTAGTAAGTAGTCTGCATTTCACATGGTGTTCCTCAGGCTGTTATATCTAGAGAAAGCATGGGAATACATGACATTCTTCTGTACCTCTTCAGACCATCTGATAACTACTTTTTGATACATTGGAGTATCATGTCTGCATGGGTTTTTTTGTTTTATTGTTTCTCCTGCCTTTGTCTCCTGAGGCAAGTGTTCTCCTGCCACTTAAGCAGGCAGAAGCTTTCTTCAGGGGAAAAAAAAGTGTCTATAGTAATTGTATCCATCAACTTTCAGAGTTTCCATCTTCTGGAAGTGCAGCATTTGCACCAGAGTCTAGCCCAGCTGGTAGAGACCAGAAGACAGTTTGCTTAAGGAACACTTTTTTAAGATGAAGTGAAAACATTAATGATATTCTAGGGTAAATTAAAGGGAGGAAAAATTCAATGTTCATAGTAATTTCTAACATTGAGTCATTCTTTATTCTTCACACAGAACCATATCATATGAATGGTCTATTTGACCATTAGCTTACCACTTAATAAATGTATTCATAATCTTTGTTATCTGGAATTCTGCTTAACCTAAGTGCTCTCTGTAGAATCTATATATCTATTCCCACATTTGGCTATTCTACCAGAATAGTTGCATCTGTTATGAGATTAAATCTAGAATTTAAGATTTCTGATAAAGCCATACCAGCCAAAGCCTTTATTAATTTTCTCATAGACACTTCAGCATTCTTTTCAACATACCATTTGATTGCTTTATAGACTTCTAAATTATTTTCATAATATCCTTGTGAGACAGAGCAGGTGATGGATTTCCCTGTTTGTAGCTGTAGCTAAGAGTTGCAGAAGATGTCAGAATGAAACTACCTTTACAGATGGTTACCTAACTCAAAATTATTGAGGAATGCATTTGGTAATACTATAACCTTATTCAGTTGCTGTAACATGCAAAGTTGAGATACTTTCCTTCCCTTTGTTCTATTTAAACATTTTAGACATTTCTTTTTAAAGTACAGATTTAATAAATGTATTTCAGTAGCAGCTGGAAATGCTCAGCTTATCTCAATATGCTGTTCTTCACTGAGCACTGAGAGAACAAGTTACTGACTACATATTCAAATTGAGTTTGCCATACTTCATTGTGGAAAGGACATCTGTTGCAACACACAGAGCTTCTCAAGAAATTGTGTTCACTTACTATATTGTCATTTAGCTTCTTTTTCTCTGTCTGTATTAAACACCTAGATGATTTTTGAATCCCTAAAGCAAGACTTTCTTAGTAAGGTGAGATTCTCAAACTCCATTCCTTCTGTTCCTTTCAAATGGCTCATGCCCAGACTTCCTGAAAATAAAGTCCCCTGTAAGTCTGAATAAATATGATGGTTCTGAAGCTCAAAATTTTTTATTAATGAATAGCAGGGCATTTATCACCACAGTTAAAGTTCCCACTAAATGTCAGATGAAGTGGCTAACCCACATGTCCCTGTTGACCTCAGGAAAGGCTTTACTTTGCACAAGCAAAAATTTCCCACTTTGCTCAAGCACTTGGCATACTTTTGTACAAGCTTTCTTTCTTTTTGTTTTTTTTTTTTTTAATCTTGAAGATATTTAAAGTTGGTGCTTGGCAATATTTATTTAGTTATGGAAGGGAAGGGATGACCTGAATTAAATGTTTAGCAGCATGTTTTGTTATAACCTGCTTAATTGTCATCTGTTGTGACAGTTCCATTTGTCTTTTACAGGAAGCCCATGATGGACTTGCTGATCTTTCTCTGTGCACAGTATCATTTAAATCCATCAAGTTACACTATAGAGTTGGTGTCAGTAGAAAATAGCCAGATTAAATTCAAACCCAACACACCAGTGGGAATGCTTGAAGTGGAAAAAGTGATTTTAAAGCCAAAACAAATAGATAAGAAGAAACCTGCTCCGGTTATACCAGAGGTGAGAACTAAAGTTAAAGCATATTGAGAAATTAGAATCACTGTTGTATTCAACACATTGAGCTGATAGCTCAGCCTCTTGTTTCAGCTTTTCCTGTTGTGGCTCATCTTCACACAGAATTAACAAGGTTGGAAAAGACCGTAGAGATCAAGTCCAGCCTTTTACCTAACTAAACAACCTATCCAACACCTTGCAGCTCTGGGAAATGCTTCACTCTATTCTCTGTAACCTCCTCTTAGGTAAAATTTATTTGTTGCAGCAAACATCTTTTCTGCCAAAATAAGAAAATGTGACAATATTATTTGAAATTCCATGCTTTACTGTCCTTCTGAAAAATACTGCAGATGAATTTTTTTCTGAATACAGCCTTCCAGAACCTGAAAATCAACAACTTGTACAACATCATGCTGTGATACTTGTGATACTGTGATATGTGTCCTTCTGATTGAATATTCATCTTCCTTTAATATATACTGTACTGTCTTGTTACCTGGGCTTTTTATGTATTCTTAAGAAGGCAGGACCTTTCAGAAATACTAAACCAACTTCTCAGTGTTACCTAAATCTTTCCTTCCACCTTTGTCCTTCTGCTGTATAGAAAAATACTGTAATTTAGCTAAAGCACTTAGCTGAGGGCCAGGAGAGATCTTCTGCTGCACTTTTACCTTCCTTCTATGCATATGTGCACATGCGCTCACTCATTGCTCATCACCTGACTTGTACAGCTACCAAGTGTAACGTTGTAGGGCATCTCACTCCAGGCACTTACCCTGCTGCACATGCTAAACACGAAGCAGACTATTCCATGTGTCCTTTTCTTGCATAGAAGGTAATAGCAAAATAGTTCTTAGTTTCTTATGTAGTATTTCTGAACATAATAACATTCCTGTGTTTACTCCGCAGCCTTTGTAAAAATGCCAATTCTTTCAGAAATTGTGCTGGTATTTATTGGAATTTTCTTCTCTTTAGCAAACAGTAAGGGTTGTGATAAATTACAAGAAGACACAGAAGACAGTTGTAAGAGTTAGTCCACATTCTCCCCTTCAAGAGCTCATACCAATTATCTGTAGCAAATGTGAGTTTGATCCTTTGCAAACTCTGCTGCTGAAGAGCTACCAGTCTCAAGAACCCCTTGATGTGACAAGATCTCTTAATGACCTTGGACTAAGAGAACTGTATGCCATGGATATCAGTCGAGGTAAGATACCTTTTCTAAATTGCAATTATATAAAAGATAATTGCTTAATATTTTGATAATATATATATATTCATTGGATTTTTTCCTTATGAAGAAATTATTTTCTAGCAATTTAATATCTATCTAATTAGTCTTCCCCAAAATTGAAAGTGAGGCAAGTTTACCTGGACTTTGGTTTTTAGAAGTGCTGTATAGAATTTTTATTTTCTAACCAAATGTTAGGTACCAGAAAAGGTAGCTGAGTACAAATCCTCACTTAAAAGCAAAGCTTTCTTTTTCTTCACTCATACCTTCTCCCAAAAGCCCAACAGCACTCCATCTTCCTTAGCTTATAGACAAGAAGATCTTCATGATCCTTTAAGAAGACTTAAAAGGACAAAAACATTACAGAAAATCAGTTCTCTTTTAAAATTATTTAAAATTTTAAAAGTGCAAGAATAGTCTGATAGTGTTTATGTGTATTTCTGAGTGCTGCTTGCTAATTGTATAAATTGTGAAGGAATAATATTTGTAGTTTTATTTGTGGTCCAACACAAATGAACTAACTTTCTAATATTTGTACAGACGTTCCTAGGCCAGGTTTTGACTTCAACTGGACACCTCTGTTTTTCATCATAGTTTTATTGCACTGTGATAAAAAATTCTGTACAGTGTGGTTTGTTCTGTTTTAGACATTTCTTACAGGAAATTTTACCTTAACATAGAAAGCAGTAATATTGATTGGCTCACTCCTGTTTTAGACCACTTTGCTTTATTTTATTTCTGCTCTAAAAGACAGGGGTCTGTTGGGGTTTTGTTTGTGTCTGTACCCCTCTTTCTACCTAAATATCGTAACCTTACTGTTTGGTGGTTACAGTTTCAAGGGTTCTGTCAGCTACTTCCTAAAGGCCAGACTTACAGATTTGGACAATATGTCTTTATCTATAGAACAAAAAGAAAAGAAGAAATATCTTTCTCTTCCCCACTGTAAAACAACATATCTTGTCTAAACTTTGACTACATCTGCCCATGGTGAATTGCCCGGTTTGTTGTCTGGTTGCCTACTGCTTTCATCTACACACAGGCAAAGCTGCCTTTTCCACAATACGACTTGTGCTTCATTTGAATCAATAGCAAAAAGTTTTTAGGAGGACCTACAAGGCATATCTTGGCAGTGGAAAGGCTAAGAAATTGGTTGGGAAATTTAGATATTCTTCGGTTCTCTTAATGTGAAGTAGTTCAGGATTTCAATTTTGCAGACAGGTTCAAAGCTCTGAATTTTTAGTTATCTTTATGAAAGTAAATGGTGGGGTGTACGTTTTGGTTAATAGAATTTAAATTAAAATTTTATTTTATATTTTAATTTTACATTGCTATTTGTTTTCCAAGTTTGGACTGCCTGACAATCCCAAACTTACAGACCAAAGTATTCTATATACTGATTTTTCTCTCTGCTTCAGAAATATAGATGCACTCTCCCTCCTTATGTACAAGATTCCAATCTGTGTTGCATATCTTCAGGCTCAAGTTCTTGAATGGCTTATACTATTAGGCAGTAAAGACACACATCCTTTTACTTCAGCAAAATAGCCAGTTCATTTTTCCCTAATGCTGAAGATTCAGCTTGGCTTTCTGTGTTTTGTAACTTGTAACTATATCTTTGGTTCAGATTCACATTTTCTGTCTTTGTTTTTATCTTTCTGTAGCCACATCACCAGTTGATTTAAATTTACCATCTTTGCAAGGTATGATTTACTGAAATAGGTGGTGAAACTGTAGTACTTACATGACATTACTATCCACTCCTATTATAACATCTGCTTAATTGTGACATGAGTAGTATCTCTATCCTATTTTAAATGCATATATAAAATGGTAGTACAGAAATGGATATACCCAACTATATAAAAAGGTTTTTTTGTAGTTTTACCTGAGATCAATTTATTAAATTTAGGGTCATGTTTATATTGATACTTGTACCTGCCTTGGTGATTTCTGTTGCTCATAGCATTTGCATTCAATGGGACTTCTTTAAGAAAGTTCATTCCAGTAAAAAATAAAGAAGAGACAACAATTACATTTAGAATCCTCTGCAAGAATAAAACTCAAGATTGGCTCAGTTGTTAGAGCATGGTGCTAATAACACCATGGGTATTGTCCCCATATGGGCCATTCACTTAAGAGTTTGCCTCAATGATCCACGTGGGCCCCTTCCAACTCAGAATATTCTGTGATTCCCTAAAAACAATGTAAGGAGGATAAATTCTGCATGACACCAGAATGTACTTGACTGTCTTTACTCTGGCTGCCCCACATTTATGTCTGCAGCTCCGATGGAGGGTTTGGGTGATCTTTCTCCACAGCCACACTGTGTGGAGGCTGGGGCCTGGGCTGCTCCACTTCACATCTTGCATGAATTTAAGGTGTTAGGAATGGAGAGCTGAAAAGACTGATGCTCTTTTTCCCTTTTGCAGCCTTAGTGATAGGACAAGTGAGATGAGCTGGATTAAGAGTTAGGGTTATGAAAAGCTTGAACATCTGCCCTGAGTTCTGAGAAGGACAGGAAGAACATGGATGGTAGGAGATCTGTTCATTTTGCAGCATTTAGAAAATATAGGTGGTTTATGATGTGGTTTGTGTAACATTACTGAAGGTTTATGACACAGTGGAATAGTAAGAATGTGGGAGAAGTAATTTCTTCGTGAAATGACAACTACTGCTTTCTATTTTAGACTCCTACCAATCTGAAAATATAGATGTTCTGAAGGAGAAAGAAAACAAAGGATTTTTCAGTTTTTTTCAGCGAAACAAGAAGAAAAGAGAACAAGTAAGGTGTAACTTTGTATAAGCAGAACTTCTAGAAACAAATTCATATTGAGCACTCAATACTGTTGATTGTTTTCCAGAAAGTATATGCAACTTGGATTTCTTTTTATTTCCCGCACTTCAAGGCTGCCAGTGCCCCAGCTACTCCATTGATGAGCAAGCCAAGGCCAGCATTTGTCATGAGGTCCAACACTGTCAACAAGCAGTATGATTCAAACACTCTGCCATCTGAAATGCCGAAGAAACGGAGAGCTCCTTTGCCACCTATGCCCAACTCTCAGAGTGCTCCCCAGGAACTTGCACAAGCCCAAGTCAGATCTGTATCTCATATTGTGAAATCCAATAGCTTCAATAGGAATGAACAGGTTAGTTATATTTGCTTCTCTTAATAAGAATAGACAAAATAATCCTGATAACCTTGTTGCTAGTATATGATGTAGCTTGAAATATATAGGAAATAAAAGCGTAGTACTTGCTTTAAAAAATTCTAGCTTGAAAATAACTGTAGAAATTGAAACTTGTAAACTTTGTATCAAAAACAGCTGCTGTATTTTGAAAAGGTAAACCAAATTTCTTATATAAGTTACTCTTGTTTGCTCCTCTTTGTGGTCTCGCTTTATCATATCTAGTAATTGATGTTGTAATGTTTATTTTAGTTTTTAATGTTTTAGTTACATGGGGTAATGAGTAGTTTCTTTACATTGCTAGAAAAAGGTGGACATCTTGGGGAACTGCCTAAACATTGTTGTGTTCCCAGCAAGTTGAAGTAAGATTTTTATTTTAATTACATAGAACTGTTTTTTATTGAAGCTGTGAGATGTAGGATACACATTGCATGATATGCAGGAATTCTTCCAATAGAATTAGGGTGAATTGATGCATTAACTATTACCTGGTATTGCACATATTGTCAGTTGTGAATTCCAATTAAAGATCAAGGTTAAAAGTTTTGATTTTTTTTTCTTTATTTCATACTTTGCTTTGAACACAGTAAAGGTGCTTTTTAGATATGAGATTGTTGGCATGCTAGGAAAATTAAATGCTGAACTAAAGTACAGGTCTGGGGGATTAATTTTGAGTTAGGCTTGGAGACAAGAAATTTCAGACTGTGACTTCTTTTATCTTCACACAATGATTTAGTCTTTCACTGATGCACAGAACCACAAGAGAGCACTGTTTAACAGAAGTTCTGTCTTTGTGTATTGTGTCCTGCTGAAAAGCTTTATCATTTATCATTTGAAGAAGACAAAGGTTTCTTTCTGAATTTTAATAAAAGGGACCTTAAGAGAGGGAGACAAAAATCATGATCTTTTTTGACTACACTATGTTTGTCTTTTAATTGAATTCAAGTTTTTTGAAAATAATTTGTTAACGTCAACATGTTCTAAATTATTAATATCCTATTATGGCTAAAAGTAATGTATGACTGCCTGGCTGTCACTCAAAAAATTGCTTATATTTATTATTTTGTACTGACATTTCTTACTCATCTAGAGTGATTTGACTGGAGTTGACTATCTCACAAAGAGAGGACTGAAGTTTAGAACAAGTTATATTTTGTGTTTTTCTATTTTTTACTTCTTTGTACAGCTTCCTTAGAACTTAGAAAACTTGCCAAAGACTTCTGAGGTGACTTCTGTTTCATTCTAATTTGATTGCATAGTGATTTATCAGCAAACATGGAGCTTGGGATTTAAATGTGGGCAGATATTTGCTCTGTGCTTTGAATTTTAATAATTCAAGAAAAATATGTTTTCTTTTGGTTTCTACTTTCCAATAAATATAATCTAATTAATGAATTTGGACTGAAGAGTACATATTGCTCAACTTGATCAGGGAACTCTTAAGAGGGATACTATGGGGGACTTCCTTGAAGAATAAAGCTGCTTCTTGGAAGAGTGCTGAGACATTTCCAGAGACCTTCCTGCAACATGAGTGGTCCATTCCCCTAAGTGGGAATAGGAGTAGGCATGAAAAATAGTAAGTCTCATTTAAACACGCTACTGAGAGACCTCAAGTGCAAAAAAATAAGCATGTGAGGGATGAAAGGGGGCGGACTGATTTCCCCAAAAAAATACAGATACTTCTTGGACATGCAGAGATGCCATTAGGAATGCAAAGGGAAGCTTAGAGCTCCAAGTGGCAGATGTCAAGAACAAGAAAGGCCTTTGAAAATTAGCAGCAGGCAGAAATCGAAGGATAAAGGGCAAAGTTGTCTACCTTTATTTTAACAAAGTGTGTGTCACAGTCTACCATAACATTTTTTTGTTGAAAAAGAAAGGCACAAACTAGAGAGATGAAACACGTGAGAGGACAAAAACTGGCTACAGTTCAAACAATGGTGGTAATGACTCAAAGTCATACTCATTATGAGGTGGAGTTCCCAGGAAGTTCATAATATGGCCAATACTATTAAATATCTTTATAAACAACCTAGATCTTAGAATTGATTCTACCCTCAACAAGCTTGAAGTGGGCACGAAACCTGGCAGCTGTCATTCAGGGAGACAATGACAGGCTGAATGAGGTTTAAAAAAGATGCAGATGAAATTCTCTATCTGGAGTGATCTCAAGCACCAGTACAGGCTGGGGTCTGGTCATGTAATCCACCTTGAATCCAGTGTACCCAATACATTTTAAGCGACTCCTGGACTGCTATATCCGGATTTGATTCCTGCAGCTCATGATAGAGATTGAAAACAGGGAAGAGTCCAGTGGAACGCCACTATGATGTTTAAAAGTTTGAAGAACATAAATGTTCTAGTGGAAAGAAGACTCAGATGGGATCTAATCACATTTTTCTGATACCTGGAAGGTGTTACAGGAAAGTGGAGGTATATTCTTCACAAAGGTGCATGGTGACATGATGAGGACTGATAGGCGTGAGTTGCTCTGAAGGAAATTGCATTCAGATAGAAGAAAACTCATCAGTGTGAAAAAAATTGACTAGTGGAATAAGTCATTCAAGAAAAGTGGTAGAAGTTTCTTTGCCGGAAATATTTGAGGCCTTCCTTGACAAGCTCCTGCAATAACCCAATCTACTTGTTTTCAATAGGAGGTTGATTCAAACGATCTTAAAAGTCTTGTATAATCCAAGCCAGTTTTCAGTAATGAGGCCAGTACAATGGTCATACTAGATCACAGTTATTCCATTGTAAACAACGTAGGAATTTGGTCTCTCATATTGTCCACTGTGGAAATGTGTGTTCTGCTGGTAGGACTTAGTTTTTCTCACGTTGCTCACTAGGCTGACTGATGCATTGGCTGGGCTATTTAGTATGTCTGGCAATTTCACTGTTATTTCAGTGTCCGATTAAGTTAATTTACAAAACTGAAGATTTTTTTTTTTTTCTTAAGGGTTACTTTTTATCTTCTTTGCCTTGCAAGAAGCATTTCCTTGTCATTACATAGCATGACTTGCTTATTCTTCTATATGAGACTTGGAAGATGATTAGTAGGCTTAAATGGTTGATGTTTGTCCAGCAAATTTCCATGTTAAATCAGGTGGGAAATGAGCATGTTAGTCTCTAATATTGAAATCCCTCGCCTATTTGTCAGTTCTAATTTTGGGCAAGATTACTCTTGCCAGAAGTATGTTTAGAACTAGGTAGTTTAAATACACTTGCAAGTAGAGAGGACTCTCAAGGGTTTTTCAAAGTGCTGTTGTATAATTTACTGTGTGTACCTTAAGAGTTTTCATAAAAGCGGATGCAATTTGCTAGACTGATAAATCTTCATTTTATCTCATTAATGTTTGTCTCCTTACACTCTTTACAGTTATTGTATAGGAGCATGCATAAACTATACTTGGGTAGGAAAAAACTGAGGGGGAATTTTTAGACAAAACATTTAAAGTTTTATATGACAGACAGAATTTAACTGTAGAAGTATAAATTTCTTTTATTTACAAAGCCCCAAACCTAAAGAAGTTTAAGTCTCCAGTCTACCCCTTGGAAAAGAAAGGGAAGGAGAAGATGGGAGGATAGGGGAAGGGAGGGTAGCACCTAAACAATAAATTACTTCTGAAAAGATTTTTTTTTTTTAGCCACTGTCACAGAACAGCTTTGTTAAGATTTCTGGGAGGGGAGAGTTCCATGCTTAAGAAATGACACCAGAGGCTGGCTTGCCTGCAACTTGGTGGTCAGCTCTTGGACGATGAAGTTGGGCAATGATGGAGTGGACGTCTTGGACACCAAGAAGGTTTTTAGTAGAGTCAGCATTACCTGGGAGAAGACAATGCTCAGGACTACCTGTACTTAAGTTTTCATGAAGATCATTTGATATTATTTTGAATTGGTGTTGTTTCAGAATTGGTGGTGAATGTTATATGGCATCCCTTTTTCAGTATATCAAACACATGACTGTACCAGTGAGTATGCAGATAAATCCTTGGAGAGGATAGCCATATCGGGTGTTTGGACAGAATATCACCAGCTGAGTTGCTCCATACATATTCTGTATGTCCTTTATTTCCAATAGATCAGAGATGTATTACTCTCTCTGTAGTACTTTGGCTGAGTTTAAATATTTTGGAAAGCCTAAGTCATGTAGTAGAAATCAAGTGCATGAATATGCTCAATGTAGAAGCAAATACATTTTTTTGGCTGTTACTCTTTGGACATCCACTTGCTTGCATATTTGTACAAAGGGAAGATATAAATACTAACAATCTGGCTAGCAATGAGCTTTGATATCCCTTCACGATGCAGTGACCTGTATATCCTCTGTTCAACTTAGATACATATGAGAAAAAGTGGTAGGTACTGGTGGTATGAAAGTGTCTATATGGTGACTCTTGGTGTGAGGTGAGCTTTCCAGCACACTGAAATGTTCCACTACCACTAGATTCTTTCCCAAATACTTCCTTTTCCCTGCCATTCCAGTTGCAAAATTACTGTGGCTTAATTATCGTTATTTGTTTTTTGAAATAAAAAATGGGCAAGGCACCATGTTTGCCACTGCTTACAGAGGCTGGAGCTTGGGAAGCACTGGCATCTGCAAATGTCTGCTTGGGGTAGTGTGGGATTTGGTGCCAAATTTTTCTGTACACATTTGAGACTGAAAAGTTTCATATCCACACTTGCTTGTTCCAGGATGAGGAGGGTGTACAGTGTTAAAAGTAGAACTCCAACATATGTTGTGGAATTATGACAGAGTTCACTGGTGTTTCTGCACAAGCACAGTTAATTATTTTAGTGATTTTGATGAGAATTTTAATTTCAATGTAACTGATAAAGCACTGGTTATCATTGGCAGTTGGTATGACACATGAACACCCAGATGTATATTCCAAAACTTTGTCAGATACGTCTTAATAACATTATTTTAATTTTTTCCCATCTGTTTAAAGTACTATTTTCACATTACAGCCTTTGTTAGGATTTGAAAGCTCTTAATATTCATATGTTGAATAATTCCTGAGAAAATCTGTTCAACACTCGAACCTTAACTGGAACATTTAGTACTTTCTTGAAATCTCTCTTTGCAAATAGTTTGTTTCTTTGGATGCAAAGGGCAGTAGAAAGGCTTATAAAAATCTTCTAGTAGCATTTGTGCTCTTACGCTGAGAACATTATTCCCCCCCCCCTACACACATACTCGTTCTGTGCAGAAGGGAACTCTGGTGACATCTGTTTAGCTGAGTGAGTATGTGCAGAACTCTGAGCCAGCCAAGTCAGCTTGAGGGAGCCTGTGTGAAGCAGAAAAGGGTGCAGACCTTTGAGCAGAGAAACGTGTCTCTGCAGAATGGAGGGGCTGCAGCACAGCTACCAGAGAGAAGACAAACAGAACAGCCCAACTACAAGGAGGAAGTACTTCAGCAACAAAAAAGTCCTCATTTGGGGAAATAATATTGTATTTGACATGTCCTCCTGAATAAATTCATACGCTGAATATTAATTATTTTTCCTTTTTAAGAACTATTTGGGAACTGTGAATAAGAAACTATAGAAGCGTTAAGTGATTTTTGTTGTGGGACATTTTAATCTAGAAAACTGACTTGTTTAAAAACTATTCAAGCATGCAAGTATGTTTAATTAGGAGTGGAGTGCTAAGTCCCTATCCTCTGGTGTTCTGAAAAGAACATTTCACCTCGTGCTTTGTGTTTTCTCTTTAAATCCCTGAATCATGCTTTGCTCTAAAAGGTTTGAGTTGCTTGCTTTGGCAAATCTTTTTTTTTTTTTTTTAGAGTGATGAGTAGATGAATTATGAGAACATTTTGGACAGTGTAGCTCCTTATAGTGCAGTAAACTATTTATAGGTCTGTCATACCTGATACCAAGGTGAGACACATCAGATGACTGAGTGTGGCCAGGGTGGCTCAGAGTATGGTTTTCACCATCCCAGTTCATTCATTCAGGTGTTCTATTGAGATCTGACAGGAGCTGCCAGACGCTGCCTGACGCGTCTTGTGCCAGTATGTTCTCTTGTGAGTAGTTTAGTAATTTTCTTTATAGATTTGATTGTGTACAACCAAATACTCTAGTATCTATCTAATATCCTGCTCACTGAAGGATCTGTATTTCTTCAGTGGTAGCTTTCTAAATTATTAGCATCTTATTCCATGGACATTGACACAATCAAAAACTCTATTGTCTGTGATGTTTTTTAAAGGATACTCAGTGAAACAAGAATTTTTAGGTGTCTTTATACCCTCTCTGTTTCTTGATATTGTGCTTTGTGAAGAGGGCTGGTTAATTGAAGCACAGAAGTTCTCTGAAGATGACCCCACATCCAGTTGCTGTGTGAATCCTTCTCACCAGTAATGAATGTTACTGCTGAATTTTATTATATTGTTCAGTAGACAAGTGATAGGGATCAGAAATACCACAGAAATGGGCAGCTGTGTCTAGTGCAAAATGCATTCTTTTATTGCTGGAATCTTGAACATTTTCATTCTAATAGATTTGGATAGAGAAGGTTTCTTCAGAATAAGGCAAACTGGAATTAAAAATAGCAGGCAAATCTACAAGCACTGTCTTTGAGGCAGAGAACGTGTTTTTATGACAACTTAAAATGCAATTGGGCTGCTGTATCATAAAAACATGGGGTCTTTAAGAGGTGTCCTTTGTTCATTTTTTAATGGTTTTTATTATTTCTGAATTAAGATTTTTTTTTTAAACAACTCCTTGGAGGTATTAAGATGAAAAACATAATATGTTTGGTAATAGGTATATATTCTCGCTTTCCCAAATGTGTATTATAAATACTTTTGGAGAATAATTACTGGAGCTATTTTGCTGTTTTTCATTGATGGCTAATAATCTTCCTTCCTTGCCTCCCTTCCCAGGCCCCTGCAGGGTTGGTACGGAAAGGTTCCCTGCCGCTCAGTGACACTGCTTCCGTGAACTCCTCTCTAAGGAGGATGAAGCGCAAGGCGCCCTCACCACCCTCTAGAGCACCAGAAGATCAAAGTGAAAGCAGTAATGAGCCTGGTAATCTTTTTATGCTCTTTAATTGGAAGGCAGCAGAAAGCATAGCTGTTTGGCTAAACATTAAAGCAACGTTACGTTATGAGACGAGAACCTCAAGTTAAAATATGGGTGCCAAACCTCTTCAGGTGGTAAGGAGTAGGTAGTACTGCTCTGTCATGAGATTGGCTCATGTAGTTACGTGTGAGCTGACACAGGCAGAATTCAGGAGCAACTGCAAATGGAAAGAGTGAATTTATTTTTGTTACCTTACCAACTGGGGAAACCTTGAAGCAGCTCCTGGGCAGAGGCACCCATGGGGGGACACACAGCTTGGCTCATGGCAGGGGATTGCTGAACCTGCTGTTTTCCCTCTTTGTCAGAGATTCACACAGGAGTAATTTACCACTGTACTTTTATCTTTCCCACAGCAGGGCAGGAATCTCCAGCATGTTTGATAAGGTGCTTTGTAACTCTGTAACTCTGTTGCAGGTCTATGTTATCTAAACACAGGTGTTCCACTTGTCAAACACAAGACTTAACAATAATTAGTATCATACATGTGGGTTTTTGCACCCCTGCTGCAAATCACTTGAGCATGTTTACAATCCTCCTTACCAACCTTCCATTATTTTCCCAGAAGTGTGAGAAAGGCAGGCATTTACAGCAAAAAACCCCAGACAATGCCAAATTAATTATAGTTACATTAAGTATAGAATTGTGTTTATGTTGCTCAGATGGACTGGTTGGGGTGGAAATAAAAAATTCGCTTCTCTGTATCAGAAAGGGTATTACAGGAAATGGGCTGATAAGAAGAATCAGAGAAAGTTTCACATTCGTTTTTTCTGATTCTTCTGTTGGATCAAAAATTCAATTCTCTGAGATTAAAATATCTGAAAAATATGACAATGAGCTCTAATGATTAAGGGAAGATGTATTTCTTGAAGAACTCACTAGTCTGTGAGACAACAATCTAACATTTTATCTAGAACTTTTGTTGGTGCAGAAATCAAGAGGAAATAAGAGACTGTTGCTTCACTTTTTTTTGCAGTTACGGAGTCAACAGAATCAGCCTCCACTAAAGTGGAAGAAAGAGCCACCGAATTGCAGCCTGAAACAGGTTGGGTTTTTTTCCAAAAGCATTGATGGAATCTACTTCATATCATGCTATCATAATTCATTACAATAAATTACTATAGATGTGTCATAAGAATAGAATTAATTTTAATGCTTCAGATAAGTTAACTTTTCCTCTGAAATCCAATTGCGGCCTTTTAAAATAAAGATGTTTTACTTTTATTGTCTATAGAAACACATACGATATATTTTGTATCCGTATCTATGCTTCACATTTAAAAAACTAAACATTTCCCCTCCTCCCTCACAAGTTGCAGAGAAGAAATAGCCAGAATTTCTGTGATTCTTTTATTTTTTTTTATCTCATAAGAATCCTTCCAAAAGCTAAAGCCCAGTCTTGTTTTTAGAACTCTGGCTTGTGCTGCCCTTGACCTGTGTAACCTAGGGGTAGGAGCAAATCTGCACCTGCCTTTTGGTTGGCATCTGAACAGCCTTTGAAAACACAAGTTTTAAATATGAACTAAATGCATAAATAGCTATTCATATATTAAATTATTTGTTGGGTGCTATGGAAAAAATGTGATATATGAAAGTATATCTGTCTAAAATACAATAATGCTTTTTTAATTTATGCAGTTTGTACTGTGAAGTACTGTTGTTAGCAAGCACCAGACTGTGGGGTTGAGGTACAGCATCTAAATGTCTTCTAAAATTTTCAAAAGTTTTAAGAATAATCAGTACCAGTGCAGTCTGAAAAAATCACTTTTCAATGCAGTTCACTAAGAATGAAATCTATAAAATGCTAACTGTGGCATGCCACTGGCATTTTATGAGGCTAAACACTCAGTTTCTGTACTAGTTTTCCAGATGTTTTATTCAGATTACCAGTGTACCAGTCAAATTAGTTGGAGTAGTAAAACACAAGAGCTGAAAAAGTCACCTGCTAGGATGCTAGGTCTTTGGCAAAGGGAAAAAAAAAGATCACTAATCAGTAAACTTGGACTTGGTTTGTGTTTAGGGCAATTTATGAAAATTGTCAGAAAAGACATTAGGTATAAAGAATATATAACATAATACATGAGCGTATGAACCTGTACTGTGCAGTCTGAGGCTGAAGATGTAATGAAGCTGTAACCTTTCCTCTCCCTAGTTGTTGTAGCAGATGAAGGAGAGTAATCACTTCTAAGTGAGTTATGTTTATTAGTACTTAATTTTTTTTTCTGTTGAAGATTGTTTATTTACATGCAGTGGGTCTAAAATGATGAGCAAGGTTACCATACTGTGATTTAAAATTAAATTTTTTTGCTTTCTTGTACTCGTGTCTATCTTAAGATTGTAGATCTTGCTAGAATTTCTGCATTTCCAATCACTGTAATGTCCAAGTGCTGTATAGATAAACAGCCCTGAATTTGATAGAAATAGCTTGGTTTTTTCCGGTGGATTTAGGAGCCTCTGTTTGAGGCATTTGAGATCTGTAATTAAATATTTTCATTTAAACTGTAATGTAAAGCAAGACAAAAATGTAGTCATCTTCACTGAGTTTAGAACAGTCTGTGCTGAGCCCTGGGATTTACCTCTGCAGTGACAGCCTCCATTCTCTAGTTCTCCTGCTGTCTTCAAAAATGTCCTTTGCTGAAGACTTAATATAGTTCAGGTTTTTAAAATGTAGATACAAGTGACATAGCACACTTCATTGCATCTTCTTTCTTTTTTTTTTGTGGGATGCTGCTGCTCTCTGGTGGCATCTCTGAAACTGTCCTGAGGCCTATGTATAAAGGGTCTTTTTAGCAAAGCTCCTCGTGCCATGAGAACCAGCATTAACCTGCATCAAAATCAGCTGCAGTACAGTTGTTCTGTTCCTGGTCTGAAAATTATACCCATTTTGGTATTGTTTTAAATGGATAAAATAGTTCAATATCTCTTTAATTGTGAAATTGGACATAATTCTAACTTTACAAAAACCGTTCTTTCCATTTGGATTAATACAGCTTTGATTGTCAGGCTTCTGGGAAGCATTGTGAGGTTTTGTTTGGATGTGACTTGCATTCCAAAGTAGTTCTGTTATCCACTGCTATTTCAGCAAATAAGCAAAAAAAACCACTAGGCTGCAAATATAGTGTTACCTTCTGCCCTAAAATGAACATTACAAGTATTCAATTTGGTGTCTATTAGCTATGCACTGTACACTAAGTGAAGCTATCTAATATGGAATAGGCAAGATTTCCATTGTGAAATGAAAGCTTTCCCATGGTGTAAAAAGTGTGTACCTTGACAAAAATAGTTTGAAGGCACATATGTACTAGAATAAACATTGACAGAGAATTAATACGAACATTTGAGATAATAAACAATTCTCTTTCTGAATTATGATTTTTATTCCCCTTCCCAAAGTTTAATTAATGCTTAGTCTTTTTTTCCTAAGGAAGAAGGTAAAATGGTGTTTCAAAATATTTTGGAATTATTGATTTTTAAATAACTTTCCATCAAGCAAATCCCTTGATGTAATCCTATTGGCTACAATATCTCTTAAGAACCTTGTTAAGGACTATAGAGCCAAGAGCAGATTTGCATGATGTAGTCAGGCTTCCCAGCTTTGATTACGAGCATAACAGCTCACAGAGCAGCACCAGTTTGTTCTCTGCAGGGCAAGGAGTATTCTTACTACTCAAAGGACACTTACAGTTGGTATGTCAGTCATCTTATCAGGTATATCTTCAGTGTCCCACTGAAGGCTTTAACAATGTTTTAGGCCTAATTAAAGCCCAATGACTAATATTTAGAGAATAAATTATATGCAGATAAAAATGCAATTTATATTGCATAGGGAACTACATATAGAGTATATAAGCAATAAAGCAACAGTATGTAGCCAGTGTTGCTGTAAGATCTTCCTAGCAATGTGTTGCATATAAAAGCTATAGACTGAGGGTTTGGAAACAAATCAAAATCTGAACTGCTTCCTTGGGGCATTGACTTGCATGATGTAAGTGAAGGATGGCTGCTAAATGTTGCTTGTGTATCAAACACATTCAGACTTGATTCTGCTGCAGCAGTGGTGGCCCAGGTCTGTAATGAGATCCAGTAGCAGATGAAAACCCACTAGCCAGCAAGGCTGATCTAATGCTGATAAATGACGTAAAGCACTTTAGAAAAAGTATGAGGGTTGTTTTTGGTTGGTATTATTAATTTGTTGGTCAGGCTTGTCCACTCCAAAGCTTGGAAGTCTTTCTAGCACAGCAAAGAACAGACTTTTACATAGTAGGAATTTCAGGAATGTATTCTACCATCCCAAGCGAAGTTTCCATCCTATGAGTGTAGATACAACTCAGCCTTTGTTAAGACTTCTCTCCAGAGGAACAGAGGCAGAGAGATGACAGCAGTGCCTGGGCACAAAGCCATAGCTGCTCCCGAATCCTTCCACTTCTCTCGCCAGAAGTCCTGGCTGTGCTTTGTTGTATAATTCAGGTTTCCATAGAGTATTTAGACTGAAAATTGTAGTCTTTGTTCTTGTGGCTGGCGATGGCTCAGGCCCATGGCATAATAGTTCTCATCAGTAAGAGTGTTCTTGAGAGCCAGTTATGGGCTGTGGAATAGTCTCAGCAGGTTTGATGTTTGCTCACATTCTCTTATGCTTTGTTTCTGCATTCTGACATATATATTTATCTTTCCACACATAAAATAATACTGCCATCAAGAAAATAATCTCCTAAAGTCTGAGGCTACTAGGTATGACTTTTCCCTAGATGGAGATGAAAGAGGTTGGTGGTGGGTGAAAGAGATAGAAGCTCCTTATGACTAATAAATTCTTACAGGGATGATACCAGTGTGGTGTATTTGTATGCACCTGTGCTGAAACCATATATAAGGAGCTCATCTGCACCACCTTACGGTCTTGCCTTTCTTTCCCCAGGGATCTAAATCATCTCTGCATTCAGTGCTATGGCACACGTTGATCACATTGCTTAATGTGTAACTACAAAGCATTATTACAAAAAATGCAATATAAACCCAAGAATTAAACAAAAAAAAAAGCATTTGACTTTTGCAGTTGCTCTGTAGCAGTAAATGAGTAACTTTGGTATTTCTGAACACTTAGTTAATGACTCTATTGGAAAAATGAAAGTTTCTGTTCCCTACTGAGCCTTTTTCGAATATAGACAGTCCTCTTATTACTTTTCTATAACAGTGTACTTCTCTACAAGTGCTGGAAGCATTGTAGGTTCCAGATGCTGCAAAATAATGACAAAGATTTTTTATACTCTGGGATCTGCAGCTTTCCAGTATTCCTTGCTTTTGGTTTTCATTGTTGGCTTTGTTTACACTCAGAAATTTACTGATACTGTTTAGGAAAGTCTGAAACCTAATTGCCCAAGAGCAAGGCTTGTACCTAACAGGTATCACTGCACCTGAAGCTGACAGGAGTGCCCTGATCAGGTCAGGCAGAGTGCACTCAGGTGTTGCCAGTAGTCTTCCACAGCACTATATTGCACTATATAGATGGAATTACTATCTTTGCATATAGAATTCAAGTTGCAAAGCCAAGAGGTTTATTGTATTGCCTACTTACTTATCTTTGATAAACATGAATCTTCATTTTGTGGTAGGAAGATATTGCTGGCAGGGAAGTAAAGCTAGTGATGGTTAATCCTTCTGGAAGTCAAAACAGGTGCATTTATTATTTCAACTTGACATACACTGATTTATGTGTGTCCTAATCCAGTAACTAAATTTTTTAGTTTTATTATTCTCTGGCTGCAAATGTCAGTATTTTTATGGCTTAACACTTTTCTATGAATTTTATTTTTCTGCTGTTACATGGGACAGTGCACAAGACACTTCCAACTATGTTTTAATACACTTAGAACGATTATGGGAAATTTTTTGACAGGGATGGTTAAAGTTGTTCAGACCATGGGCAAAATTGATATTTGGTTCACTTTGTAGTTCTCTGACATTCCTATTCTGACATAGAGGAGCTCTATACTTTAAAACTAAAATATGGAGAGCTAATGGAGGTATAAGAAATCTGGGTAAAAGAAAACTGCCTGCCTCCATGAAATTTGGCATTATAAAATAGATCAAAATATATTTAACAATCTTAATCCAGTACTTGGGTTAATCAAGGAAAATGTTACACAGTAGTTACAAATGCAGAACCAGATGTGTAAAAAGAGAGTTGGAAAGAACTGGAGAATACTGTAAAGTTAAAAGTCTGAATGGGTCTCTCTTTTTTATTTTTTCCCCTTTTCTTCTTCCTTTTATTTATCTTTTTTTTTTTTTTAAATTTACCTGAATTATAAAAAAGTCTGTTGTCCTTCTTGAAACTACTTAGACTGCCTTCAACAGTCCTTTTGTGTGTACACCCTGCATTGAGAGCTGTGGGCTGTTTTGAGTTTTGTTGGGTTTTGTTGTTTTTTTTTTTTTCTCCCTTTTGTTTTCTTTTGTAAGAGTAGGTGTAAGGAGCTCAGAATACAACCTGGAAGGAATTGATGAGAGGGAAGAGATAAGTGTGCAGCAGAGAGAGAACAATGGAAGTACCGATACCTCTCCCAGGACAGGAGAGGTTACTGCAGCCTTCAGCTCTGCTGAGGTACCACTGGAAAATGAAAAAAATGATCCTGCTCCATCAGCTCCTGTTCCTGGCAGTGTTTCTGTAGACAACTCACAAAGCTTCAAGGAAGAAAAACAAGAAAATATGAGCACAGATGGCAAGTAAGTACGTTTTGTGACAAAGAAAGGAGCATTGGGGAGGCAATGGAGGAGGCAAATAAAATGCAGAGTGCTGTTTCATTGTGGAGCATAGAATAGAGAATTATGAGAGAGGAATGAGCTTTAATATGCTTAGCTTTCATTGTAGCACTGTTCTGTGCACAGTAATTCATGAAGCTTTTCCACAGAAATGACAATAAAGTGTTCTGCAGGCTATTCTGTTTAAGCCTCCCTTCCTTACTACTCAAACAGCTGGACCTCAGAAAAGCTGAACCCAGCTCTAAAATACCCACTGTATTTACTAGAGCAGCATGCTGCAAAAAAATTTGGATTGATTTGTAAAAGAAAAATACACAAATTCATTCTTACAAATGGGCAAAACTGGATAGATTGGCCATTTCTTTACTTCTGGGCACAGTTATCTATTGCTTACTTTCTTATTTTTTTGGCTTTAATTTTTATTTTTTCCCTATATGTTGTCTTGACCTGTCTCAATCCATTGCTCTCAAGAAAACAAGTTAATTCTGCTTTTTTAAAGAATAAACACATTAGTTTCCTTAACTGCTCTTTTTTCCTTCTAGTGATGATGTACCTTTGCCCTTCAGCATGTTTGTTAAACTACCTGACTCAGCAGGTTTCCAACATGAGTTAGTGGCTGCTTGAAATAAATGTTGATTGTCCAGAGAAGTCCCATTGTGTTAATGTAATTCACTATTTCTCTGTTCCCCGGGGCAACTAAACTGACTACTGTTCCCAAATTAAATTGAAAGAACTATTTCAGTTATTGTACTGAAGCCAAAATGTGTGACTGCCCTAGTAGCCAAGAACTTTCAAGGTAGTATGGAGAGCTTTGACTTGTGTTTGAAGGGACCTTTTGTCAGTCTAAGGCCATATGTGGCTTTGCAAAAAACCTTTGATGTTCTGTCCTGAGAAATATTGTCCCGGTTGCTTAGGTGTGTTTCCTCTATGGGGATCTAGTAAGTTGTCTTGAACGTGCAAATTATCAGACCTGTGTTACTGCACCAGTTTAGATAATTGTCATGGGGATGTTTCTTCACTAACCCTGACCACGAATTTGTGGTAGCCTTTCAAGCCTTATAATCCTGGTAAGCATCACCTAGTCTGTACTGCTCTCTGACTGTGGAATTTGGCAGTTGTTTCCTGAACTATCACTGGGATTCCAAAATGAGGACTAGGCTTTCTATGACATGATATTTCTGGAAAGCATTTGATAAATCAGATCTTTTATATAAGATCTAGTTACTTTGAGGAGTACTTTTTTTAATCAAAGTGGAGATATGTATGTAATATTCCAGTCAAAACCACTGATTTATATTATGATACTCTACATTGTTTTGTAGTTTTTAGGTTTGGTGGGTTTTGATTCCCCCCTTCATTAAAAAGCCAATTCAGCCTATTGTAGCTCAGTCTCTTAGCTGTGTCAAAAGGAATGAAGATAAGGAAGAGGACTGTTCAGGACTGAGCTTTAACTTTCTTCCAGCAATAATTCTGAGAGCATATGCTTCTGTTCAGTGGTTTATTGGACGTTTACAGTATATTTGGTACTATAAAGCAACATATGCATGGATAGTTATTAAGAAATGTATAATTTCAAATGATTCAAAGTGGATATGTCAGCTCAAGGCACTGGTTTCTGACAACTAATGCATTAGATGTGGCAAATGAATTGGAATCTTCATAATGCCACTATTTTTAACTACAAAAAATACAAATATGTGAGTTTGAAGTTCTAATAACTTTTTGTAGAGAAATTTTAAGTAATTTTGCTTTTTTTCGTTTACCTTTTTAAGCCAATAGCTTAATATCTCTGCCCCCCCCCTCCACCTCCTAAAAGGTGAGGGGGTTTATTCAGCATGTGTGTTTATTCAGCATTGTTCCCCATGATCTGAGGGGAACAGATACTGTATGCATTTGCAAAATGTTTAGTATGCAAGTAATATGTTTGGTACAAGTTTCTTTGATGTTCTCTAGGTATTTCTTGAAAAGGAGTATTTTGAAAAATCTGTATTGCACAGTTCATGTGTTCATATGCAGTGAGCATCTTATGCAGCTTCCTGTGTATTGTGGTGTGGACAAAACCAAGGACACATTTTAGATGGGGGAGATGTCAGAGCACTTCACACTAAGAACACTTATATGAGCAATAAACCATTATGGCATCACTGAAATGGAGTTGTTACTGGAAAGGGGCTTGTTCAAACCGCACGTGCAACAAAAGGGAGGGGGAGAAGAAAATGAAAACTGATCATCTGCTTACACAGAAGTGAGTAGAGCTGCTTATCACTTTGGTAAAATATCATGGCAGCATTTCCTCTTGTTTTAAAAAAGTAGAATAGTCTATTCTGTTGAGTATTCCAGTGTTTGGCAGAGTGATTCTATTTTGTCCATCTGTGTTTGGAGAATATTGCCAGTTCTCTTGCATCGTTTCTTGTGTTTACTGAAATGAATGATACCAGCATATTTAATGTACTGTTGTGCTTTGCAGAGGACTACAGACTAAGATAAGCAGTGAGGATGCTGGATTTGAAAAAGACAGGAAACTTAAAATTTTAGATCAAAATAAAACTGATGGTGAGTAGTTCCAAATTCTTTTTAGTACTCCAAAGCAAGGTTGAAGAGAAGTTTTCTGTTTCTTTGAAGAAATGGCTATACAGTCAACTCTTGAATTGTTATTATTTTCTTTACACTTACTGATGTACCCTTTGAGATGAGGTGGCAAGAACTGGCTGCAGGGGTTTTTTGGGAGGTGGGATATTTTTAATATATTTTTATATAGATGTAGTCAAAGCTGCATAGTGCTGTTTTAAGGCAGTATTGGTGAGATAGTGCCATGGAGAGGGAAGGCTGGACATAGAGGTTATTGTGTCATGTGAAGTGACATGGGTACCATACCCTGGAGGGAAAAAGAAAAGAAATTAGCATGAGTTTTCTGCATGAAAATGTAAATATTTTTAAGCACAAATAGAAAAAAGTGACATGCTGATCTGAAATGAAATGATGATATCCTGTGCATCTAATGGATCATAAATTTTGCTGTGGATTTAATGACCCAACTGATTTATTTTACCCTTTTGTGACACTGATTTTCAGATTTATATATTAGGCTTTCCATGGTCTTTTATACTCAGTACGCATCTGTTTGTAAATCATAACACTACACTTCATGAGTCCTGTTTATATGTGATAGAAATTTTAGCTTCCATTTTATAACATACTTGAAGTGAGGCCCTTTTTTTTTTTTTTTTGCCAGAAAATACCACTACAAATGGTTATTTCTGAAGAATTTTTTTTTTCCCACTATTGTGTTTAAAACAATTTGACACAAACATTCACATGTTTGGAGACAATCATGTGTTTAGTCTGAGGGTAGAAAAATAAATTATCATACCAACTAAAGAGTAGGAAAAGTAAGTTTGGAAAATTTCTCTTGTCCATGTGTTTTTCAGTTGTTTCTTTGTTCAGATACATAAGGTGTAGTTGACAAATAAGATTTAGAGCATTAGAACTAAGGAACAGAAGCCACAAATGTGTGGAACTAAATAAAAACTGCATCTAACTTGATATTGAATAGTCATTGAGCTGTTGAGTCACCAATGCCTATATAACGAACTAAAATTCATTAACACTTTTTAAGTGATTCTAGAATAGTTTCTTCTATTAAGTCAATGTATGGCACCAGTAGCCTGTTTTTTAAGGAAGAATACTTGACTTAGAATACTGGTTTTTGGCAATATCTGACAAATATATATATATATATCTTTAAATAGCCTTTAAAAGCAAGTGTAAAGGAAAATTTTAATGTCAGTGAGAAGCTAGGCATTGTAGCTAAATACATTAAATGCAGAGCTTTGTGATATAAGGAGGAACATTGAATCTTTTTGGCATTTGTATTAATTTTGGAATCTTTCTTTAATTTACAGATCACAGCGATACAAAACTCATTCCAACAACAGAAGAAGGGAAAGAACTTCAGACAGCTGAAATTAAACCCGTAGATTTTAGAAAAAATAACAAGCTTGAAGTTGACAGACTATCAAACTGCCAGACATGTAAAAATGACATCTCTGTAAGTCATAGGAATTATCCTCAACTGGTTTCAGAAAAGCAAGATGACAAAACAAATCAAGCCAGCTTGGACACAGTAAAAACTCAGGATGTTGCAATCCAGACAGGTCCTCTGGATAGCAATTTGGGAAGGACTACTCAGAAAGAAATTATTGTTCCTCAGAGTGTTGAATCATCCACATTCAGAGAACTGGTCCCTCAGCACAACACAGATACAAACAACCCCCTTCTTCAAGTGATGCATAGAGTACATAAAGAGGATGAAGATACTTCAATAGAACACAATCTTGAGACACAAGAAGTTACCCATGAAAAAGCAATTCCCATGAAAGACCAGACTCCCATCTGTATAAATGGCAGTAATTTTCCTTCACTGGAAACAAGTGCAAAAACTTCAGATGATTTTACTGTAAAAGGTCACCCTTTTTATAGACAGGACACCAAACCTAAACCCAAGCCTGCTAATGAAATTACAAGGGATTACATACCAAAAATTGGGATGACTACTTATAAAATAGTGCCTCCAAAATTCTTAGAAATAATGAAGAGCTGGGAATCAGAAGTTCCATCAGACCATAAGGATCAAGAGGTATCTCTTTTAGAAGACTCCCCAAAGCATGAAGACCCTAAAGAATTTGTAGTGCAAGCTGAAATTCCTCATCTGTCAAAAAGTGTGGGTCATTTGCAGGTTGGTTTACAAACTGAAGCTGCAGCAGTGAATGATCTGCTGCAGAAAGTGAACAGCATTTCTGAACATTCTGTGACCTCTGGAGCTGAAATTTCTACAGAGAAGAACCAGACAGAAAGGGAGTCTTTCAAGCAGCGTGTCCCACTGATGCTAAGCTTGGATAATACAAATGCTTCTTCTGAGGCTCAGGACAAGTCAAATGCATTAAGTCCTACAACGAAGCCTAGTTCTTTTTTTCTGCAGATGCAACGAAGAGCTTCAGGTCATTATGTGACATCTGCAGTTGCCAGAAGTACCATTAGTGCTCCTAATTCAATTCAAGATGAAGCTAAGAATAAAGAGATGGGAAAAAACCCCCCATCACCTGATCTGACTTCTTTGCCTTTACATAATACAAGTATTTCCTCTCCTTCAGCAGATGAAGAAAAAGTTGATGATAGAAAAAACACGGAATCCTCCACTTCTCCTGTTAAAAGCAATAAACCTTTAAGTTTTCCTTCCTGTCCTCCAGCACCATTGAACCTAAAAACTCTAAGAACTTTTGCAGTTCCAAAGCCATACTCCAGTTCAAGACCATCCCCTTTTGCTCTTGCTGTCTCATCTGCAGTCAAAAGGTCACAATCATTCAATAAGACACGTACAATCACTAGCCAGGCACAGAGAGAGGAATTTCCCGTTGAACTTTCCTCTGCCACTTTGGCAGCTGAACTATCCTCAGGTACCTCCATGCCTCAAGTGAAAAGCCCTTCCTTACAGGCCACAACAGCGGGATCACAAAATAGTCTCATGGATAAGGTAAACTTTATTCCTAATACTGGTTGACTGTTGATCCACTGCCATCTAGTCCAGGCAGTCTAAAGGCTTGTCTCTGAAGCACTGCCTGGTCAGAAAGTGCTGTATTTGTACAGTGAAAACACCTTATGGTGTTCAGCAGTAGCTCAGCATTGTAATGAAGTACATGAATATAGGGAATGTTAAAAATGAGAACAACATAATTCAGATGATTGGAAATAATCATTTCTTCTCATAACTAGCATCCCCTACTTTAAAGAACTGTAAATTAAACAGTCATTTATACTGTGTATACCTATTTTTATGCTTGGAGTGTTCATGATTCTGTGTCGATTTCTTAAATTTAATTTTGAGTGGTGTGATTAGTTTGACTTCAAGTGATCATGCCACAAACACACTCAAATGGAGGCACAAAATTTTGCTGGCATAAGTATTTCAGAGAGAAACTGTGCTATAGTGGAAATGTGGCTGATCTCTGAGATCTTGAATCAAGCAAGCACTAGAACAGCAGCAGTTTGCTATGCAACCTTGTGCCAGGTTGACTCTATTTTCCATTTATAACTAATTCAGATTAAAGGTTTTTCGTTTCTTTTTCCTCCCACTTCCTCCCTTTATAGAAAGAGAGCAATGTGAATAGTGAGCAGAAGAGTCAGGCGCAGTCAGGTGCTTCCACTGACCACCCACCCCCTGTCACTAAGAGACAAACCGCGATGACGTTCCCGCGCTCTGACCCAGAACAGATCCACCAGAGCTTGCTGGCTGCAATCCGCTCTGGAGAAGCTGCTGCCAAATTGAAAAGGGTGAGTTTTCATCGTTGCATCCATAACAATGAACTCATGGTACTTCCTTCAAAATTACCATACTAAAGCCTCAGACTAAAAGCAGTGTTAGCTTTGGCACTAAGTGCTGCCTGGAGGTCTCTTAACAATGGGAAGAGAGGTGGGGAAGCGGGGTCAGTTTTTCAGAATAAACTAGTGAATGCACACGCAGAGCTTCAAATGCCTGTCCAACAGTACAAACTTAATCAGATCTTCCTGAAATGGAATAGTATTCTCAAGGTTATTAGTGATCTATTTCATAAAATCTGACTTATGTTTACATGGTTTGAAATGGTCCAGCTCTAGAAACCTGCTAAGCAGCTTCACTCTAGACCTAAAGTGGCTGCATTTTCTTGCAGGCAGATAACACACAGTTCAGAAGACTGTTTACTTATTTATTAGACTTTATCAAGTACTTAAATGTTCTTCAAACCTCCTGCTGCTGTTTGGCATCATGACTAATCTAGTTCTCAATGTTTTGTCAACAGTCTTGGTAGGATCATCTTCCCCCGCCCCCTCTGGTTAAAACTGGTGTTTAATTTTTCTTTTCTCTCCCCTGTACACCTCTCATTGGATGAAACATTGCACACTTTAAAAATATGTACTGTTTTAATTTGCAATCAAACAATCATATACCTCATACAAATTTTTCTCAACCTCACACAAGTATTTTGCATTCTGTATTGAGGAATAATTTCTCACTGCAGAAGGTTAAGGAAATTCAATAGGTTTTTTCCTTCCCTTTTCTGCTTGAAACTTGAAAGAAACAAATGTGTGGTGAATAGATACAAGAGGTTTTTTTGTTGATGTTTTATGGAAGACTTTGGTACTCTGAGGTCAAAAATCTTTCAATGGATGGTCAGATATTGGAGTATTCCATTTCATACCTAAGGTTTTGTTTCATTGTAGCAGTGCAACAGCCTCTCTTAGGCTTGTAGACCTCCCCATAATTTCTACATTGAATAAGAAGATTGAGTTTCCTGGAAAAGTTACAAGCATGCTCAAATAGTTTTTCATCTCTAGTCAATAAAAATTGTACATAATACACTGTAGTATTACTTTTCTTACTACATGTCCCTAACTACAGCCACTTTAAAAAGCATTTTAAGATTTAAGAAAATGCTGTATTGTTCGGAGTCATTTAGAGGTCAAACCTATCTGTTCTACCAGAAATATTGTTTGCGTTTTGTTTGCATATATTTTTATTAAGATGGGTTTTTTCTCCTCCAATTCATGATTATATTCTGAATAATACAGAACTTCATTTTTCATAGTGTGTGAACTTTGTTTTACAATTCTATGGGAAATATGCATAGGCATGGCTGTTGGCCCAGCTCCTTGTAACTGTTTTTAAAAATAAAGTTCATAATGTGCTTTGCAAAATTCAAGGAGTATATTTCTACCAGAAAAAAAAACAAAGAAAAGCTTCATTATGCAGTTATTAATTCTTTTTTAATAGAAATATTTTTAGTGTAAATTTGACCCATATAGTCTTTGTCAGTGTAGTACAAGAATGGCATGGGGCAGAGGAGAGATATGATAATTGAAGTAAATTTTCCTTTCCCTTTTCTCTTCTGTGGATGGGAGACGTTCTTTGTTAGCATACTATTTGTTGAGGCTGGGGTGAGGAGAGGGCTGTACCTTTAAAGAAGAAATTATAATAATGAAGAAGCCGTAAACATAAAGAAGAGCAGTCTGCAGCACAGAAGCCTGAATGAAACAGGCTTCAAAAAAAACCCTGGAACACAAACAAAATGTAATGAAAAACTCACTGAACTTTTGCCAAACATAAAATTTTACATGCTGTTTTTTTCACTCTCACCCAGAGTACATATGCTGTGGCACAGGTATATCTGACAGCAGAAAGTTTTTTGGCCTATGGCAAATTTAATAAAAACATGGTCTCATTTTATATTTAACATGGAGAACTGGCAATACTAGGACAGAGGAATAAAGCATTTTGTATCCATAACTTATTTGCACCCAAAAGTGATTTTGAGTATTGAAAGGACGTTTAAAATGCGTTCATCTCACAGCTTCCAGTATTGTGCTGTAGTCAGGAAAAGGAGTAATAATTTGATCTCTTTAAACTGTTAGATGCTTCCTTCCTTCTGCGTAAGAATCATTAAAAAAATAAAATCCTGGCACCACAAGCCAAATTCTTTAATTTTTGTTACCCTCTCTGAATATGTTGTGAGCATGCAGTGCTGAGATTTGTGGCCTTTTGTGTCGTAGGTCTTTCCTGTTCAATAGGGCCCTCAGTAATTACTAACCTAAAATGGGTCAAGTGAGATTTCTTTTTAACCATTTTTTTCCTTGAGAACATTTTCATTATGTTTAGTAAACTGTGTGATTTGGTATGTGGTTCTCATGGCTGTAGATCATCCTGTTGGAATTGTTGGTTTATGCAGCTCCACTGGAAATCAGGCCTTTGCTATCTATCCTAAAAGTTATGGTTTACTCCTGGTAAAAGAAATATTACCATGGTATAAAGGAGCATTAGAAGATTTTGTAAGAAATCAACTCTATTCAACATTGAATAAAAAGTGTTGTTTTTCAAGTATTTCTTTGCAACCAGATCTGAGAAGGACTAAAAATTATTTGTGTTTTGAAGAGTTACACATGGAATTTTTAGATAGGATAAAATATGTTTTTAATAAAATACATTTTTAAGTAACGTCTTATGTTTCCTCTTCTGTAGCATATATGCTTTATGCAGAAGTCATATAGGAGGTCTTTCACTGCAATGAGAAAAATGCTAACTGAAGTAACAGTATTTCTGTTTCCTTGAAGTAATACTGTGTAACATACTAGAGAGAGAAAAATATGGAAAGTTAGATTAATATTTCTTTAATATTTTTTTCTCTCTTTTTTTTTTCTCTCCACTGCCTCCAGGTTGGTCCTCCATCAAACACCATAGCTGTTAATGGAAGAGCCAGGCTTAATCCTTTGTATTCCACTGAAGCAAAAGCTAATCGCTAGATATTATACCAAATATTTTGCACTTTACTACTGCTTCATAGGCCAACTTAATACTAACTACAAATTTTTGAAAATGTAAATGCAAGTATATATTAATATATTTTTGTCAACAGTAATAAGAATTTCAAGCTGTGTCTTTTGATGCCTTGGAAAGATCATTAGAATATGTAAATTATGGTAATATTTTGCCTTTTTCTCTTTATAAAGCTGACTATGCTGCTAAAAAGGTTTAAGAGAAGGTGCAGGTGAGCTTTGCTTATGATAGAACGGGAATCAAAAATTCTTGATTTTAGCCTTCAGTACTGAACAATATGTAGCACTGTGCTGAAATTACAGATTGGATATAACCTAAGAATCTAGATCACATCATTAATTTTCAATTGTGTATTACTTTAACAGATTGTATGAACCTAAATCTACCACATGTTGCCTCTATATTCCTTTATTAAATTAAAATTGTCATTAGTAGAATATCTTAATTATATGCAATATTTTGTTTATGTCTAAAAGATAGATAGTTTTGTTCCTTTAGCAGAGTGTAATTGGGATATGTATTTTGATTTTTTTTTAACTCTCCTGGTAGCACATACACACAAAAAAATCAAGACATAAATTATTTGAAATTTTTGTATTACTTAAATACTTTTCTTAACAGTAGCACTACATGACATTCCTCTTTGAGCATCTGTATAAAGTATTTAGTTAGCTCTTGGATAAGCAATACTTTTTGTGAATAACATCTATATTAAAGTAGTCATCAGCATATACTCACTGATGAAATACAAATTCCAGTTTTAATACATAATGAAATGGAAGAAATCTTTTTTCACTGGAAGTATAACTAAGGATGAACTGCTTTGGACTTATTAATGTAAAATATTTTAGTCTTAAAACAGCAGAATAATGCACTTAGAGCTCATACTTGTGTCATAGAGTGTCTATTTATAGATTAAGTATTAAATGCCAAGGTGGGAATATATATTAAAAGAAAATGCTTTATGTTACATTTTATCTATTTTGAATTTCTTCTCAAGATTATACATTTTGGAGAGGGAGTGGAAATATGATTACACTCATGATAAAATAGCTAGATTATGGATGCATGCAGCAAGTGCTGGGGAATTTGCCATATTAAAATATTTTCTTGCTGGACTTGATTCAAATAAAAGTAATTGTATTTCATTTCTATTCTTTAACAATATATATATTTTGTACTTTAGAAACATTCTGTAACTCAATTTCAGAAATTGAACTATATGTGCATTTCAAAGGGTTATTAATTGTTTGCTGCCAGGTTTTTGTGCAATAATCTCAAAGACGTCTCATTACTTTCCTAGTACAGAGTCAATTATTGATTACAAGTAACAGTGTTAACTTAATGCTGAAACCCTTTAAAGAACAATTTAGTAAATAAAAATTCATAAAGAGAGCTAACGAACATTTGTCCACTGCTGTTCTTGTGTTCTCTCCTGTAGTCTCCTATCAATGTGTGTGTTACCAATTCTGTCCCCTCCTTGTTCTTACCTCCAATCAAGGGCTCATTCCAGAAGTGGGGGGAACCCACATGACAGTTCAAAATATCTGCTTCAGGTTCTGACCACAAAAGAGCACTTCAGCCTTCACTTGAAAACAATGAGATAGTAGAGGTGCCAAGGTTTTTCTAGTTTCTAACTGGGGCTTACATTCTAGATTTCACTGTGTCTTGAGGGATAGACTTGAAAATTGTCATTTGCTCCCAGGATTCTAGTGTCTGTTTGTGATGTAAGTCTGTATGTTAAGCATTCCTATACAATTTGCTGATCTGTAATTGTCAGAGAGGTTGCACTGTGAAAAGTCCTTGGATAGTAACTTTGGGTACGAGAGGATTACAGGTTTTTTTCTCAAACCTTGGTGTTCCGTGCCAAGGTAACAAAAGTTTCATAGAATTAATTTAATCTCCATCTATCTTAATACAAGTATATATGAGGTTTCATTTTTTTCAACCAAATCAGCAGAATCCAGTTGTTGTTTTGGGGAAAGTTCAATTAACCATGCCTTGTTGTTATATTGGGCTTTCTGTGGCCAGGTTTTGGTCATGGCGGGGGGGACGCTATAAGGGTGGTTTCTTGGAGAAGCTACTGGAAACTTCTCCATGTCTGGCAGAGCCAATTATAAGCAGGCTTCAGGCTGGACCCACCGCTGGCCAAGGCCAGGTCAATCAGGGTTGATAGTAACACCTCTCTGATAACATATTTAAGAAGAGACAAAAAAAAAATTTAGTGTTAGATGAAGATGGCCACTGGAGAAGAGCAGAGTGAGAACATGTGATCAACAATGCAGACACCAAGGTCAGTGGAGAAGGAGGGGGAGAGAAGGTGCTCCAAGCACTGGAGCTGGTATTTCCCTGCAGCCCGTGGTGAAGACCATGGTGGAGCAGCTGTGCCCCTGCAGCCCATGGAGGACCACAGGAGTGCAGAGATCCACCTGCAACCCACGGAGGAGCCCACGCCAGAGCAGGTGAATACTGGAAGGGAGGCTGTGACCCTGTGGGAGGCCCATGTTGGAGCAGGGTCCTGGCAAGGACCTACTGATCCGTGGGAAGAGGAGCCCATGCTGGAGCAGGATTTCCTGGTAGGACTTGTGGCCTGTGGGGGACCTGCACTGGAGCAGCCTGTGCCTGAAGGACTGCACCCTGTGACAAAGTGACCCATGTGGTAGCAGTGTCTGAAGAGCTGTTGCCCATGGGATGGAGTTGCACTGGAGCAGTACATGATGGACTGTCTCCCATGGGAAGGACTCATGCTGGAGAAGTTCATGAAAGACTGTTTCCTGTGGGAGGGACCCTATAGGATGCAGGGAAAGGACTCCTCTCTCTGAGCAGGATTAGAAACAAATGACTTTAACCCCCATTTCCTCTCTCCCTGCACTGCTGGGTGGGAGGAGGTAGAACTTGGAAGGAGGGGGGGGGGCAGGGGTCCTTAAGTTTTATTTTACTTCTAATTCTTAAACTCAGGTCCTGTTAGTAATAAATTCAATTAATATCCCCACGTGGAGTCTGTTTTGCCCATGACCATGATCTGTAAGGGATCTCTCATGGTCTTTATCTGGACTCATAAAACCCTTTGTTATATTTTCTCTCCCCTGTCCGTTTGCAGGGGAGAGTGAGAAAGCGGCTTTAGTGGGTTCCTGGCTTCCAGCCAGGGTCAAACCACTACGGTTTTGATTTGATTCTGACTACAAAATTGTACTACTGTACATTTCTTAGTCCCATATGTTAAAAGTAAACTGCCTTTTCATGTCAACTTCTGAAGGCAAATATCATTTTATGTAGCAGATTAAACTAAAACCACCTTGCTTGAATTTTAAGGTTCCTTTTGTGTGTAACTGAACTTGCTCAATAATTAACTGAAATGTCTACACATGCAGTAGTGCCGTGAAACTTTTCAATGAGGCTTTCTGTTATTAGCTGGCAATATTGTTTAACAAAACTTTTCCCTCTTCTTCTAACATATGTCTGTAAGACATTTTTAAACCTTACTATATTGTACTTCTAGAGACTAATCTTTTCTTACACTCTTCTATTAAATTCTACTAGAGAAACTCTTGTTGATGAATTTGACATGTATATTCAAGTGTTTCTAGTAACTGCATGCTGAGGTTAGACAGCAGTAAATTTTTGTTGTGGATACAGGTTCAGTTTTGCACCCAAGAATACTTAGAGTTTGGGCAACATGTCACAGATGTCTTCCAAAAAGAGGCATCTAGTTATGCCATACTTCTTGTAATCCCTTTGCTTTTGCATTGCAGTCAAAATGTTTAGGAAGGGAAGTCAGGACACTGAAGTGAGTGAAATATCAGTTTAATTTTCTGGACAAAATAGCAGACCCCAATGAAAGCACACTGTGCCTTACTGCTAAGAGATCTTTAAAGAAATAGCAGATATCCATGGAGTACAGTGTGATCCTGATCTAGTTCAGATTCTAGGCCTTTTAAGTAAAGGAGGGCTAGAAAAGCAAAAAGAGATACTAAAAATGATCTTGTTAGTTGTTACTATAGAAAATACATTTTTTAAAATTTATACTACAGAAGAGTAAAATTAAGACTACAGATGTACGTGGAGAAAGGAGCAGTTTTGCTGGGACAGCATCACCAGATAACTTTTGGAAATATTCTTGGGACTAGAGTTTGTAAGGTCCAGACAAGACCTCTCACCTGCAGCTGAAAGATGTTAAACCACTCAATATCTACATTTTTTGGGACATATATTCAGTAATCAGTGCTTTTGAGCAGTAAGATGTAATTCCTTGAATGTTTGACCAGGCTGTGTCTATCAGGTGTTGGACAACTACAACTAGACTGAAGACCAGCTGTAAATTACTAAGTAGATGAGTTGGTATCCAAACAAATAGAGCTCTTTGCAGAAGGGAACACATGTCTTAATTTGTCTGTCTGTATTAACAGAATGTGATATTGAAGTCAAAATAGTGTGTTTGGACCAGAACTGCCATAATCACAGGCATGACAACTGTTTGTGGGTGCTATGAATGGTCTGAGGTTTGGAAGCTGTGATGTTGTTAGTGCATGGCTGCTGATAGTGTAACATCACTTGTTATAGACAGATTGCTTTTGAAGTCTATTTTGATGATAAAGCAATGCTGTAGCAATATCAGTGGAAATGTTTTACATCTTTTAATTTAAAAGGATGCTTTCTATGTAGATTATTTTATACAATCCAATTGAAAATCACACATAAGTCAGATTTTTATTTTTTTTTAAAAATTTCTGATTAGGTAGCTTTATGAGAGGCAAGGTGTCCTTGTAAAAATGACATGAATTTGCAAGTAATGGGAAACTACACTTGTTAAAAGCTTAAATACTGAATTTTGGTTCGTCTTTCTTGAAAAAGCTATGTGGCATGGGAACTAACACAAAAACCATCAAGAGTCGATCACAATATATTGTACGTAAAGCTGCATTATTTTTGTCAGATGCTCCTATTTGTTAACACAAGCACTTTACATTTTTGGTGGGTTTATGTCTTCAAGGAACATATTTGAAAGAGTTATATTTTTTCTTTTTAAATGTATTAAGCCTCACAACAGCTAGTGTTTAAGAGGAGATGAGCACTTCCTTCTTCTGTCTCTCCATCACCCTGGAAAGAACACCAAAAATGTTAATGGACTAAGTTGTTCCTAAATTATTCAAGACAGCTAGGACAAAAAAAAAAATAATAGGAGGGGGAAGAAGGGATGAGGTAAAGAAAAAGGTGTTTCACTCTTTTGATCTGGGGAATCAGCATGTCTGTGAGGACAAGCAGAAACGTATTTCTGCTCTTGTTTACTGTACAAAGGAGTAATCAACAGGCAAATTATCAACTGAGGAGTTATTTCACTTGTTTCCCACTGGAAGATGTGGAATAAATTTGGTATTCTTCATCAGCGTCTTGCAATAGGAAGTGCTGCTTCTTTCCTTGCCTTTCATGTTTTCTGTTTTAGCTTCAGGGTTCTACAAATATTGTATCATTTTGAAGCATGTGGGTACAAGCCAAAAACTAAATCTTAAAGCCTGATAACTTCTTATAGTCATTCATGTAATTGGCACAAAAATGAAAATGCAATCCTGCGCAGGACAGAGTGTTCCACATTGGCTAATGTAGTGATGGAAGAAAATCTCTTAGTGTTGGGAAAAGAAGAAACAACTGTATCTGAAAAGGACACTTAAAACTATTAGGAAGTTTCAAGTACTTGTGTTGATAATGTTATTTCAGAGTGATTGTGCATATATGGACCTGGAAATAACAAGGGCTGTATCATTCCCAACAAAAAGAGATAAAACTCTAGTGCCAAAAAGAATGCCAAAGAGTTGAATTTGGATGTAAGTTGCTAATTCTTCTGTGAACTTGTCAAACTTTGAGAACAGTTTTGTGCCCAGAACATAGCAGTGTCATTATACACAAATGCCAGCGGCGTTTACTAGTTGCCAGTTTGTGATTGTACAATGAGTGTATTTTTAGTAGCTGTTGTGTTGATAGCAGCTGTTCCATGTAAGGAGCAACTGTCTTCTGTTTCAGCAAATTATCTGCTCGGTGATTTCTAAAGCATTACTTTCCATGAATATCGGGGCATTCCCAAACACGAGTTTAGGTCTAGGAGTTTAGGCCTAGTGTAGTGGTTTAATCCGGGCTGAGTGCCAGGGGCCCACTACAGCCACCCTCTCACTCCCCCTTGCCCAACTATAGAGGAGAGAGAATATAACGAGAGGTTTCGTTATTCATGATAAGGACTACAAGAAATTCTTTCTTAATCACCGTCACAGGCAAAACAAGACTCCATGTGGGAATAGTAGTCAGGTTTATTACTAACAAGATCAGAGCTAAGAGTGAGAGACAATAAGAGACACCTTTTACCCCCCACCCCCTCCTTCTTACATCCAACCTATTCTCCCGCAGCGGTCAAGGGAAAAGGCGAGGTGGGGGGGAGGTGTTGCTGTGGTCAGCTGCTGTTCTCAGCCGCTGCTTGGGGAGAGGAGTCCTTCCAGCCACACTCCGTAGGGTCCCATCCATCACAGGATACAGTTCCTCTCACAAACTGCTCCGGCGAGAGTCCATCCCATTGGCAACGGGGGGGGGGGAACTTCCAGCAGCTTCTCGAAGAAGCCTCTCCCTCAGTCCCCTCCCACTGCTACCAACACCTGGCCACAGAGAAACCAATACACGTGGGAAGCTAATTTTTTTGCCCTTAGTCATTTGAATACTCCTCAGAACAATTGATACAGTACCCTTGATGCCTACATTTTACTGAGAGGTTGCTATTAATACAAATAAGACAACAATGACACCTTACATACATATCATATAAAGCAAGACTAGAATATATTCTTCAGGAATTCCTAGTCCTCCACGCTAATGGAATAAGTTTTCTTTAGCCTCTTCATCTGTATTACCAGTTGTTCTGAGTACTAAATAGTGCAGACCTTGCTTTGCCTATGATATTTGATATCATTATAGCTAGAGCAACAAGAACATGTGAAAATACTGCACATACAAGGAAATCTTCACAAGTCACAGAATAGTTAAAAGAACCTGAGTGTTAAATATTGGCCTTGCATATGTGATAGTGAACATCCAGAGGAGTAAAGGCATTGAAGCACACAATCAGCTCAGGGTGGAGGGAGAGTTAAGTCCACAGAGCCTGCAGCTGCAAGAGCTGTTAAAATATAAATCTGGCCAACAGTGACTTTTTGCAAGGACCAGTGTACTTAGTGTGCTAGTGCTGGTGTACATTAACCACTAGAGTACTTACTAATGGTTAATGTATTCTAGTTCAAAAAAGTAATAAACTATAGCTGGACTCAGAATTTCATAATTTCCCCTCAGCTATATGTATCTGTCTGCCTGTTTGTTTAATCTCTTTTTTTTTTTCCCCCCCTATGTGATCCTGACCAAGAAGTAAGTCATGATGGCTACAGTCACACTTAATCTGAAGTGGTAAAGCAAAGAAAAAATGAATTTATTTCACAGTTGCTTAAGGCTTTATATAGCTCTGATTTATCAAAAATGCAGTTAAAATAATCTTTTAAATAATTAAGCTGATTGCAGTTTTCTAAATTAAGTACTTGAACTAAATAGGGAGATAGAATGCAGGAAGAGCTGCAATTGGTCACCTTTGTTAAACAGTATGATTGGTCCCATCAGCAGACACTATTTCATTTCTTCAATTGCTAAAAGCTAATTAAGCACTTGCATTTTTCAAACTGAAGTGTTTTTGGCCTCCTGCAGCTACAAAGTGCACTTGCTAAACAAAGAAATGCCTATGGTATGTATACTGAGCTGCTGCAATGCTAAACTCTAGCACCTAAGTGAAACAAGGAGGTGAAGCAAAGGCTGAAGAAGTGGATTGCAGAAGAGAAGGATGGATGCCTAGGCAGCTGCACAATTAGGTATTGCATTCTCAACCCTTATCAAAAGCTGCACTAGTATGAGGGCTAATTCTTGAACGGTCAGAAGGTCTGTTGGAAGATGGAGCACAGGCAGTCAAGCTGCTGGTGGTCCCAGATCCTTCAGCTGGCATGTTTTGACCATCTCCAGCATGCTGAGGACAGAAAGGTCTCAAAGGCACTGTTTACCTGAGTCTCCCTTTATCAACACAATTGAGGGGTAGAAAGAGTGGGCATTCCAGTTTGTGAGTTTGTAGCTGCTGGTAACTACACTGCACACCCCTTACACATCCGTGTAGGATGCTCTACTGTGAGCTGTGTAAAGAGCTTCAACAGAAGCTACCATGAGACACGGGCACAAGCTGTATGCATGGAGTTCACCTGGGGCTGGCCCATCAAGAAAAGGAACTTGGAGAGGGAGGTCTGGGAGAGGTGGGCTTCAGGGCTCTACCTGGAAATGGTGAGTTGTGTTTTTTTTTTGTTTTTTTTTATTCAGACTGTGTCATCCCATTAATGCCCTATTTTTTCCCTTTAAATTCAAAATTTAAAAAACCCCAATATTTTAGATTTTTCTGAAGGTTCAGTAGATGTAAAAGGCATGGGTTTTGGTGCCAACTAAAGATAAAAGGCTGAGAAGGTGTATGGAAGGGTCTGCTAGAACATACTGTTAGGAAAAGGAAAGTGCCTTATTTTGTGTAACTATAACATTACTTTAAAAAGATAGTTTGGCAGTGATGTGAAATGTGAATTGCCTGATCATCAGTGGGAAAAGCAACATAAGCAGGAACCAAATGAACCTCCAAGAGGAAAAATAAACAAACCCAAACCCAAACAAACAGTTAAAAGCAGCAGATAGTTAAGATTGGATTCTGACTCGCTGGATTGCTGATCTGATGGTGGAAGGCAGTTTGGGTGAGAGAAAATAAAATGAGTTATAAGATCTTTAGAACCCATGTCAAGACAGGTTACAGGAATGGGGCTGCTTTAGAATGAAGAAAAAATGGGAAGACTCCTCAGGATCACATAACCATGTTTCAACACAGAAGTTGCTACATGAAGGCAAGATTAATCATTGTATCTTCAAGCAATAGTCTGTTCTAGCTTTAGAGCATAATGGAAGAATGGCTATACTGGGTCAAACTGAGGGTTTGTTTAACCTGTTACCTGCCTTTTGACAATGATCAAAAATTAATGCCTAGGGAAAAACATAAGACTAATCAAATACACAAAGTAATACTCCAGGTATGCTCAACCATCAACAATTTTTAGCTCTGATAATACCAAAGTGAAGACTTCGAGATGTTTAATAGTCTGAAATAAGAACATGGCAACTCATTCTTTCAATTCCTGTAAATTTTGAGCAGTGATACAATACAGTGTGACACAGTTCTTTAACTTAATTACACACTGTCTGAAAAACCATCTCTTTTTTGTTTGTTCATTGTGAACTTCCACTCTGTAGCTTAATTTAATCCCTTTCAATTCTTTTTCTGAAAGAGACATTAACTCATCAATCCCCATTCATGTTCTCTGTGCCACTCATATCCTTGTATAACATAGGTATTTGAGACTTGTACACTTCTGCCACTTTATCAGTTAGATGTCATCAAGGTTTGTCAAAACAAAGATCGAGGTCTGAACATACCTTATGCTTCACTTATCTCTATATCTTAGGAAGAGGATATTTTCTCTTCAGCACATTTATTTTTTGAATCTGCCTCCTTTTGCAGCTATTTGCTATAGCAATTCACCTGCAGGATACATGTATTCTCTACAAGGCCGGGAGTTTGAGAAGTTTGTGGTCACACTTCTGAAGCACTAAATATTCATAAAATATTCTCATAAATAGAACCTTACTAAGTCCTATTTATTCACAGATATGATCACCTGATTCACAGGTGATCTTTCCAGTTCTCTGGCCAGTGAATCAAAGACCTTAAAACATTAAGGATATGACAGATATGATATATAGGTTGCTTAGTTTACTGCGATTGTTGTTTATTAGTTTCAAATTAGAGACCAGATAGCTGTCTAGAAACACAGGGAGAATGTATAGCCTTGAGTTCAAACATTCTTTATAGTCTGGCTTGCAATCAAACACTATTTTCTCCTGAACTATTTCTGCTGATTCATTATTAACTTACTTTGTATTGCAATGTTAAAGTGAAACATGCTGCTTTAACTCTCTTTAAATGAACTGTCTTTGTGGCAGTATTTTTTGATGGGTCTTTTGATGCCTTTTTAATGGTACATTAAAACTTAATGAATGCTTAGTAACAGTAGAATCCCTATGGAAGCACATATGGTATCTATGTTAATACTGAACGAATGCATAATGATCAGTAAAATTTCAGTGATTTCCACATGAATCAACAGTGATGAGCCACTTAGTGTTACACCCAATTACATCATGTTTAATTTATGTAGCATTGTTTGGACATTATGTTTAAAATGTCTTTAGTAAATCATTGAGACTCTAATTGAGCCTCCATTTCAATGACAAATTGCTCTGTAAACATAAAATTCATTTTTTTACACAACAATTAATTTATGTTGAAGCCTCTCTGCAAAGGGTCAACAATTTGATATATTCTTGCTATTACTCCCTGAAAAATGGAATCCTAGTATGAAAACAAATCGCAGTAGCTGTTAAATGGTTTCTGTTTCCTTAGTTATGCAGCAGCTGGACAATGGAAATGCATTTATTCCCTGAACTCTGGGAACAATGGCAATACCTTACTTGCTCTATCTGACTGCTGCCAAGCAGTTCAGAAGACCTTTTCAGGTCAGAGTATCTTGTCCACATCTATGCAGCAGACTCAGAACAATTCTCCACAATGCCTGCCTCACCGCAGTGTCACACCACACTGCCTCTCATGGATTTGGGAGGGCCTTTTAGCACATCCAGAACTCCTTGCAGTGCATATATAGCACAGCAAGGTGTACCACAAGCTTTTGAAGAGTAGCCATGCCATTAATCTGCTAGAGGTAGACAAAGAGAGGGCGAGGGAACCTACGCTAAATGCAGACACTGTTCTCCCAGCCTGTGAAGAATCAGGAAGCAGACACTTATTCCCATGGTGTTGATTGAGGTGCAGAGGGATATAATCTTGCCTCACTTCCAAAGCACTAGAAAAGTATGAAGACCTAGTGCCCTACTTAATCTCCCCTGTTCTACCTCATAGCATACTGGGGTGAAGGCTCTGTACAAGGTTGCCAGTGTTTGTGGCCCTTCTCCGAAGTCTTCCACAGTAACTGCTGCAGCAACAGCATTTAAACAGGGCAGAGACTTATCAGAGGATGCTATGCTAGATTCTCCTTTCCACACTGACTCCTCGTGAAAACCAGAGATATGGACATATCTGATCAGTGAAAAATAATACAAATAATGCACTTGGTAAGGGAAAATAGAAATAAATATATGCATACTCTAAGCATCTCTAGGAATAGCAAACTTCTCTTTGGCTTTCACATTTCCTGATATCTTTTAGCAGATAAACTCCTGACCCATCATTTCAGTGGTTCTCTGCTTGAGCTGGTTTTGGACATGTTCCATAGCACGTCTGTAAATATTAATTCATAGAATAAAGCTGACATTGCCTATTTTACTCAATCAGCTCAGTTACCTAAAGAACCATCCAAACTGCTCTGACTTTTGGCAGAGAAGGCCTCCTTTCCCACTACTCCAGAAGGGATCTTACACTGTTCTCTCAAGCCTTTCACTGGTAGTTCAGGCCAGCAAGATCTTATCAGAGGTCTTTTTGACTTTAATATTCACCCTCAAAAAGCTGTTCAAAATAGACTAAGTTTGAAAGGCCTTGGCTTAGGGGAGCTTTTCGTTTTGCAAGGTTATCCAGTCCAGCTGTCTTAACAAGATGGACTAGAGGGAAAGAGAGTTGCGTTTGGAGGCAAAATCCTATCAGCTATTTACAAACAAATCTTTAATACATCTTTAGCTTCTGCAACCTTCCTGCATTATCTTCTAGCAGTAGGCACTTTCTTCACTTACTTTAGTTTATAGAGAATTTACCAGCTATAAGAAACTATCAGTTTAATTTGCTGTTCTTTGTGATCTACTATAAGATTATCTGATGACTGACAAGGCATCTAACAAACAGCTGACCAACAACTTTCTTAGAAGATCTATAGACAAAGGACTTTGTAATGGTAATGATCATAACAATAGGTGCTCTCATTTCTCTGGATTGCTGAAAAATGCAAATTCAGATCTTTAATAATTGCAGTTCAGGCTTTCATTTCTGACAGCAAAGTGAGAGAGAAAAAAATCTTTCTATCCAAACAAGCTGTAAAAGAGGCTATCAGCTTTTTTATAAAAAAAAAATTATAATGCACTTTGTTTTGTAGCTATGTACTTTTAGAACCTGCTGTGCAAGAATATTTTTTAGAATTAGATGTAATAAGGTAATAGTATCACCACAGCCCTTGGAATAACATCAAGAGTAAAAAAACCCCAATACTCAAATGTAGGCCTTGAGCTACATGATGACTGTACAAACAGACTTCACAGCAAATTAGATTTCCTTGACTAGTACTGTGGTTACAGTAGTATAATTCAAGTTTCATAACTCTGAAGAAATAATGAAGACATTGTAACCAGAAATGTGTCAATTTGAATAAGTTTATTATGAACTGCTTTGGTTCTAAAAGCTCCCAATATGTTGTAATAGAAGCCTACATCCTTCCCTGAGATCCAGCCAAACTCTGTAGAAAATGGAATGGGGTTTTAATATCTTAATAAATCACTTAATGGTAGATTTTCCCTTCAAATAAACAAAAGAAGAAATGTTCTAAAGGGACTGTTATAATAAGAGATACTAGAAGACATTTTGCTTTTAAAGACACTTTAAAAGTAAAATGTTTGGAAGTCTTGTATTAGATGGTGCCTTCTTACTCGCCGTGGGAACTTGAACCAGCTTTTTTCTGAGCCCAAGTTGCAATGAGACAAAACTTAGCCCATGCAAGAACTAACTCTCTTCACTCATTGCTGAAGCGCAATTACATTTGGATCAAATGCAGTATTCAATGGGCTACCTCCAGCTACACCGCAAAATAACTTTTCCAAGTAAAACCGTGCAGGGGAATGTCAATTGGAATTTCGTTAAAGAAACTTGCACAAAATACAATGTATCAGTTAGGAAGTTCCATGTATCATCCTCACTGATACATGCTGGCTTTAGCATGATAATTGTGAGATACTGGCTCTGTGGCCATGGCTTGACTTGCTAAAATGAGCTTGAGGTCTTCAAGAAAGAAAGATGAGCCCTTGAAGACGAATCCTCAAATTCACTTTGCTAGTTAAAATTTTTAAAGAGATTTTCAATGGTGTGAACTTTTACTAGTAGGCTTTTTGCCAGATTATTATTGTCTGTCCTCCCACAGACCATAATGACAACACAAAAGCACAAAATTACTACAGATTCTTTATGATGTGCTGTGGTGAAGTTGACAGAACTATGATCATGTTCTTAGTCCATCTGTGGAATGGGCATGTCATCTCGAGAGATCCAGTAGCACAGAAATCCAGTCATAAGTGTATACCAAGTTTATGTTTATTGTAGAGGTATAAAGACCTGGACATTATGAAAAGAGGATGTATTAGTCTGGTAGTTCTTGAATGATAGGATGAAAGCTCAAGTGAGTTTGAAGTCTGAAAACTGCACTGTCACTGTTTCACAAAATAATTTCAAATAATGTAAAAAACCCAAACCATTTTGCTTTCTCATATTTGATTTCTCAGAAAAGTATAATGGATTGAGATAAATTTATGGAGCTGAAGGAGAACACTGAAGGTTGAATTTAAAAGGGCTGAGTGGCTACAACAATTTTCTTAATTTTAGATGTGATCTCAGTCTGTACTCCTTCCCAAATGCTTCAGATACATCAAATGCTAAATTTCTTTGAAGCCAGGTGCAAATTATTTATGAACTTGTTCAGTAGCCAGCATTTTTCTCACTCCCCCAAACCCCAGGGGAAGTTTTGTAATACTTTTTGACTGTTAAACAGAATTTATAGGGCCACTATGTGTAACACAATTGTCTGGAATTATCTTGTATTGTGTAATATTTCCTTCATAAATACACAAAAGTGAACTAGAAGGTTGCTTACATTTAGTGTTATGAAATAGTTCTATTTGTCATGGTAAAATTAGGACTATTACAAAAAAACACTTTTTAAGTGAAATAGAGTAGCTACTAAACAACACCAGAGCACAGCTTCAATAAACATGAAATCAAAGGAAAGGGTACTTTTTTCTCCAGCTCAAAGGAAAATTGGCTTTTAGACCAGATTTAAAGCTGATTTATTGTTTGGAATACCAAAGTATTAATGATTTTCCTTTTTTTTTTTTTTTTTTGTTGTTTTATTTTTAGAAACAAGAAACCTTCATTATACAAAGAAAGGCCTGATTGTTAATTTTGGACTCAGAGTTTGCAGTCCTTGCTCAGCCACAAATTACATTAAATTTTGAGAAAATCACCTAGCAAATTAATTGCATTGTCTAATTTTCAACAGCAAGCTGAGATGCTCACGTCAGAAGACAGTTCTTCTTAAGTTTCCCATGTATTCAGAGGAAACATAAAATTATTCTGGGATGGTTGTCAGTGCAAAACCACTGTGTTTTTTTAGTTAACCCCTGGAATATTTTATTTTTCTTTTTGGTGATGGCCAGCTTAACTTGGTATATAGTGTCTAAAGTCAGGAACTCTGAATACCCAAGTAGGCTTAATGTTTAAACACGTTCAGGCACATAAAGATGCAAACGTTTACTCATCCATATGAAAGAAATAAATACATTAAAATTTTAGGCGCACTGATGTTGTGATAATTAGGTCCATAATAAGTGCTGAGATTGTCGTTGGTAGATAGGGTTCCTGAATCACAGTGTTTTGCATTAATAACCTTTTAATATAATAACTTCCAAGCAGTTATCACAATGCTTTTAAAAGATGAACGGTAGGTTGATTTTTCAAAGGTTTATTGAATACCTCATTTCCTGAATATAGATTTCTTGGAAAAACTCGAGACTGAGCAAATGGCCTTCTCTGTGAGATTAATTAATTCCAAAGAGTACTAAATGTCCTACCAGGTGATGTATTAAAATGGTGGCAGGTATGTTATCATACAGTGGCATTACCTTAGGAATTCCAGCTGGTTTCTGTCATTTGGCAGGAACATAATGACTCCATCATCAGGGTTCAGCAGAGCTTTCCATTTCAGAGCCTGTTTTCAAGGTACTTTAAATTGCACATGCAGATTGATTTACAAAATGCTTTGCTCAGCTAGGGCTGGTGCAAATTTGGGGGTGCAAATCTGGGCTAAATTCTTCTAGTGATTTTGGAAAAGAAAAAATTCCTTCTCCCCTCACATGTATGCAGATATGCATACAAACACACTTTAAATTTCTTACTGTTCCCAGAATTAGAGAAAAATCTCCTTAGATCTGATAAAAGCTTCCAAAATATGATTTCACACTGCAATATGTCCAATGTTACTAGACTTTCACTTTCTTAAAGTCATGGATAGTCTATTGTGAGCTGCACATTGTAGAAGCAGAAAAGAAACAATGTAAGTGAAATTCAGTAACCTAAATGCAAGAGTCTGGTGGCATATTTAATACTCAATGATATCTGAAACATCCACACTAGACAATCACATGTGACACAGGATGTACAGGAAATCCATGCTTCTTTGGGAATGATAAAATAAGTACCTAAACTGGTATTAGATGCCTGCATTTAGGCAAAAAAATCTCTATACATAAATTTTTCAAAATTCAGAATTCATTTTGGTTTTAAATTTCATACATCAGCCTTGTACTCTGATAACAAAGGTGGAATTCTGCCTGCCTTGAGTCTAACCAGGTATGTTGTTTCTTTTAGTCCAAAAGAACTTTACATTTCCTTTTTGCATATATCTGGAGAGTCTTACTGTGCTTTGTCTGGTTCTACTGTTTCGGTGTCCTTGGCAGCTCAGAAATGGCTGAGACTCTGTGGCTGTTTGTGAAAAGTGGTTTTAGCTCTACATTTCTTGGGAGATTTCTGTGGTTCATTTGAATTTCTTTGGTGGTTTTGGTTTGGGGTTTTTGTTTTTGTTTGGTTGTTTGGGTTTGGTGTTGGGGTTTTTGTTGTTGTTTTGGTTTTTTTTTTTAAATGCTTTTATTTTGTTTCTCACTCTACAAAATGACTAAAGATCTTGAATGTGATATCCTAACAACTCACATCGTGGAAACTGAACTTCTATGTGCTGGATAAACACAAGGAGTACCAGATAGCATAGTCAGCTGCAACCTTGCCTCCAGAATAATGACATGTTTTTGTGCAGGATTCTGATGGCATATAAGGTCAGAAATTATGTTCTTTGTGTAAGGTGGAGTTCCAGAAATAGAGCTGTAAAAAGTATCAGCAGTCCTCTGCTGTTGTGAAACATGGCCTGATTAATTTAGCTAAATGGTTTATAATTTATGTGATGTTTAAAGTCATCCACTTGTCAATTCACTTCCAGAAATAACTGCAGCAGTATATTATGTGGTTCATTTGTCCATAACTACCCTTAGTACCACAACATCTACTGGACTAGATGTAATCTTCTGGGTAGTTATGAGCAAATGAACCACATAATATACTGCTGCAGTTATTTCTGGAAGTGAATTGACAACCTTCAACTACCATTAGATGCAGACCTAGCCACTGTAACCCATACATATGTAATACTCACTCTGGACTATTACAGTTCTCTCTAGGAAGGAACTTTATGCCTTACAGAGTTCAAGGTTGGCCAGTGCAGATCACAGCACCTAATGCATCGTTTATTATAGACATTGCTGAGTGACTGATTTCATGCAGCCCCAGTGCGAGGGAGCAGAAGCCAATATGTCACATTGTGTGACCTGCGTCTCACAAGCCCTACATGCCACCCAGTCAACCCTGCACTGAACCTCATTATTTATTCTTAGCTACAATGACCTTTCAGAAATCAGAAGCCCTTGATTTGATTTGATTTGATTGATTTGAAGGGTATCATTCCTGTTCTCAAAACCCTGCACAGGATTTAATTCTGATCTTGTGTTACAGTTCAAGGCAAAATTCCATGAGGGGGATGTTCTGTTTGAGGACAAAGCTGTCACAGGGAATCACGGAACCTGCTTTGAAACAGCAAACACTCTTGTCAAAGCTATAAAATCCATCCCTCTACTCAAGTTTCTTACAAAAGTAAGCTAAAGTATTCGTGCTTTTCAACAGATAAAAAATCCCAATCCCAAACCAAACCACAACAGAAAACACAAGTGCAAATCTGCTTCTTGATAGTAAGTACAGAAAAAGAGAATTTAGTGAGGGGAAACAGCAGTGTGGTACTGTGCTGCAGTTTGTGTTACTGTACACAGAGTGGGTTTCAAATTACTCTGAAAAGCAGCTCATGGAAATGACTGAGACTGGTGGTACTCATTGAATCCCTTGGAATCTTTTCCTTACCTGCAATAAAAGATACACATTTCAATAATAATTCTAAACTTAACATTTAATGCAAGTGATAACAGGGAAGACTTCTCACAAAGCATTCAACCACAGATACTTTTCAAAGACTTTTGTACTACTGCCAAGAAGTTAAGAAGTGGTATCTCTGCTCATGCTCACTGGATAAATTTGGTTCTCATGGAGTACTTCGCCCCATTTTCAAAGTTAAAAATGGACTTTTGAAATGCTCAAGAAGGAGCAAGAATGCACAGCTTGTTGTTCCAGGATCATGATATATGTTCAAAATATTTTAAGTCTATTAAGTTAATAAATATACATAAATTGGGGCATGCCTTTTTAACTGAAAAAAATCACTTTTTTTCTTAAGGTGATCCTCAGTATCATTACTTCTGATGCAATTTATTTTGGGAAGCTTTTGGAGAAAACATTGTATAGGGAGACAAGGCTAATGCCTGGTTTTAACGTGGCACTGGAAAAAGTAGCTATTTCTGTGGCTTCAATCTAGTACTTCAGTGGAGATAATCTTTTGTTCACTATTGCAACTATGACAAAAGACAGTGTGTAGGTACAGAAACCTTTCTTGGAAGATTTAATTCGGGGAAGTAAGAAATTTCTGTTGCTCATGAGAGCATTTGCCACCTGGAAAAAAACCCCTTCCCATAGATACTTGATGACTTTCCTTCTCCTGCCTTGCAGAGGAGTTAACTCCCCGAAAAGATAACTTTTCCCAGACAACCTTGGAGGCTGTGTGAGGTGGGGCCAGGCAAGGCATTAAAGAAAGCCCAGAGAAGGAAAGCAGGGCATGCTTTCATGCCCAGTGTACGTGATGGTATTTTACTTTTCTCATCTTCAAAATAAATTTTCCTAAATCCTTCCACTCCTGGCATTTTTGGGGGTACCTGCATTATCTTTCTTCACACAGTGTAAAGCTATGATATTAGTTTTCTTAGTATAACCATTTTTAAGAAATTGTAGTGAAGCTTTTTATGGTAAACCCATTATGCATACAAAACCATATTGTGAATATTTTGATAAAAGCGAGGGGGACTATGTAGAGAGGTGACATAAAAAAATCCAACCAAAACCCTCTACAGTTTTCAAAGATAATCACAGGTGGCCTGGATTTTTTAAACCTTCATTTTGTCAGGAATAACTGTGAAAGTTTACTCTAATTAAAGGCATCATTTTGTCACATTAATCAAGTGTTGTGATTCTAAATAGCACACAGGCTTTTGAGAACTGGAGAGCTTGATTTTCTGGAAGTGGAGTGCATACTGAATAGCTTGAATCCATTGAGGGTTTTTTTTGACATATACTTTAATTTTACTCAATAAACATCTGGATCTGATTAGGACTAACAAATATTGAATTAAAAGAGGGAAAAAAACCCCCAAACCTACTGAACTGAGTATTGAAGACTGCCCAGAAATTTAGTTTTAGGGAAACTCTTTAAGTCTTGCAACAAGAACCACTGTGCTGCACAAGCATAGCAAGTATCAAAAACCACACTAGGCAGCTTACTTGTATCTATGATGAAAAGCAAACCAAGTCACACAGCTCAACAAATGTTTTGGTGTCAGGATTTAGCAGGAATCTGCCAGATTTTTAATACCAACTCTATTAATTGTCCAGAGATTACTGAGTTAATGCTTATTCAAACAAAGAGTTATAGAAGGTTACACTTGAACAGATTATAGGTCAAATGCTCTCAGATATCTCTACCCAAGCTCAGGAAGCCTTTTTTAATTCTTAGAGCTGTTTGCAAAGAGAAACAGTAAGTCAGGAGAACCTTTAGTTTCACATTCTCATCTATGCAACATTTCCAGTGCTACACTGGAACAGTCAAGTAGGTCCTTCTGTGCCTCAGTATTCCACTGACTGTATTTTACTCATACAATGCTATTTGCACAGAAAGCACTGACAGCAGCAAGTATCAAGGCAGGCTATGAGAGAAAAGAAATTCAGTCAGTTTGTTTCTTACTATGTGCAAATAACGTTATAATAGCATTCCATTTTTTAATGATCTTTCCTACAAGTGGCATTGTTGGTGTCATGACTAATTCGATTCCTAGGAAAGTTATTTTGAAAAACAGAAACATTTGTTTGCTATTATTCCTTCTACTTGTGTTTCTTTTATTTGCCTGGCATTTAAAAACAATTACAGGAGTAAGTCAAAGACAAAAACGTGCCATGTATGTCAGCTTGCAGCTATGTAACAAGTTGCACAGACTGGATAAAAAGTCAAAATGTATTTTCTTTTTGTGGCTGAACTTTTTAAATGGTGAATATTAGCATACAATTGCCATTTGCAGGTTTTTTGATGTCTTCCTGACCTCAGTTTTCTTCCTAAAGCATCTATACCAGTTGTCCTTCCTTCTATTCTTTTGAAGACAGTGATGTTTAATATGCCACATTTATGTCTGTGAATCAGTTAGGCAAAAAACCCAGTGATCTACTCTGTGCAGCTGTGTTAAAAGATAGCTATTCATAAGCAATGAGCAAACCCAGCAAATTATCTGACTCTAAAAAATTCCTGATATATGTCCCAGACTCTGTATATGAGAACTCAGACTTACATTTCTGCTGTCAGCATAAGGGAATGAGCTGTTCAGGGGACAAGGAATCCTTCATTTCATTCAAAATAAAAGTCCTGCAGAATCATCTGTGACTCAGCCAAAATGAAAACCGTGAGTATTGCTTCTATGACAGAAAAATCTTAATCCAGAATTGAAATTTTGCCTCGTGTGATGAATACTTCAGTGGGTTCAGGAAAACAGCAAAGCACTTGCTTAAACACATTCTATGTTTTCACCAGTCTGACAACTCAGTTATAGCCCCTGAGCATGCCAAGGACAGACAGAAGGTTTCCACATGCAGCTGTCCTTACCAGGGGCCGGACCTTCACCTTTAGATCATCAAATTGACTGACTTACACAATTTTACCAACTCTGCGTGGTGCCATCAAAGTGTTCTTCGTACTGCAAGGTGGTATTTTGTTTTTTGAAACAGGATAAACGCTGATAAGAATGGCCATGGAACTGCCACTATTTTTGTGTACATAAAGCAGGGCAGGAGCACGCTACTGTGGAGAAGCCCAGGGCACAAGGGAAAACCTTTTCACCTTCTGATCTCGGAGCTGTGGCGGGACGTGAGTCCTGGGCGCAGCGGGCCCACGAGCCGCTTTTCTATCACAAGGTAATAGGTCTGACCCCAGGCCTCGGCCGTTCCTTACTTCTCCAAGGCGTAACCATAAACTGAGGGATGGGGCAGCTTAGTAAATGATTTGTCAGGCGCTGAGCGGGGTGCCAGGCCCGTCCGGCGATGTGCGGCCGGAGCCCTCAGCACAGCCCGGGGCAGGAGGTCACGGCTCAGGCCGGGGCAGCGCCGGCTACGGGACCCCGGCTCGAGGGGGCGCCCGCCGCCCTCGGCCGCCCCGGCCCCACGGGGTCACACCGCGGCCTCGGGCCCCGGGGCC